>JADKXX010003892.1:0-268431 GCA_017310255.1 Butorides virescens | reverse complement strand
GGAAGGGAAGGGAAGGGAAGGGAAGGGAAGGGAAGGGAAGGGAAGGGTGTACTGGGTTTGTGTAGCAAGGTCTTGGTAGTGGGGGGGATACAGGGGTGGTTTCTGTGAGAAGCTGCTAGAAGTTTTCCCTGTGTTCACTGCTGGCCAAGGCCAAGCCAATCAGCGATGGTGGAAGCACCTCTGTGATAACATATTTAAGAAGGAAAAAAACTGCTGTGGCTTAGTAGCCAGCGAGAGAAGAGAAGTGAGAGGATGTGAGAGAAAACAGCCCTGCAGACACCAAAGTCAGTGAAGAAGGAGGGGGAGAAGGTGCTCCAAGAGCTGGAGTGGAGATTCCCCTGCAGCCCGTGGTGAAGACCATGGTGAGGCAGGCTGTCCCCCTGCAGTCCATGGAGACCCACGGTGGAGCAGATATCCACCTGTAGCCCGTGGAAGACCTCATGCTGGAGTGGGTGGATGCCCGAAGGAAGGAGGCTGTGACCCTGTGGGAAGCCTGAGCCAGATCAGGTTCCTGGCTAGACTTTGTGGACCCCTGGAGGAGACCCCACGTTGAGGCAGGTTTGCTGGCAGGACCTGTGACCCTGCAGGGGACCCACGCTGGAGCAGTCTGGTCCTGACGGACTACACCCTGTGGGAGGGATGGACCCACACTGGAGCAGTTCATGAAGAACTGTAGCCCATCGGAAGAACTCACTTTGGAGCATTTCATGGAGGACTGTCTCCCATGAGAGGGACCCCACACATGAGCAGGGGAAAAGTCCTCTCCCGAGGAAGAAGTGGCAGAGACAATGTGTGATGAACTGATGCCAACCCACATTCCTGTACCCCTGTGCTGCTGCTGGGGGGAGTAGGTAGAGAAACTGGGAGTGAAGTTGAGCCCAGGAAGAAGGGAGGGGTGGGGGGGAAGGTGTTTTAAGATTCATCATTTTTTATCCTTTCATACCCCCCACAGTTTACACAGCAAAAATATGCTTTCCAGGATCTAGGCAAGATTCAGATTATTTGGTGAATTTTTTTGTTTTTCCTAGAAATCTAGGAGCAGGTAAGGTTTTTTAATTACAGGTGCTCTGCTACCAGCAAACCTTCTGAAAGTGCAGTATACTAGGAACTATGGCAATGAATCTATAAAAAAGTTGGACAATAAGTACTTATTTATTCAATATAAATTCTTACTATTAAAAATAATCTGAAATTTTCTCAATTTATTATTTCTATTTTCTGCTACATGTTTTGTTTGTGTACTAACAAAATTTCAAAAAAAGCGCAGCATCACAACTGACCAATATATCCAATACTTCTGCTTTATAGTATACAATAATAAAATTGACATTTTCAGAAATGAGAATCCTGTTTCATGAAGAAACTGAGGATAATCTTACTGGTTCTGGTGAGCAATATAGACACTTATATTTGTTGAGAAGTTAAGATTCAATGCATAAATTTTATGCTTTCCTTTCCTCTGGGGTTGTAATAAGACTAACTTTTCAGTATTTGTTTTTATTTCAAATGAAATTAAGATACATAATTATTTCAGGGGGAGGAAGTTTTTATTGCACTGGTTTTGTGAAAGCAATATATATTCCTACTCCAGTATCTTGGTATTTCTTTCTTGATTTATAATTCATGCAAGTTATCTGCAGAAAGGTAAATTAATTTCTGTTTAGCTGCTAGGTGTTGTCATACAGGAAGATTGGACTTTCCATGACTAGATTAGTAGTGAATGGCAGTGAGATGGCTTTTTTTACATATATAGTGGTACTTCAATACAACAGGAATGAAAAAAAAAACAAAACAACCAGCCGATTCTTCCACCGTTGTCAAGCCAAACAAGCAAACATATTTTAAAGTTTACTGTTAGCAGTGGCAGAGATTGATTCAAAATTTAATTAGTACTGGCTTGAAAAGAAACAGTGCTATTGGACTTGCTGTGAAGTTTCCCAAATACAGCCTATACTGCAAAAAGTGCAAACATTCTTTTTCTTTCTATCTTTTTTTTCCCTGATATAGAACTGACCTGAGTTAATTCCCAGTGGAAAATGACAGTCACAAAGCCTCAGCTGGTAGCTGTGGTTATTTACTAGGCACTTACCTTATTATGTGTTCTTCCTTAGGGATCAGGTACAGTGGTTCCTATGGGCAGATTTATTTGTCCAAGCTCCAGAACTGTCGCACAAGAAATAGCAATTATTAGCAGAGATCACTTAGCCTCAGTCCCAGTGCTTTCAAGATTTGCGTCTGTTGTTTATTTACACCCGAATAGAGTTCAGGAGTTTTAACAACAGCAGAAACAAAACCAAGTAAAGTTTCTTAGCATTTTGGTATCAGAAGTGACAAGAATGCCTGTGTAAATATCACTTAGCTAGTGTCTACACTCAATGTCTTTATTAATCATTGTGTACAATATTTACACTACAAGCCTGTGTAAAACATTCATAATGAAAATAAGCATTCACACTGGAAAAATGGACAATCATATGTTGATAAGTTATGTGAAGTCTACAGGGCTTTTATAAGCACTAAAAATGGTCCATAGTCACTGCATCTCTAAAGCTCATGAAACGTGTGAAGTATTATCATTCGCCTAGTTATCATTGTCAAATGTTATGTAATTGGTTGCAAAGATGGAAAGGAAGGTGAGAGTGGCATGTTTTGGCAGGTAATATTAAAATGTAGAATTACAACCCATTACATTCCATTAACAGTGAAAAACCCGATTCATAATACAGTGTTAAGTGCCAATTTTTATAAGCACTCTGCTTATTAATTGACATGTGCTAGTAACCATTACAGCTTTTTAAAAAAAGATGCAGATTCATTTGAATTGGCATACTGGTTCTTTTTGAGGACTGAATATGTGCTATGAAAAACTACTGCCTTTAAAAAAAATTAGTTCCTAGTGATGTTTATTCAAACTCACAGTAAATTGACACAGTAAAAGCATATCAATACTTTGCCTTGGGAGCAAAAATGTGCAAATATGGAGCCAAACATATCCTCCAAAATGTGCTGAGTTCCCATAGGATAGGTTTCTTCCTCCAGATTGTTGCCCTGAGTGGAATTACTAGATTTTTTCTCATCTTTCAGTCATTAGCTCAGGTTCCCCATTTTGGTGAAGCAGTTTCTGTCTCACAAAACCATTTAAGATCTGAAGGTCAAATTACCCCCCAGCTTAATCCATATACTGTAGTTCTCTTTTGAGATAGAAACCTTCTTTTTGCTCCGCCATTCTCTTTGCCTCTGAACACCCCAAATTTTTTTTAAGTTTTATTCTATTACTTGAATTATTTGAGGAAACATTCTCAAGGTTTTCTTTGCCTGAAGTATACTGTTTAAATTAAAGATTCTTTAAAAAAATCAGTCAAATAAAAAAAAAAAAAAACCACATAAATGTTAAAGATTATATTGTGCTACCTTGCTCCCTCTAATTTTTTACTAGGCCTACAGAGGAAATACGGGCATTCCCTGGAGACAATCTACCAGAGATAAAGCTGGCCTGCTTAAATGTAAAACATTAAGGTCTGGATATTTCTGCAAAAAACTATTAGATTAAAACGAACTAATTTATCAGAAAAATTCTACAGAATTTTAATCTGAGTTGTGAAAATGACTGCTGTTCATCCTAATTGTTAATAATGATATTATTAATAAAAATATCGATAGATGTAGTTTGGAAAATGTGCCTATACCAGAACTGACACAAAAGTATCTACTTAACAACAGAGATTACATGCTTGTTTATACCAAAAAGAAGCTCAGTTAGTAGCAAGTCAACAGATAGTCTGTTTACATTACAGTGATTTTGGTTGGTTTTCTGCTGCTTCTTTCCTTCTGACAAACAATAGCATACATACATTCATGAGAAATGTTCAAGCTCTCAGATACTCATCAGACTTTCCAGGTGCATTTGCCATTTTCTATCCACTGGATTCTGTTCTGTCTACACATTACCCAGAAAAAAGAATGTCAAAGTCTTGATATATGGAGCCTGACATTCTGTATTAAGCAGAAAAAGATGAAAAAAAAAAAAAAATGTATGGGACTTTAGAAATTATCGTTAATACTAGCAATGCTGTAAGTATAGGGCATACTTATTACCACCATTCACTTTGACACAAATTGGTTTTTTTAATGGAAAAGTGCAGATGAAGAGTCCCAGAGGGAGCTCCCTCAGGTGTTTTTGGATGTTTTGTGGAGTCAGGGGCAGGGTTTGCCATGTAACAATTATCTATCTAGCAGGACAATTTCGGTTTTGCATAAGAACATTGTGATCTCCTTCAGGTGTATTCCTGTTATGGTTAAACCCAGCAGGCAGCTGAACACGATGCAGCTGTGTGCTCACTCTCCCCCTTCCCACTGGGATGGGGGAAAGAATTGCAAAAAAGAGTAAACCCCATGGGTTGAGATAAAGACAGTTTAATAAAACAGCAGAGGATAATAATTAATAATACTAATACTAACAATAAATATACAGAATATGCAAAGTAAGTGACGCACAATGCAATTGCTCACTACCCACTGACTGATACCCAGACTGTCCCCAAGCAGCAATTGCTCTCCCCCCAGTCAACTCCCTCTGAGCATGACAATGATGCTATCGATGTATTGCAGGTGTTCCAGAGCCTTACCCTGTTCCAGTGCCATCTGAATCAGTCCATGGCAAATGGTAGGGCTGTCTTTCCAGCCCTGGGGCATGCAATTCCAGGTGTACCAGATGCCCCTTCAGGTAAAAGCAAACTGTGGCCTGCACTCTGCTGCCAAAGGGATTGAGAAAAATGCATTAGCGATATCATGTGTGGCATACCACTTGGCTGCCTTTGACTCTAGTTCATACTGAAGTTCTAGCATGTCTGGCACAGCAACACTCAGCAGTGCCGTGATTTCATTCAGCCCGTGATGGTCTACCGTTAGTCTCCACTCTTCATTAGATTTTTGCAGTGGCCCCGTGGGTCTGCTAAAGGGTGAGTCTTGCTGATCACTCCTTAGCTCTCCAGTCAATGAATCAACTTATGGATGGGAATCAGGGAGTCTCGGTTGGTGCAATATTACTGGCTGTGCACCGTTGTGGTAGTGATCGGCACCTGTTGTTCTTCAACCCTCAGCAACCCCACAGTAGAAGGTTCCTCTGAAAGACTGGGCAAAGTAGACAGCTGCTTAATTTCTTCTTCCTCTAAGGCAGCTACATCAAAAGCCCACTGGTACCCTTTTAGATCTTTCCCCTCTCTTACAGTAGTCCATGCCAAGGATACACAGAGCCTCAGGGCCAGTCACAATGGGGTGCCTTTTCCACTCATTCCCAGTTAGGCTCACTTCAGCCTCCAATACAGTTAGCTCTTGGGCCAGAAATACAGATGGCTTCTGCCCCTGTACAACTTGATGGCATCAGGGTACACTGTGCACCTGTGCCAGGCCATTGAACCAACAACCCAGTTGACCCTTTTCCTCCACCTGGCTGGAGGCAAGGCCCTTCTAGTCCTGGTCATAGTATTCATTACTCACTTCTTGTAAATATGAATCAAATATCCCTTTATTACATTGGAAGTAAAATTGAGGTATGTTTTCCATCCCACTTCCTCATATCCTCTCCATGGTCACACAGGTAAAACCACAGGGTGGCCTGAGTTTTCATACCTGCTATATCCTCCCTCTCGAGCAGAGGGACGCTAACTTCTAATGGCTGAGATACTGGTCCATACAGGTGAGGAGTAGGACAAACCTTCTGAGTTGCTGGAACTCCTGGGACAGTTTTTTGGACAGTTTTTCCATAGCTGAGACACAGGCCCGTGTGGAGGAAGATAGACTTTCTTCATATTGTGGGCTTCAGTACAAAGCTCAAATACCATATTAAGCTCAAGGCCAGTGTTTTAATAACAAATCTCACAGGCAAAACATCACTAATCACCGCAGAGCACAGCAAACTGCAAAACCCACACCAATCTTTAACATGTTCAGCAAATAAAGAGCATGGTGCAGATCAAATAAACTTATATTGAGAACAGATGAATCAATATTGTAGCTGCCAAGTGTCAACAGATATGAATTCCTTAATATGCTCTGCTTAATCTGTTATTATCTCAAACCCTTCATGCCCTACTTGGGTGCAAAAAAGCACTGTTGTTTAACCCTAGCCAGCAGCTAAGCACCATGCAGCTGCTCACTCACTTCCTTCCTGCAGTGAGATGGGAGAGAAAATTGAAAAAGTAGAAGTGAGAAAACTCATGACTTGAGATAAGAACAGTTTAATAATTGGAAAAAAAGAAAGTAAAATAATAATATACAAAGCAAGTGATGCACAATGCAATTGCTCACCACCCACTGACTGGTGCCCAGACCATCCCTGAGCAGCAGTCACTGCCCCCCAGACAGCTCCCCACAGTTTATATACTGAGCATGATGTCATAAGGAATGGAATACCCCATTGGCCATTTGGGGTCAGCTGTCCTGGGCTGTGGCCCCTCCCAGCTTCTTGTGCAGCTGGCAGAGCAGGGGAAGATAAAAAAGTCCTTGACTGGTGTAAACACTGCTCAGCAACAACTAAAATATTAGTGTGTTATCAACATTCTTCTTGCACTAAATCCAAAACACAGCACTGTACCAGCTTCTAGGAAGAAGAAAATTAACTCAGTCAAAACCAGGACATTTATCAAGTGTTCTAAACAGTCAGTTTGGTTAAAACACTGTGGTAAGAAAGACTACTCTAATTTATTTGAGTAAGGTCTTTTTGCTGATCATGCAGAAATTGTTATAGTGGTGCAATATTTCTAAAATGTTTTCAAATCTTTCTTCTCTGTTTTGAGAAGAATATTTTCCTTCCCCATTTCCCTCATGTCTCTCTATGGATAATACTTGAACACAGTACACTAATATTAATGACTCAATGAAGACTGCAATCTTTAAATTAGAAACAGAAAAAGAATGCTAGACGATGTTTTGTACAATCTGTTTAAAAATAATTCCACGGAAAAAAAATATTTTAATTCCTTTTTTATCCAGCTGCTGATTTAGATTCATTTTGGTTTTATATCCCATAGAAATCCATCAGGTGTTGTATTAGAAATGATGCTGTGACCTGAATTTTAGTATTAGGTCTTTTTGAAATATCTGTCTCAGTTTTTTATCAACATTAATTTTTACAACCTCTAACCTGCAAAAAATATTTTACATACTTTTTAAATAAAAAAGTGCTTCAATCTAAGAAGTTAATTGTTCCAGTCAACACAGAAACTCATTAGTGTATCTCATTAATAGATTTAATCTAAAAAACACATCTGTGATGTAGAGAAGAACTTATAGATGAGGAAAAAAAAAAAAGTTACAAATCACCACAGCATTTTCCCCAGACCAAAGACTAAGTTATCACAGATAGATCAGACATGGATGGAGGTCTGCAAAACAAAGCGTTGAATCCTATAGTTTAAACCTTGCAGGTTTAGGTAATTTCTAAGATAGAAATGTCTAGGAATTTGGGAGGAGAAATCAAAACTAAGGCCATAGAATTAATGCAGAACACACTAAGAAAAGCAATTGACTTTTCTGTGAGAAATCATTCATGTCTTTCTAATTTCAACATTTTCTACCTGAGCAGCAAAGCATAAATCTTGCTTGCTACTCATAAGTGTAAATAATGGCAAGTAGTTCTTTGGGGAAAAAAAAAAAAAAAAGTAGGTGTAAGAGTAGAATTTTCTGAAGCCTTAAATTCATGGATACTTTTAACATATTTTACTTTAAATTTAAATTATACAATCTGAACTCTTCATTTTTGTCCTAGGTAAAAATGCAAAGTATTTGAAATAGAATTAGGCACATTAGATACCTATTATGAGTTTCAAGAAACTGCATTATTTATTATTATTACTGTGAAGATCAAAACAGATTAAAAATCCAATATAATTTAAATACAGAAGAATGAAAAGATCAAGAGTAGAAAGAGCTCAGCAGTCAAGAAGAAATAGAGAGATGGAAACAGATACAAATCGAAGCTGATGATTAATAACATAACTGATGTATAAATACTCATAATTACTTCTGGTAAGTGCATTTTAAGTTCTTCATGGTGGAAAAATGTTCCTCTGATGCTAGTCAGAATATTTCCATTAATTTTCTGTTGGCCTCAAGTTCATCAGTGTTTGAATATAACTTTTCTGCTGTGGGTTTAGTGATGTATTAGAAGTATATAATTCTGAGTCAAAATGCTAAATACAGTTACTTGTTTTGAAGGTGGTGATAGAAACTGTTTTTTACTTTTTTGTCTATGCACATTTTTCTGTTCATAACATGAAACTTAACCACCTGCTATGAATTTAAAAAAAAAAAAAAATATTTTGAGCTTTTGCGGCCTGCACTCCTTCTGCACAGCTGTACTGAAAAGATTAATTGTATTTTTCATTTTGTGTTCTTGGAAAGACTGGAACACCTGCCAAAGACAAGAGCCCAGCTGAAAATTTCCATGTGACTAACAAGACAATTTAAAAGAATTAATAAGTGAAATAGTCACAGGAAGTGATCAAAAAACATTAAATGATAATAAAATTATCGTGCACCTATGCTGTCTTAGTCATGATAATACATCTGTGTCCTACTCTGTGCAAGTAGACAATGCAATATTCTGTTCCTGTTCTTGTATACCTGCTATCTTTTTCAAACTTCTTTGGTACTTACAATTTTCAGTGGTGGAGAGGATCTCTTTAGGCCAGAACCCACTTCACTTTTCTAGAAAAGAGTAGAAAACAAGTCCTATTTTAAAGCAAAAGAGAGGATAGAGGCTTCTTGGACATGGAGGGAAATGAGTAAAACAGAGGGTTTCATCCTACAACTGCACAACCTGCAGAACAGGTCCTAGTCCTCCTCAGATATCAGATTAGCTAATCACAGTCATCTGGGAATTAAGGGATTAGAGAAGAGAGGCACATTGTTGACAACCCTATCCTCAGAACCACCATAGTATAATAATTATATAATCTTAGTATTCTTATCATTCATTTTTGTATTTTCAGGCAAACATTTTATTGTTAATAATTACCAGAAAGATTGTTCACTTGACAACACATTTTGTAGCAGACAAAACCTCTTATACTACTCAGCCTATCAGTGTCACAAACATGTAACAGGGTGCATGAATCCTGATTCTTTAATATTTCCATCCTCTTGTGGAAAAGAAAGCCTTGGTGATGCAAGCTCACTACTTAGCAGTTCTTGCAACTGTACATTACTATGAACATTGGGACTATCTTACTGACTGTACGGCATATAAATATACAAATGATAATAGAACATATCCTTGAAGCATGGTTAAAAAACCCCAAATAATAACAAAACCACAGAATAGTATTTCTGCTTGCTTGCTTTTTTTTTTGAAAGTGGGAACAATGTGGTGCATAATTACATTCAGTGTATCTCTGAATACTTCTATGCTGAATATTTCGATTCTGAATTGCAACTCCTCAATTATTATTATTTTAAATTTTATTTTCTTTGTAAAAGTATCTTAGAACATAGACATTACCCTAGAACATCAAAAGAGCATCCAGGTAAATTCTTTTATCTGAAAGAGAAGAATATCAAAAGAATGTCTCTCCAAGTAGAGAAGGTATAGGCTAAGAGAATTAGTTTTCATGAATGGGCTGATAGTTGATTTGTCACCCAGATGGGTGGTTCCAGTACTTCTCTACAGTCTGCTTAGGGAGGAGGAAGACAGCTTTTGGCTGCAAAGGCTGCAACTAAGAGATTTGGACAGCTAATGCTCTAGGAATAATTTATTTTACATGCTTGATTTTTTATTATTTGCAAATTATTCACAACAGAGTTCAATGTTTACCAATGAGCTGCTTGTATGAAGTGAATAAAGAAATTGCTTGTGTGAATAGTTTAATATAGTTCAAGCCACAAATTGATTACGAACACAGTGCTTTGAGTTTTAACTGTTCAGTCACCATTGTTCTTGACGGTCACTTAAATCACAATATTATTTCCTTTTCCAGACAGAATGTCTCACAAACCAGCAGTGAATTTTCAAGACATTGCTGTTGTGGTTTAACCCCAGCCAGCAACTAAGCACCACACAGCCACTCGCTCACTCCCCCCTCCAGGTGGGATGGGGGGAGAGAATTGGATGAGAAAACTAATGGGTTGAGATAAAAACAGTTAAATAAGTTGAGATAAGAACAGTTTAATAATGGAAATAAAATAAAGTAAAATAGCAGTAGTAATAATATTAGTAATAATAATATACAAGGCAAGTGATACACAATGCAATTGCTCACTACCCACCAACCAACGCCTAAACTGTCCCTGAGCAGCAATTGCAGTCCGCCCCTCCACCCCCCTGCCAACTGCCCCCAAGCATGACATCATATGGTATGGAATACCCCTTTGGTCAGTTTGGGTCAGCTGTCCTGGCTACGCTCCCTCCCAGCTTCTCATGCACCTGGCAGAGCATGGGAAGCCAAAAAGTCCTTGTCTAGTCTAAGCACTGCTTAGCAACAGCTAAAATACCAGTGTGTTATCAACATTCTTTTCATATTAAATCTAAAACACAGCACTATGCCAGCTACTAGGAAGAAAATTAACTCTATCCCAGCCTAAACCAGGAGAGTTGCAAAAGCACTTTCTTTACTAAGAGGAGGTGTCATAGCCGTGATGATCTAAGAACGTTAACAAGCAAGGCAATTTTTCTTTTTAGGCTTGATGGCTCTGATAAGGCAGTAGGCATGTAACGAAGACTGAGAAAATATACTGATTCTCCCTAGACACTTGTTTGTCTTTGAAAATTCACATAAACATAAGTGTTTACAAACACCCTCCTTTGCTGAAGTCAGTCCTGCAGACAGAATGGCAACAGGTATCTCAAGGTATGGGAGAAACCAAGAGACCAGAGATGATGGATGGGTCAGAGTAGCTGAGGTGACAGGGTACATTAGCGTTTTTCAGTTGTGACTATGAGTCAGCAGAAAACCTTAAACTACCATATGGATATTTGAAAATCATCATCACAGTAACTGTAGGTAAGCCTGAAGGCTGACACCATTAGGACTCCAGATGAATGCCTGAAACATAAAGAATTTAAGATAAGAAAACTCTTTAAATAAATATATAAACAAAAATTGTAGATAATTTAACACTGAGACCTGAAGTATCTAATTTTCTAGCATAAATGATATAACAACATATATTCAGCTTTTAATTTAATATTTCTGAAAATATTCTGTTGAAAAATACAGCTGGAACCTTAGATTTTTCTTTTGAACCCTGGCTGACAGGACAATTAATTCAAAAACTCTGCACACAAGTTTAGAATGATGCCAAAGCCATTAGTGGAACTATTGCTCTTTCATTATATTTCTTATTATTTGAATGTATGTATGGTAATAAATGGAAGAGCACAAATCATAACTCCATCCCTAGACAATACCATCTGCTGCCTTCCTGTGGTTCTTTCTGTGTCTAACTCTTGTGTGAACATCAGCAATGAAGCACACAACATGGCCAGTAGTTACTCTTGCCTGTGGACAGCTGAGGTAGGGTAGGGGTATTCTTAGGTAGGTAGAGGAGATACCTCTACAGGGACAGGGTGATGGATTTTACTCCTGATCCCATCAGGATCCCATCATCAACTAGCAGTTTCATTTGGGACACATCTATTCCTTAGGTTTTTTTATTGTTAAAAATAAGTATGCTACAATATTTTGGAAAAAAATATTGGATAAAAGAGGTAGTTTAATATAGAAAAGTTTTTGAATATGACAATGTTATATTCAAATGTCTATGTACATGTACAATGTTATGTGTTATATATGGGATACACCTGTCTCAAAGGGGGAAAAGAATCTTTGTGGAGGAGTTAGAAAGGGTCATTGAATGAACTTTAAACTAGATTTGAAGGGGGAAAGGGATAAAACGATGTTTGCTAGAGATAAGCCTGGGAGTGGCACACCAATGTTTGAGTCCTTCAGTCTGCCATCTCAGTTGAAGTAGGGGATGAGGATCCATGCTGCAGCATAGATGCAAGGGTTATTGATGTGTTAGAAACCACAGAAGTGCCTGAGAATGGTAACATAGGAATTAGGTTTCTCTCAAAAAAGAGGTGGCAGGATTAATAGCCCAACTGAAGTGCATCTACGCCAATGCAAGCAGCATGGGCAACAAACATGAGTGGAAACCATTGTGCAGCTGAAAAACTATGGTGTAGTTGTAATCACAGAAACATCGTGTGATGACTCACATAACTGGAATGTTGCAATGGATGGCTATAAGCTCTTCAGAAAGGATAGGCGAGGAAGAAGAGGCTGTGGTATACCCCTGTATGTTAGGGAGTATTTTGCCTGTCTAGAGTATGATTATGGTGATAGGGTTGAGCATTTATGGGTAAGAATCAGGAGAAAGGCCAACAAGGCAGATATCATGGTGGGAGTCTGTTACAGACCACCCAACCAGGATGAAGAGGCAGATGAAATATTCTATAAACAGCTAGGAGAAGTTTCACAATCACTAGACCTCATTCTTGTGGGGGACTTCAACTTACTAGATGTCTGCTGGAAATGCAATACAGCAGAGAGGAAACAGTCTTAGAGATTCCTGAAGTGTATGGAAGACAACTTCCTGACACAACTGGTGATTGAACCAACTAGGGAAGGTGCCCCGCTGGACCTGCTGTTTGTGAACAGAGAAGGACTTGTGGGTGATGTGATGCCTGGAGTCTGTCTTGGGCATTGTGATCATGAAATAACAGAGATTTTGATTCTCAGAGAAGTAAAGAGGGGAGTTAACAGAACTGCTACCTTGGACTTGTGGAGGGCAGACTTTGGCCTGTTTAGGAGCAGTCCTGAAGGGCAAAGGAGTCCAGGAAGTCTGGACATTCTTCAAGAAGGAAATCTTAAAGGTGCAAGAGTAGGCCATAGGCCATCCCCATGTGCTCAAAGACAAGCCAACAGGTAAGAGTAGCCTGGCTGAACAGAAAGCTTTGGCTGGAACTCAGGGAAAAAATAGAGTTTATGACCTTTTGAAGAAGGGGCAGGCAATTCAGGAGGACTACAAGGATGTTGTGAGGTTATGCAGGGAGAAAATTAGAAGGGCCAAAGCCCAACCAAAACTTAATCTGGCTACTGCTGTAAAAGGCAATAAAAAATGTTTCTATGAATACATTAGCAAAGGAGGGCCAAGGCAAATCTTCATCCTTTATTCGATGTGGGGGGAAACAAAGTGACAAAGGATCAGGAAAAGGCTGAGGTACTTAATGCCTTCTTTGCCTCAGTCTTTAATAGTATGACCAGTTGGGTTTTGGGTACCCAGCACCCTGCGGTGAATGACAGGGATGTGGAGCAGAATGAAGCCCCCATAATCCAAGGGGAAATGGTTAGTGACCTGCTACAGCACTTAGGCATACACAAGTCCATGGGGCCAGATGGGATCCACCCAAGGGTACTGAGGGAGCTAGCAAAAGTGCTCACCAAGCCACTTTCCATTATTTATAAACAGTCCTGACTAACTGGGGAGGTCCCAGCTGACTGGAGGTTAGCAAATGTGTAAGCTGCAATCAGTTGATAAGATATAAATAGGAATACATTTATGGAATAGAAAACTTCAAATGTAACTCATAATCTTGAAAGAAGCCTTGGGTTTATAGTTTTTACTATATTTCATAGAGAAATGGGTTTGAAAGATGTGAAAGACTCCTCCATTTCCCTCCCTCATTGACCTTTAAATATAATTTACAAAATTTAATGTTTATATTTATATAAACATATTTATATCCCAGTGCACAAACAATTTGCTGCAATAATGTGCCTTACATATTGAAAGATCTAGTAGACCTTTGCAAAATTACCGGTTTTTCAAAAAGAGAAAACACAAACATGCAAAATGCATTTAGGTAAAATGCCAAACAACAATGTATAAGAAAAGTAAAATTACCCAGAAAGAACACTGCTGTTTTCTAGTCTTCAAGAAAAGGATGAGATTCATTGCTATGCTACTACAATTGTTTCCTAAAGGCTAATTTAGAAATTTTTGACTGTTCAGAGTCTGTTGATAGTTATGCATCATTTATGTATCTCTGCACTGTATAAAGAAAAAAAATGTGTCCAATTTATAGTTACTAAGGTGTATTTTTTTTAAATGTTCATCACACCAACAGTGTAGCTAAATGTGATCTAATTCCAGCTTTCCCTTTGGTCACTAACAATAAGTTGACAACAGAAATATCAATTTCAGCACAATTCCTCTGTCCTATTTTTAGCGTACATTAGGATGAGATGAATTGCATCCTGTAAGTGCTTGTTTTACTGCACTGCCCATAAAAGAGTCTGTTTAGGTCATGTAGATGTCTGCTCTGTAAATTTCTGGGGTTAGGTGAGATAAACCAGAGTATTACTGATGAGTCAATGCAATACTCAGTGACTAAGTACTTTTCTTGATCCAGATTTTAGCCTCTAGTTAGCCAATACTGTCAGCACTGCCCAGCAGTTTGACACACAAAATTCTGTTGCCTGAAGAACCTCTTTGCATCTTTGTCAATATCACTGCATTAATTTGACATTTCTGGACTTTTCTGGTTTGGGCAAAATAAGTGTTTATGCAAACAGAAAATGACTGAAGGCTGAAAGGGAGCAATTTCTATCATCTTTCTACAATTGCTGAATCATTTGTCTCTGTCTTTTCACTAGTCTTTTGCTGAAATTAAAACAGAGAAACTAAGCAACTTTGTGCAGCTAAAGACAAGATATTGTTCCTAGTTTCTACTCTTCATTGGAATGCGGTGGTTTAGTACTCAGAAATTGGAACATAGAAAAATATATAAAAACTGTAGAAAAAAGAATGCTGGCTTTTTGCCAGCTTAGGTTCTTGAACATTTTAGGAAGGTATGGATAATTTTTTGGACTCTGAAGCTTGTTTGTTTATTTCCAGAGTTTTCCCCTAATGTGGGTGTGACAAACATGGGCAATTTGTTTTCTCTACCTGACCAGAACAACTGTTTGAGGTTTATTTTTGTTTTACAAGCTGACCCATCCACTCAATCTGTTTGATATATCTGCTGAGGGCATGGTTATTGTAATGACTCAGAAGGAAGAGAACCAACAAAAAAGCAATGCAATTAGTAAAGCTGGTTGTTATGCCATCTTTTGACCTTTTACAGTAAGATGGACCAGCAAAGCATGACAGAGTTCACTATTGGCTCCTGGCCTGGCAAAGTTCTCATGGCTTCTGAAACACTTAAGGCTGCTTGAGTGTACATGCATTATTTAAATGTATGCTATCGCATTTCTATAAATGAATGAAAATAATTAGGTTTTTTTAATGGATACTAATTCTGAATTGATATTGGAAACTGAAATATGTGGAAATGGAGAATAATGGAGAACAATTCATGACACAGAGATGCCATGTATAAGTTATTGTTTGGCTGTGTCCTCACATGTTCTTCTTAAGGAATACCATAGTTTCCAGTAGTATACAATTTACACGTTAATGCAGAACATGTTTTTCCTTCGGAATTAAAGAAATAATGAAATCTTCAGTATTTAAAAAGCTGGAGTGCAGTTTGCATATCTTTGAGGAAGGTATGCCTTTGTTAGATGCACATTATTGGGCCTGAAATGTACAGTGGGTTACATTAGATGATCCAATATCCTTTTCTGGCATAAAAGTTTATGAAACTATGATTTAATAATATACCTATAATGTCCTAGTCAAAAAAAGAGTACATGAAGATTGAGTCATTAATATAATGCTAATAAAATTCTAAGAGGAAGGAAGGTTACTCACAGCCTAGCCTACTGTTACTGAAAATGTCTCCTTAATTGCATGTCAACTTCATTAAGTAAAAGATCAACAGTATGATTTCTGTGGAGCAAAATACAAGGGAAATCTTATCATTAGTGGACTTTTCTTCTCCTTAAGACACTTCCAGGTCAGACTTTTATATATGGTCTGAAGACACTTCCTCTTTCTAATCAATAAATCAGGAATCGGAAAATTCACCCAGAGGTTCTTCATGCAAAGCAGGAATGGTGACTTTATAACCTCTATGTTTGGGATGCTAACTTGGTGGAAGATACCTCAGTCCACACTTTCCTGGCCCTTCCTACTGTGATGAGATGGTTCTTGTGGAGATGGATCAGACAGTAACTTCATCACAGATCCTTCAATATATTTAAAATACTACTTCTATCTAGGTTTGAAAAAATGTTTGACTTTGAGCAAAAACCTCTCAGGAATATCTCCAAGTTATCTTTTTGGTACAAGACAGTAGAATAGCTATGAAAGTCATGTATAAAATCAAGAAACCCTATTACAAATGTCTTAGAAACAGTGAGAGAAAGATGAAGGAGCAGAAGAACTGGGGAAAGTAATGAGGAAAGTTGGAGAAAATTAAGTTTCCTGTATATGATAATAATAGGATATTGAAAAGAAGAAAGAGTTTAAGACAGGAAAGAAATGTAAAAGAGGATGAGGTAGAAAGCATAAACACAGGAAGAAATTATACCTGACATGCTGCTATAGAGTGTAACATTTATTGCACAGCTATGTTGTGGTTTAGCTTAGTTATATTTTCTAGTGATGAGCAACAATAAGGTGGTACTCTGTATGCCGGAGAATAGGATATTATTTCCAATGCGTATTTATTTTCCAGTTATTATTCACAATAAATGTGCTCTATGGTTACTACACTGATCTTATAATAAACATTAGTGATTTATAGCCAAGCAGTATACCAACTGATAAGCAGACTCATTAAGATTTCATGGAATTTCAATCATTCATGTTTTATAGTCTTTCCTTGTTCTTCCCCCCTCCCACCTTCCCCAGACTTTTTTTCAGGAGGATAAGGAGATGGAGGTTTGCTGTTGGAAGTGTATGTGAAAAAAAAAGTATTCATGGCATAAGAGAATGAGGCCATCTGTTCATTTTCAGCAGGGACACAGTGCAAGCATTTTGATTTAGTTCCACCACTGGACTTAAAATCAAAGAACAGAATATTCTCTTGATGCGTGCAGTCTTTTCTTGTAAATGTGTTCCAATTATTACTGGCTGGTTTTCCTTGGTGGGGTGTCCTAGGCACTAGGGTATAAACTGCTCTTCATCCCATCTGATTTCTGAATTCAGTCTTCACATATGTTGAGGGGTTTCTTTTTCCCTGAGGCAGAGAATTCAGGTTCTTTTTGAATCAGATTATATTAATCATCGAACCCCAAAATGCCTCTTATTCTACACTCATTACCCCAACATGGGGGACATTATTAATTTTTTCACAGTTGTTTACAGTTCTCCCAGAGTCAGCATGAATTCTAGTCAAAAAGATCAGAAATGCTGATTTCTGATCAGAATTAGGAATTCTGGATTCAGTATGAAACAGGGCATTTCATTCATAAATAAGTACATGAGAAAAACAGAAGAGGATGTGAATACATTATAATAAAGCATAAGTGAGTTACCGCTTAAAGAAAACTTTACAGTAATGGAGAATACACAGCGTTATGAGTAAGAAAATGCAAACAAACAAGAAAACAAAACCTAAAATGAGATGCTGAAAATCTGTAAAACTGTCAAAGGGTTATGGGGAAGTGGTTTGACCAAAAAACTCATTAATTTTTTTTCATTTTTGTTTTTAAAGAGTCACCAGCTGTCTCTGGGAAAAGCTAGCCAAAATTCGTAAGTTTAACAAAATGTAAATATAAATAATATTTTCACAATATTTTATTTGCAGATAATTTTTTGAAAGACAGTTTTAATAATCTTGTTACAAACTCTCTACAAATCCTAAATGTTATCAGCTCACAGGCTTGTGCCATGTGAGCAACAAGAATTTTTTACAGTTGCAGGAAGTTTTCAACTTTTTCATAAAGTGTAATTGAGTTACTGCCGCAAGACCAGTTTCACACAGTGATCATGAATTCCATAACATGGGCTAGGAGATTTTCTCATCAAAGATCCATCCTCTGAAACTAATCAGCATACATTTTTTACTTTTCAACTCCGCACTAATATTTCCCTTGTTCCTACTGCCCAGTCTTTACTACGCATGTGTAAGAGGAAATTTAAGAATGCCCCAAAAGGCTTGAAATCTGTATCAAGATAAGGGAGTTGCTGAGCCTGAATTAATATATACTGCTACTGTGGAAGAAGGGAGCTGATGATATGAGATGCACCTTAGCATGTGGCTAGCCACCATAGTAGGGGAAAGGTAACCACTGAAGTCAAATACCTTGGTGTGGCATTTGCTAATACAAATGTATTTGGTATTGCATACATATGGACTAACTGAAATGTTGATTAAACTTAAGTTTTAGATCATGGAATTTCTATGGATTACAATTGAACTAATGCACTGCTGAGCTAACATAATAAGTAGAACATATGAAAAACAGTGGGATAATTATGTGGTTATGTCAGCTGCAGAAAGAAGGAAGAAGGAACGGGTCATTTCTGATTTATTTTGAGGATTTGACTCCCCAGGGGATCATTCTCGGGACAAGGATGTGATGACCAAGGACACAGCAATCAGTTCTCTCCAGACTGAGAAACAAACCCAGCAAAAGTAACAATCAGTCTGCAAAACTGGGGAAATAAAGAACAGAATAACATGATCAGTCTTTTGAGGGGATAGAAGGCAACTCAGAAATCTATTAAACTTTTGATGTAAGGAAGACCAGCACTGCAGGTGTCAGTGGCTGAGTCTACTGCTGTGGAGGTAAGCACCTTCTCCAAGTCACCTTAACGCTCCACCAGGATACTGCTGGTTCCCCTGTACCATGGATGTGGACTGTAAGGACCTAGATAGGGGTCTTCTTAACTTAAGCATAGTTGGGAGAACTCAGGGATTTGGGACTGAGAGTGCTCACCCATAATAGTATTCTGCTACTATTTTAATGATAGCATGATGTTGAGTTTGTACCACTGAAATAATCTAATTAGTTATTTTGTAAGATTGCTATGATTATATTTCCTACTGTCATTCGTGTGATTATCTTATTGCCATGATTGCCAGTTATTATTTGTTGTTTTGTCCCATAGTTCAATGTTGTTGAACTGTAGTTGTACTTATTATTGCTGTGCTTAAGTGCTAGAATTTACATAAGCTTCCAATCAAAAAAAAGCTATTAAATATCATACACAACTCCTCACATCATTAACGTCTTTCTTTGCTGGATAAAACCTCTGCATGCTGCTGAAGACTATCTTGCTAACAGCTTGCCCATTAAATTCCTCTTCCTCTCGTCACAGTCCTTCATTCAGCCTGGCTCTCTTATTGCCTTCTGACCTTCACTTGAGTCTTTCTATTAGTGCTCAAACACTTTCTAATAAAAATCTTCATTTCCAGGCTCTACATCGAATCTCATTTCTTCTTTTCCACCATTTTTTCCAACCCTTTTATTTTGCGTAGTCCACCTCACATCTGCAACTATATCCATGCACATTTGCCTAGCCTCTCCAGACACCTTTAATTTCCCTTCACTTCTAATCACAGATTCCTGAACCACTCTCCTGAAGTTATATACCAGAATCCTGCTGACTTTTTTTTTAAGTAAGTCTCAGTTTACACCATGTTATGTGTTTTCCTTGAATCTGAACCTCCTGTGCCCCTCCTAATCTCTGTCTAGTCATCTACTTCCAAAAATACCTTTTCTCTTGATTGAATTCAAATAGGATAGTTTGCATCCTCATCTCCTCTATCTACTTTCTGTTGTTGCCTGTCTGGCCTCAAATACAGAGTTGTCGACATGTTGTTAAAGAAAAACAATCCTTTTGCTGCTGCTTATAATTCTTGGACATAGAGATACCATGTTGCATGAATATCTGCTGAGACCTGGCCAGAACATTCTCAGTGCAGATGGAGTGTTTAGGGAATGGAGCTGTGAAATTCTGCTTTTCAACTGAATATGCATGAATTGCAATTTTTTTTAAGATGTGTAATTTGGTTAAGCTCTGTGTTTTTTCACAAACATGGCAAAAATCCATGTTTCCCAATAAATTTTATCTCCACAATTCAAAGCAGGCGGCACAAAGATCTTACAAGCAGTTTCTAGATTTCTTTAACATGGATAAAACCCCGGGTATTCACCTTCAGCCTTTTTCAGAGAAATGTCTAGCCTATTTGGGCTTGTTCTGGTTATAATTTTTTTTAAACCAGGCATACATAATGTTTAGTAAGTAATACTATCACCCCTACTTGTTGTAATTAGTATAGTATTGCATTACTTTAGCTGTTGTTAAAATACTTGTGCGGTTTAATAAAATCCCATTTAAATATATTGCACAACACCTTTCTTGTCTCTTGTAACATTTTATTTAGTAGTATACAGGTCTTAGTTTGATCTGAATTTCTAAAGGACATGGCAATATTTCCATATAAAATAGTTTGGCCATAAGTACTGGTGAAGGCAGGATTTTTAATCAGCATCAGTTTCTCTGCAGAGAACTCTTCTATTCTTTGTTTAACACCAGACTGATATGTCTACATATTACAGACACAATGATTTTCTTTCCCAACAAGCAGTAGTATCATGTTATACCAAGATGACAACTGTGTTTGGAAGACAGAAATTACTTTAGAAATTGGTATCAGTGCCCTGACAGCTAATGTTCATGAAGAGATCCCAGGATATTTTTGTAAGGATAAGGGTATTAATACCATTTTTCTAGTGGAAATCTAGTCTGAGTAAGTTGGTTCTCTGTGAAACATCCTTATACTTCTCCCTGGAGAGGTTATTAATAATTTCCCTTCTTAACGATATTTTTTTTTTTCTTGAGGGTGGGGGTGAGGGGTGTTGTTTGATTTTTGTTTGGGTTTTTTTTAGAGAAGTTTTGTTACAGAGAATGACTACTATTCTACACCCCAGAGACATGTGCATTGAAGTAGTGAATGATCACTTCACGCAACAAAAATCTCTACTGAAAGAATAAAAAGTGAAAATGAAAGAATATAATGAAAATAGAAGTCGCTTGCATGAAAACTAGTGAAATAAAGGGTCTTACAGATACAGTAAACTTCTGTGGTGTATACCTATATATAGACAAGAAGATTTATTAGAAGAAGAACAATAGGTTATTTGTGGGATGACACTTTAAGGTAGCTTCTTTGTACTCCTCACACAGTTTCCAAAAGTCATTTGCAGACATGATTGAACTGATGCTGGCTAATACTAAGGACAATTATTAACTTTTCACCCTTCCATGAATGAAGTTTGGGTATGAATATTTTTCATTTTATTTTTAGGAAAAAAATCACTTTGTGAGAAAAAAACAAAACATAATGACCTTTGATGAACATAGGAATATCATCAAAAACAGGCTGTGCTCTTTGATGCTAGAATTAATATTTGTCCATGACAAATATTTGTCCTGACTTTGTTATCTGTTTTATAGCTTTTAATATTTTTTATGCTAAACTGTTTTAAAAGTGCTTGTAATTTAAAATAATTTATGTGCCTTTGGGGGGCTGATGATTGTTGTGGTCATTATCTAAATTATTGCCTGATAATTCCATATGAATGCTGCTGTGTGCACACTCACTAATCAAAATAGGTATTTCATCTGTTCAAAGCTATCAAGAATGTAAACTTTAATACTGTTTCTGATATATTAGCTGAGAACCCCTTAGTAGATAACACCTATAAAATATAATTATGACACAGACAAGTAACCTCTTGAAAATGACTGATTTCTAAGATTTGCTGCTGAGCAGAACCCCAGCTGGTTTAATGTGATGGAAGTACATTGAAATTTTAGCAACTTCCAGCTAAGCATCTGGGCTGTAAATGTAAACAGAAACAGGAGTTGAAAACAGTTAGCAGCAGAATAGATGTACTTGCAATTCAAGAACATACTTCACCAGAAGTGGAAATTTAACTTAAAAGCATCTTAACTTTGGTGAAGGGGAAGAAGTAGAGGAGAATGATTTTGCTGAGAAATTAGATACTTTGCTCATTTCCTGCATTTTCCCGTATACACTATCTTACTTTTTGAGTTAGCAACTGAAGGCTCCCAACTGATGTGCACACTTAATGTGTGGAGAATTTCCATTAACTTTCTGACATATAGTTAATATTTTTAGTGACTATGGGCTGTCTGAACACTTGCCAGAAAATTATGAAAGTGAAGAAATGCATTCCCATGTTACCACACAGAAGGTGTGCTTGTCAGTTCTTCCCTCTGACATTTGGATCTGTCTCATCCAAGACACGATAAAACCAACTATTGCTGAGCAGGAAAGTTTTTTAGGTTTGCACTTTGCTACTACTGTATCTCTTTACATGCATTTTTCTAGAGAAACTGTACTATTAACAGAGAAGGAACAGTCACTGCCAAACAATCTTCTAGTTACAAACAAAAACTATGTGGAAAATCATGGCAGTGATACGTATCTCCATTTTATTTGTGTGACCAATCAATGAATCCTGACAATGGAAGAAGGCTCAGAGAAGATAGGTGGGGTGGGTTCAATTTGGCTGGTTACCAGATGCCCACCAAGCCGCTCTCTCACTCCCCTTCCTCGACAGGACAGGGAGAAAATATATGATGGCAAAAGTTATTGGGTCAAGACAAAGACAGGGAGATCACTCAGCAATTACCACCATGGGAAAAGAAAACTCAAGCTGGAAAAAGAGCAATTTAATTTTTTTGCCAAAAAATAGAGTAAGATGGTGAGAAACAAAGACAAAAATAAAAATAGCTTCCCTCAACCCCTCTTTCTTCCCAGGCTGAATTTCATTCCTTCATTCCTGACCCTTCTGCCTCCTTCCCCTGAGTGGCATGGGGGGGATGGGGAACAGGGATTGTGATCAGTTCATAATACTTTGCCTCTCCCACTCCATATTCCTTACACATTTCACCTGCTCCGGCATGGGGTCCCTTATGAGGGATACAGTCCTTTGAGAACTGCTCCACTGTGGGTCCTTCCCATGGGCTGCAGCTCCTGCCAGAAGCCTGTTCCTGCATGGCATCTCCACAGTTTACAGCTTCCTCAGGGCATCTCCACCTGTTGTGGCTTATTATCCTCCATGGGCTGCAGGGTGGATATCTGCTCCAGCATGATCCTCCATGGGTTGCAGGGAGGACAATCTGTGTCACCATAGCCTTCTCCATGGGTTACAGGGGAATCTGTTCTGGCACCTGGAGCACCTCCCACAGCTCCTTCTTCACTGATCTTGGTGTCTGCAGGGTTGTTTCCCTCACTCCTCACACTCTCAGCTGCTGTGCAGCATTTTTCACCCTTTCTTAAATGTTATCACCAGATTGTCTGACAGGCTCAGCTACTTCTTGTTCATTGGAGCTATCTGGAATCATCTATGTCCAGCATGGGGCAGCCCTGATCTCTCCTCACAGTCCTTGCTACCAAAACTTGGACACATAAACCCAGTACTATAGCTAGGAATTATATAGCTCATTAATTTCAGAAAAGAATATAGTGACCACAGCTATTACAAAGGAAGTAACAAAGAGTATAGTCAGGACCCTGAATTTTAGAAAAGCAAACTTCCAGCTCCTCAAGGAGATAGTCAGAAGGACTCCCTGGGAAACGGTCCTCAGGGACAGGGGAACAGAACAGAGCTGGCAGATCTTTAAGGAAGTGGTCCACAGAGCGCAGGAGCTCTTGATCCCGAGGTGTAAGAAATCAAGCAAAGAAAGGAAGAGACCAACGTGGTTGAGACAGGAGATGCTGGTCAAACTAAGGAGGAAGAGGGAACTGCACAGGCAGTGGAAGCAGGGACAGGCATCCTGGGAAGAGTATAGGGAAGTGGTCCGGTTGTGTAGGAATGGGGTCAGGGAGGCGAAGGCGCAGCTGGAGCTAAACTTGGCTAGGGATGCAAAGAATAATAAGAAGGGTTTCTACAGGTATATCAGCCGGAAAAGGATGGTTAAAGAAAGCGTACCCCCGCTGATGAGCGAGACCGGCAGGCTGGTAACAGCAGGTGAGGAGAAGGCTGAGGTACTCAACAACTTTTTTGCCTCAGTCTTCACTGGCAACCTCTCTCCTCACCCCTCCCGAGTTGATGGATGGCATGAGGAGGCCTGGGAGGGCAAAACCCCTCCTGCTGTAGGAGAAGACCAGGTTCGTGACCACCTGAGGAACCTGAACACACATAAGTCCATGGGACCTGATGAGATGCATCCCAGAGTCCTGAGGGAATTGGCCGATGTAGTCGCCAAGCCACTCTCCATGATATTTGAAAAGTCATGGCAGTCAGGTGAAGTCCCTGGTGACTGGAAGAAGGGCAACGTTGTGCCCATTTTCAAAAAGGGTAGAAAGGAAGACCCTGGGAACTAGTGACCTGTCAGCCTCACCTCTGTGCCTGGGAAGAACATGGAACAGATCCTCCTAGAAGCTATGCTAAAGCACATGGAGGCCAGGCAGATAATTCGAGATAGCCAGCATGGCTTCACCAAGGGCAAGTCCTGCCTGACGAACCTGGTGACTTTCTATGACGGTGTGACGACAATGGTGGATAAAGGAAAACCAATGGATGTCATCTCTCTGGACTTCTGCAAGGCCTTTGACACAGTCCCCCACAACATCCTTCTCCCTAAATTGGAGAGCTATGGATTTGATGGGTGGACTGTTCGGTGGATAAGGAACTGGCTGGATGGTCGCATCCAGAGGGTAGTGGTCAACGGCACAATGTCCGGATGGAGACCGGTGACGAGTGGCGTCCCTCAGGGGTCCGTACTGGGACCGGTGCTGTTTAATGTTTTCATCAATGACTTAGACAGTGAGATCGAGTGCACCCTCAGCAAGTTTGCAGATGATACCAAACTGAGTGGTGTGGTTGACACACCAAAAGGACGGGATGTCATCCAGAGGGACCTGGACAGGCTGGAGAGGTGGGCCTGTGTGAACCTCATGAACTTCAACAAGGCCAAGTGCAAGGTCATGCACCTGGGTCGGGGTAACCCCCGGTATCAATACAGGCTGGGGAAAGAAAGGATTGAGAGCAGCCCTGCCGAGAGGGACTTGGGGGTGCTGGAGGATGAAAAGCTGGACATGAGCCGGCAATGTGCGCTGGTAGCCCAGAAGGCCAACCGTACTCTGGGCTGCATCAGGAGGAGCGTGGCCAGCAGGTCGAGGGAGGTGATTCTGCCCCTCTACTCAGCTCTGGTGAGACCTCAGCTGGAGTACTCCATCCAGCTCTGGAACCCTCAGCACAAGAAGGACATGGAACTCTTGGAGCGGGTCCAGAAGAGGGCTACAAAAATGATCCGAGGGCTGGAGCACCTCTCCTATGAGGACAGGCTGAGAGAGTTGGGCTTGTTCAGTCTAGAGAAAAGAAGGCTGCGGGGAGACCTGATTGCGGCCTTTCAATACCGAAAGAGGGCCTATAGGAAAGATGGGGAAAATCTTTTTAGTAGGGCCAGCTGCGTTAGGACAAGGGGTAATGGTTTTAAACTAAATCAGGGTAGGTTTAGGCTAGATATAAGGAAAAAATTCTTTACAATGAGGGTGGTAAAACACTGGAACGGGTTGCCCAGAGAGGTAGTGGAGGCCCCATCCCTGGAAACATTCAAGGCCAGGTTGGATGGGGCTCTGAGCAGCCTGATCTAGTTAGCAGTGTCCCTGCTGACTGCAGGGGGGTTGGACTCGATGACCTCTAGTCGTCCCTTCCAACCCAAAACATTCTATGATTCTATGATTCTATGATTCTAAGTACAACATAAAGGGGACCAGAGAACAAGCTTTGCTTTAGATAAATGGCTATATCAGTTGACTGTGTCAAGTGTTTATGTAAATGGCCTTCCCTAAAATAGTCAATAGAAAGTATTATCTTCCCCAGCCAGACCTGCATGGGAAAGCACATATGGTGCTCATAAAAATTGAAAAACCAACAAAATGAAGTCTGAACTCTCTGAATTTTAACTCAGTTTAAGGGGCTGAATAACAATATTTGTGTGCAGATATAATTTGATCAGTGCCCAAATATAATTTGACCAATTACTAGTATGGTGATCCATGTCTTCAAATAGTTGGACTGCATTACTCACATGTTTGCGCATGGCACAACTATTTTTTCAGAAAGTGAGAAGAAAATATTTACTGATTCCATATCTTGTAGTTTATTTCTTATGGCTATCAATGGTAGATTTGATGAAATATTCCTTCTAATGTTTTGAAATACTTGTGTTTGAAAATATTTAAGTTGCTGTTAATAATGTTCAACATTTTGCTTTCCACTGTGTTTTCTGTAAGTCAGACTTGCAGGCTGGACTGGCAATCCCTTACTTGAAAAAACAGGATGATGTTACTTGAAATCTTTATTTTGAAAGAACATCTTGTTCATCATTTAGTGTTTAGCTTTGTTAAGCTGTGTCATATCAGATTAAAAGCAAGTACCCAAAAATGAGTAGTGAAATCTCAACTCTGCCAAACAGCCAATATACAATGCCAGTCACTATCAAAAAACCTATGAGTCTTGGATACATCTCTCCTAATCATAGAACAATTTTGTCTGGAGTCATATGAGAACAAACCTCTCCTTCATCCAGGTACTGTATCAAATCCATAGATACTTTATGGGCTGTAAACAGGTGATGGATTAACTCTCTTGCACTGGAAAAAAACCACAGAAAGGCTCCCCTGCTTCTCATGGAGCTTTCAGAGATACCTTCTTTGCTTTTTAATAATTCAAGGGAAAGTCTCTCTCATTGTACCACTGTGATAAGATACAGCGTGTTGAGGAGAAATCTAATTAGATTTGACAATTTAATTGAAGAATGATAAATGCCCTTCACCAAATTTTGCAGAAACTGTTCACAGGTGACTGCTTACATAATAGATTTTATCCACGAGAGCCTCAAGGTATACTTTGAAACTCTTTTTGGCTACAAATCAGAGAATGAAAAATATTTTTTTCTTCATTTTGCCACATCCCACTCTGTTGTGAAAGATATATGTTCTGTGGCATTATCTTCATTTTTGATCAGACAGTTGTTTGTAATGCAAAAGCTATTTATTGGTATGTCTATAAAAGTTTATAAACTTCATATGTGGAAAATAAAACCAAGTATTATATAAGAGTTAATAGGAATATGATAGAAGAAATAATCAAAAATATGTAGTTTATTTTCAGTTGAAGGCAAATGTCCACTGCATATTCCTACTACATCTCTGTTGTAAATACCTCTGTGTCTGTTTTTCAAAAAAAAAGAAAGGGGGGCAGAGCACTTATCTTCCTGATCAAAATCCGTTTGAGTCATTAAGGCCTATGTTCCCTAAACCTCTATGTACTCTCTGCACACAGTGATAAAATTTCCACAAGCCAGCAGATCAATCCCTGAGTGGCTTTTCTATGTATTCTCCTACATGTCACAATTAGCATTTTTTCAATTACACTTCTAATTAGCATATTCTGAGTTGTTTGGAACCAGTAGATATCTTAGAGTTGCCTCAGTCTTCCATGTTTTTAAGTGCGTCTCTTAGGCTGAACATGAAAGTTCAAAAATTAGCGGGTATCACTAATGGGTTAGAGGGTTAAATGAATTAATTACCAGATTGTCTGTGCTATTAACCTAAGGAAGGGCTAAGTATATCTATATAGATCTAGTCATGGACAGTTAGGGATATCTGTATTTTCTGATTTAATTCATCTGCGTTAGGTTCTCAGCTTGAATCTTCCTTTATGAAATTCATCACAATAGAAATAAAGAGATTCTGTTTGCTAAACATCAGAAGCAGAACTGCATTGTAAAAGAAATATATCTTTAGCAAAATCTCTTCCAGTTCTGTTAAATGGTTAAACAGCCAAATAAATGATGAAAAAATATTTTATTGAGAATGAAAATAGCAATTATCCTATTTATCAGCAAAGTGAGGTGTGAGACACATTTGCAAGATGAGAAGGGCCTTGTATGAGAAATCACATGCATACCAATAGCTTTCTGAAATGTAGAATATTTGGGCACAGCAAAAAGTGACAGATAATATGTTTGAGGTAAATCATTTTGCTACAACTGACATCCTGCTTAAATTATGTATATAAATTATGGCAATGATAAAACTAGCTGACAAAGCCAGAAACAAACAAAATGCTCCTCAAGTGAAATTATCGTATCTTTAACAGCTGTATCAAATGTGACTTAAAATTATAGCAAAAAGGTTTAGTCATCACTTTTTGTATATCCTTTCCTCTTTCATCTTTACTAATGGAAATGTAGTAGCAGAAGCCATGAAAAAAAAAAAAAAAACAAACGTTAGAAAATTCTAGAATCCATCTTTCTTCCTTAACAGCCAGGAATAGAAATGTAGTAAAAATTAAGTCCTTAGATTTAGATTCACAAAAGTACTGAGGAACAATAATAATAAAAAAAAAAACCAACATAAAGGACCTGTGAACATCAAAGCCAAGGAGTACAAGGGATGAAAACCTATTCTTTAGTCAGTTGAAAGTCTGGTGGTGACTGGCCTTCACCAGCAAAGTTTCTTCTGGGTCACATTGTGTATGGTCTTAGCCCTTCTGGACTGCTGCCTGCATTCCTCCAGCCATTGTGTAGAAATCCCAACACACCTGTCTGTGTTTCCATTTCTTTGCAGAACCTAAACAAGCCCATGTTTAAAATACATCAAACTCACACTCAATAGCAGCATATCTGCCATAACTTCACTTCAGCCTTTCCTAGAGTTCTAATTCCACAGAATGAGTTGGTCTGGAAGGAACCTTTAAAGATCCTCTAGCCCAACCCTCAAGGGGTATCTTTCACTTGCTCAAAGCCCCATCTAATCTGACCTTGAACACTTCTAATGATGGCACATCCACAACTTCTCTGGGCAAATAGTTCCAGTGACTCACCACCTTCACTGTAAAAAATTAATTATATACAATCTAAATATACCCTTTTTGATTTTAAAACCATTGCCCCTAGTCCTGTATCTACAGGCTTTGGTAAAAGTCTCTTTCCATCTTTATTACAAGAAAATAAGCCCCCTTTATATATTGCAAGGCCACAATAAGGTCTCCCTGGAGTCTTCTTTTCTCCAGGCTGAAAACCACACACTTTTTCAGTCTTTCATCATAGGAGAGGTGTTTCAGACCACTGATCATTTTCGTAGCTCTCTGCTTGCCATACTCTAACAGTTCCATGTATCTCTTGTACTGGGGGCCCCAGAACTGGACACAGTAGTCCACGTGGGGTCTCATAAGAGTGGACTAGAGAAGAATCATAGAATCATAGAATGCCTTGGGTTGGAAGGGACCTTTAAAGATTGTCTAGTCCAAACCCCCCTGCAGTGAGCAGGGACATCTTCAACTAAATCAGGTTGCTCAGAGCCCCGTCCAACCTGACCCTGAATGTTTCTAGGGATGGAGCATCTACCACCTCTCTAGGCAAGGTGTTCCAGTGCTTCACCACCTTCATTGTAAAAAATTTCTTCCGTATATGCAGTTTAAATCTACCATGTTTTAGTTTAAAACCATTAGGCTTGTCCTGTCACAGCTGGACCTGCTAAAAACATTGTTCCCATCTTTCCTATAGGCCCCCTTTAAGTACTGAAAGGCTGCAATCAGGTCTCCCCGCAGCCTTCTTTTCTCCAGGCTGAACAAGCCCAACTCTCTCAGCCTGTCCTCATAGGAGAGGTGCTCCAGCCCTTGGATCATTTTTGTGGCCCTCCACTGGACCTGCTCCAAGAGTTCCATGTTCTTCTTGTGCTGAGGGGTCCAGAGCTCATTATATTGATATTGATATATTGATACTGGGGATTGCCCTGAACCAGGTGCAGAACCTTGAACTTGGCATTTTTGAACTTCATGAAGTTCACACAGGCCTGCTCCTCAAGCCTGTCAAGGTCCTTCTGCAGGGCATCCCTTCCCTCAAGAGAATCAGCTGCACCACTCAGCCTGATGACATCAGATAACTTTCTAATAGTGTGCTCAATCCCTCTATCTCCATCAATTTTTTTTTTTTTTTTTTTAATCAAGGACCTGGAGATGAGGGGAAATTCTGGAGCAAGGAAGGCATACCCTTGGTGAAAGAATATCAAATCAGGGAGTACTTAAACAAACTGGCCATACACAAATCCATGGGCCCTGATGGGCTGCACCCACAAGTACTTGAGGAGCTGGCTGGTTCTAGGTGACCTTGTTTGAAAAGGAAGATTGGACCAGATGACCTTCAAATTTCCCTTCCAATTTCAGCCATTCTGTGATTCTGAGATTAAGAGTCAAGTAGATAAAAGCTGGAAAGAGATAGAACGTCTAATGGAAAACTTTAAGATGCCTACCTTCCATTCAAAGCTGCCATTTCCATTCTGCAAAAATTAAAGGGATGGAAAGTCATCCCAAATACACTTAGAGGAGCAGAGATTCAAATAAAAATTGAAACCAGAAAGGAAAATTCTCCAAGATCAGAATAGCTGAAGAATAAAAACAATGGAGATGAGAAATATATCCTTTTAATATTGTGGTATGAATTCTAAGATAAAGCTGTAATTTTCAGACACTGTAAAAACCCCCTGATTTTCTCATTGCTGTCTACAGTAAGCATTGTCACAACAGGCACATTCAGTTCAATGCCTAAGGATGAAGATAAATTTGCTACAGAGACTATTTTTCCTTTAAAAAATTTTCAAGGAAGATGTGGGGAGATTAATTTGACTTCGAGCTAGGAGGTTAGCCCCTTTCATTACAGCTTTGCAATTTATTCACTTAATAGTTTCACAAGGGTGATATACATTCGTTTCAAAGACAGTATGGTATGAAGTTTTATTTTGCATGTCTCCAAACCTCTCAGGACTTTTTTTCTTACAGTACATTATTATCTTCAGAACAGTAACAAGAGTAGTAATAATAGTAATAACAATAACAATAATGACATTAAAAAAGTGTGGGAGAATCCATCTGAAACAAGCCAATGTAAAGAATGGATTGATGTATTCTTTAGACCTTGTTCATTGTAAAGAAAACAAGTAACCATAAAATATGTTATGTTTTCCAAGTCTCTCACAAGCACCTCTTATCAGCTTTGTTCATTTTCACATTATCCCGCAATTCCTATTATCTAATAGCAGACCTATTTCCTTAAAAGAATTTTTTAAAAATCTGTTTTCGTAAGTGAGTGCTAAGCATCCTGTTTATAATGATCCTTAGGTTTCTGGGTCAGTCTGAAGCCCCATGGTGACAGAAGATCTAAAAAAACAAAGTTAAAGTTTGCACCTGGCACCTCTCATATAAAACAATGTATAATTTTAAACCTCTCTATTTTGCTGTCTTTTTTCTTTTTGTTTTTATTCCTGCTTTCTAGATGATCAGTGGTATATGCTAGTGAAAGACTGAGATTTTAATGTACCTTGACTTGGTAGAATATTATACATCAGTAGATGCATAATATCTTAAACTTTTTGAAGGACTTTTCAGATCAGACCAATCAGCCGTAAAGTCCCCTGGATATGTTGCAGAACTGTATCTGAAAGCAAGATTAAAGTAATTGCTTGTGAGGCAGCAATAATCACACATCAAAAACTATTCAGGCTAAACTGAAAGAGAATTTGACCCTTTGCTTGGGTTTCATGTGATGCACAGTCAGAATCACGCAGTAGTTACTTAAACACATGTCTAAACTTTTCATGAGAAACTGTCACCTTTGTAAGCTTTAATAGACCTCCTGAGTGGAGTATGACAGATGTGTAGTAGAATAGCAATAAAGATTCCAAGCATCTAGCACTGCAGCTGAACCTAGGAATATGTTTTATAAAATTTCTGACTCTTTAAAATGCTTAAAATGCTCAGAAAATTTCTGTTTAGCTTCAGAAAATTTTGCTTCTTAAAACATACTTCCTCTAATGATTTTTAGCTGTGTTTAATATCAAAACTTTCATTCTCTGTCTGTTGATCATATTGAATTGTCTTGACTGTTTTCAGAGCAGTCCCACTTAAGCTAGTCTGTCTGGTTCTACTTTCAGTGTGAAAAAGCTTTCTTCATTTTGTAGAAGTTTTCTGAGTATAATCTCTCACTACTGTGTTTGTGGACTTTCATATAAACACATATAGGAAACAAAAACATTGAAGCAAGCACAAACATCTCAATCTAAATTATTTTTGTGTTTTCTGTATATTTGGATATGTTTTGATTCTTAAATGTATTTATTATTGAGGTTTTTAAGTGCTTCAGTTAATTTTGTATGTAACAAATTCAATGTCCATTTGATAGTAAGAGAATAGAAATCTTATTCTTATCATCAGTTGATGAAAATAGTAATTGTAAATTTCATATATGATTACATTGTAGGCAGACTGGATCATAAGGAAAATACTCAGAATTCATATTCGGTCATTATAATACAAAACTACTCCCAGTTGAATGATATATTCTTAACTTATTATCTAAGAGTAATTTATAAGAAACATAAGTTACTTAAGTAATTCAGATAGAGATAAAAAATGAAGTCCAACTACATAATACTTATGAAAAAATAAATATCCACTATGCCAGCATTTTGGTTTGCTCTTCAAAAGCCATAAGAGGTGTATATACATTATTATACATTATTTACTAGTTTTTATCATTTTATTATTTCTTTAATCCAGTACTGTCCACTTGATCTTGATGAGTAGTTCCAGATGTTAAGGAGAAATTGTCATATAAATATTTAGTCTAAAAATATAGAACTTTAATATTATCACTAATAGCTACTATGGTGAAGTGTTTGAAATGTTGACCCTTGAATAATAACAGCATGCCACTCTAAGAAAATATTTTTTTATCATTCATATCACTTTACTGTAAATAATATTGACCCTGCTTTTCTAGATACATCAAAGATTTGAGTTAAGCTACCTGGTAGAAAACATTATGATCAGTCATAATCTTATTTTTTTTAGTTTTTTAAAAAAGTTTTTTCTGTTAAAAAAGGCTCCTGTTCTGTTGTTTGACTCATATATAACAGTGAGTTTGCAAAACTGACACAGAGCATGCAATAAATCTACTTTACTTTCTGTTATGAAAATAACACCTGCAAAATTATACTCCAAGGAGGTAATGTTTCTGTTTTCTACAATACATTTGTGAATTATTAGAATGCAACATATTTTTGAAAATTAGATAAAACAGGTTATTAAAATATTTAAAACTACATTGTTCTCACCTTTGTGAATTATTTTCTGACAAAATGCTTTATAAGGTAAACACATAGTTACTTGAAACTTCTTTAGAATTGATGAAACAAATGTAACTCAACACCTGATTAATAAGACATGTATTTTCTTTGTCCTTTCTGAACAGAAGTAAAAAATCCAAAATTTATTTGTGTGTACTGCAACCCAGAAGATAAAACACTTAGATCTGGATTGTTCTCTTCTGTGGAAAAATGTGACTGTGAAGTAATAAAGTACCTTGACAATTTTTCCAGACTTCTCTCAGTGTGTTTTTTTATCAATGTCGTGGTTTAACCTGGCTGGCAACTAAGCACCACGCAGCCTCTCGCTCACTCCCCCCCTTCCCTCAGTGGGATGTGGGAGAGAGTAAGGAAAAAGAAGTAAGACCCGTGGGTTGAGATAGAGACAGTTTAATAAGAGAAAAGAATAACAATAGTAATAGTAATAGTAATAGTAAGAGAATATACAGAATATACAAAACAAGTGATGCACAGTGCCATTGCTCACTATCTGCTGACCGATGCCCAGCCCGTCCCTAGCAGCGATCACTCCCCAAGCTGCGATCACTCTACCCCCGACCAACCGACTAACTCCCCCTGAGAATGACATTATACAGTATGGAATAGCTCTTTGGTCAGTTTGGGTTAGCTGTCCTGGCTGTTCTCCCTCCCAGCTTGTTATGCACCTGGCCGAGCAGGAGAAGCTCAAAAAGTCCTTGAGCAGTCTAAGCACTACTTTGCAACAACTAAAAACATCAGTGTGTTATCAACATTCTTCTAGTACTAAATCCAAAACACAGCACTATGCTAGCTACTAGGAAGAAAATTAACTCCATCCCAGGCAAAACCAGAACAGATATTTTCTCCATCTTCTCCCTTGTTCTGCATGGGACATTCCCAAAATTTGTAAATCCCAACAGAATACAAAGGAATAAGAGATACTTGCTTGAAGGTCTTCTGCATCTTCTCTGGATGTGGTTTCTAAGTCCCTCCAGCCTGAATAGTAGACCAATAAACTTCAATATTTTTAACTATAATTTCTATAATCTGAGTTTTAGCAAAAAATGGACTTCTGCAAAGAGAGATATGAAAGCAAAGGGAGGTACACACTTGCCTTCTGTGTTCCTCAAGTAATATAAACTTGTAAGTTAGACATTTTTCTTCTGGAATCAATTCAAGTAATACATTAATTTAATAACTCTTCTGTATCATTTTTCTTTATACACTATCTTCAGCACTACTCTTTCTTATGTTCTACAATACTTAGAAAATTAGATAAAAACAAAACAATATTAAAAAGAATCCTAAAGTTTTGAGAAAATAAATAAACAATCTTCTAAACAGCTGTATCCAGTCATTTGAGATGCCTTAGAATATGAGAAAAACCTTTACAGGGCTGAAAAGATACAACCTAAAGCACACACCTATACTCTCAACTTCAGCTGTAGGTCTAGGGTGACTAGACTAGTTTTTATTTTAGATGAATAAGAAATGAGATATAAATCAGAATTGCTTCTAAAATGGTATATATGAACTTGTAGCAAGACCCATTTAACAACATTTTTTAAACTGGTAAATCTTCAGCAATTAGCTTCATGGGATAAAAATCCTACAATTGTTTGTTGAAACAATACTTCAATCAGTACTATAATTATGATTTCTTATCAAGATCAGTCTTGACCTCTATGGAACACAATTTATCAGAATAATGTTTAGACTGTGGTAATTAATGTCTTGAGCCACAAATATAATTTCATATAAAATATGGAATAAAATTGAACTTTCTGCTCTACAGACTCATTACATCCTTGTTGTGGTAAATTCAGTGCTTTGAATCCATTAACGTTTCATTGTGTGGTGTTATCATCCACTGCTAAAGATTAGCTACTGACACATTTATCAAAGGATGATAAATGAGCTGTCCTTTCAGATGTCTGATTATCTGACCTTTATTCAGTTAAAAGCACAAGGGGCTGACAGTGTTAAGTGTTTGCTAGTTTAGAATGAAATTGAACCCAGGAAATGAATGTTTGGTTTTGTCTCTAATAATACAAATTTACTTCATCAATTTATGTTTAAATTGAAGAAAACAAAATTTATTTTAAAGCTCTGTAGAAACCTCCTATTTCTACACAAGTTAATTTTAACAAATTTATTGTCTCATGAAGAAACCTTAATTCTAAAAGTTCTCTTTGAGAGAGAGCAGTTTTATCATTATCCACTGGACTGTAGATAGCCAGCCAAAAAGCACAAGTTGCTGAATGCTTTCAAGTGTCTAACAAAAACATGTTAACTTTTATCAATTTTCATGACATCCTCTGTCATCTGGATGACCATTATTCAAGAAATCCTCATGTAGAAAGTTCAGGTATTGAGTAAATCTGCCAACTTCAGATAAATAATTCAAAATGTTCACTAATACTAATTTATTCTTGTAAAAACAATTATTTATGCATCTTTGCATATGTAAAGCTTAGATGCAACTGTTAGATTGCATAAAGTAAGTACAGCACAGTAAGTGTTAAATAAACAATCATAAAATTATTTTTGTTATTCAATATGAAATAAGCTTGGCTAGAAATTAGAGTACTAGGCTTCCATTTTACAGGTATTTTCCACATGCCCAGAGACTTCTGGAAGTAAATTATTGCCCAGCTAAACTCTGTGTTAAATGCTATCATTGTTGGAAGCCTGAAGTATAGTACTTGGGTTAGGAAATGCCAGTATAGCTATAGCTATAGATTTATAAGCAATTCAGCCATCTGCCTTGGCTGCTGCTTGTCACTGAGGGAAAAGACTGGCTAGAGTATAATCTTCAAACTATGTGATTTATGAAGATACATCCCTGGTATAAAAAGCTTCAAAATTAGAAAAAAACATATGTAGCAAGTTATCAGGTTCCTTTGCTATACTGATGGTATTGTCTTGTTTTCTTTTCTAGGTAACTCTTGATAATTACATCTTCCTTCCAAGGTGGCTGGACATGAACTATTCTTAAACTAGTCATCAAGATGTTGAGATGTTAGCATATGATTAAGCCAATGTTCTTACCATCATGATTTACTACTATGAAGATTCAACTTTGGGATTAGGGCAAATTCATCTACTCTCACTGGCTGGAGTGTACACGAAAAAAGCTCATATCTGTTTTAAAAATAACATGAAGGTGTGCGGATATTGTTTCAAGTTACTGTTCTTATCTTGGAAATAAACATTGAAACGTTAGGAAACGTAGGTTTTGAAGTTTTTTTTGAAGGTTTTTTTGAAGACTATAAATAGAGGAAGGCACAGCTAAAGCGTTGCATGTAGCAAATTCTTTTCCTGAGGACAGATCAGTCCTAGGAATCATTTTCCTGAATTAGTTTTACTGTATGTATCTTTGTTATTAAGTTCATATATCTTGCCTAAACCTTCTTCTTAGGATGACCTATTTTAGCCAAAATGTAGTTCAACTCCAATACAGTCATTGGCAGCATGACAGCAAAGATCAAATTAATCTCTGTCTCTTTCCTTACTCTGTTCCAGTTTAGTTATTCTTGTCTGGTTTTGTACTAGAGTCTTTTAGAGTGATATCCATGACACTAGCTAACCTTCCGGGTGTCAGTAAATATTTAAAGTTGGTCATCTGGGCAATTTTTTTCTGCAACAATTTTTTTCTGCAAATATCTTGACAGAATATTTTCCTCTTCAGTGATGGCTAGTGTTTCTCAGTACATAGCTACCTCCCTAAGTTGAAATTAATTAAAGCTTAGAGGTCAGGCTGAGTGCAGCATTAAATCTTCTAAATTTAGCTGCTTACATATGTCCAAGCCCCCACCACAGTTCAATACAATCCATGGGTGTAGACAGAGATTCAACTCATTTTAAAGTCAACATCTGCCAGGTGACCAGCTAAATATCTCTTGAAACTCCCTTGGTTAGAGTTCTACTGACTATAAATGGAAGCTTAGACCTCTAACATGTATCTGGATACTTAGGTCTAGACACATGGGTCTGAACGTCTTCATAACACCTTAAAACACAACATCAGATCTTTAGTTTCCCAGGAAGAGACATGTAGTCATTTTTGATACGTACCAAGATATTCTCTCAGGCTGTCTCTCCGAAAAGGTGTGGATGGTCTGAAGGGTTTTGTTGTGCTTCGTATCTGCCAGCTGTGCTGGTACTGTATGGAATCTTTAAAAGCACTGGAAACTAATGCTCCAGTAAATGAATCAAAGCTGATGGCAGTTTAGGTCACCAAAGTTAGATAGGATGAAACTCATCTTTGCTCTCCAGTTATTGATTCTTTGAGCAGAAATTATTCCCAAGAATGGGTATTAGGGTTTCAATAAGATTTGAGGGAAAACAACCTTTTCATTTTATTTATGATGAGAACTCTTTTCTAGGACTAGTTGTAAACCAAACCAATTTATATTTAGAAAATGACTATTTTCCCCTGAAATTTTCCTCCCTAGCACATTATGCACTAAACCTGCAAGGCATCATATCTGTTTTCTGTTTTCTTGTCCTCAACAAAGAATACATACAGATTTTGGAGCAAGATTGTATTGGGAGAAATAGCAACAATCATTATTTTAATTATTTGTTCCTATCACAGTAATATGTAAATCAGCTTGTTTCTTCTCTTTTAATCTAAACTCATCTAACTTCATTTTATGCATTCAGTTAGGATCAAACCTAAAATATTTTTCAACTGTTTCCAAAAGACAAGCCACTTACTTTAAAAACTCTGCAAAGTTGAACTTAATGGTCTTTTAAGGGTGCTGATTTTTTTTTCCATTGACATGACAAAGACAGAGGCTACAGGACTAGCTGACACTAAATATCTAACTTCTGTGTTACTGAAGGTAAGTGACATGGGCCCCACACAGGGAATGCTAATCAATAAATAGCAACATCCCATGCAATATTCTGTTCAAATTAATAAAGCAGAGAAGACTGTGCCTGAAGTTTAGCATGATGATATTATACAAATACTTCTAAATGACCAGGTTGTTTTATAAAACTTAAAAAAATAAAGAAATTGAGAGATATGCAAAATATCAAACCCAGACCCTTGCTCTAAGCAGTTAATCAGAAAAAGTAATCCCATTAAGCAGTTTTTGAGAAACTGAAGATTCTAATTTGATACCAGCACTGACATATGCAGCAGCAATATTCAGTAACAGACTGTCTGACAGCTTAGTGTGCAGAAAAATAAAGATATTCTCCAAATTAACTGCAAAATCCTCAGCAGCTGAGAGTATGCAAAACTAGGGCCATAACCTTTGCTGTCCCTGCAACTTGCTTTCCTGTACTTATTTTGCATGTATTAACCACTGGCAGGCCGCACTGCAGCTTCAATTCTTCAATTTTATTTTAGATTTTATGCAAGGTTGTAAATACCCTACTGCTTCATTTATAAATGAGAAACCGAAATGCAGAGTGCATTGGCATTTCATAAAACCAAGCTAGTTGGTAGGTTAGCAAGTCACCTTGATATGATTGCTAGCCTCTGGTCTCCATAGTTTAGTGGATAATCAACAATAGGAAATCTTTAGAAACCTGATTGTACCTGAACAATGTTAAACTATTCAGAACGTTCAGATATGGTCTCATAATTTGATTAAAACCTTTCTCTGCCATTCATTCTCTCTATCATGTGAGTTTACATGGCTGAGTCTTACTTTCAAAGAAGTACCTTCATTTTGACATTGTAGGTGTCTTTATAGGTTTGCAAGAAGAGAATGGATACCACTTGCCCTCTCCCTTTAACCTGCCTGTCTGATAGTAGTATCATGAGTAATACCTCCTAGTGACAACCAAGTATATTAGTCTGTTTCCATTCCAGCAGACTAGCTGACAATCCATCATACTCTAGTAGGCTCCTGGGAAGTCCATACAGATTATCTGTCAAAAGCCTTGATAATGTTTAAACAGTTAATTACAATTTATTGAGATTCTTGTCAAAGCAACCCCATCAAACTGTGTACAAATCCTGTCCAGCAAGGAAGGTTGATACTTTCTGAGTCAACATCCAAATGTGCAGTTCAGTATGATATTGGCTGTGGAATTCTACCAACTGTGTATGTCCTAGGATAATTGAGATTTTTTAAAAGAAAAAAAAATATTATTTGAATCATGACAGCCCTGGGAAATGCTTTACAGATTTTGTGAACATTCCTTCAGGTTTACTGATTATTTCTTTTTTCATTCCTGTAAATACTAGGATTGTTTCACCAAAACTTTGGATTTTTTAGCAGCCTTTTGCAGTCTTTCTTACTTTTTTCCTAACTATATGTCAATGAAAAAGACCATAAACCAATCAACACTGAATCTGTCAATAGAAGTGCATGGCCTTGAGGAATCTTATGAACAGTTTGTCTTAGAGAAGACTTTAGAATGAAAGTTTTGACTATAGAAAGCACTGCCCTTAGATTGAGTTTGTACAGCTTGGACGTATATTTCTACCAAGAATAGGGTACTACAGAAAAGTATAGTGACTCGAGCCTTGAAAATAATCATTGAATGACAGAAAAACAAGTTTGGCATAAACCCAGGAGGTCTTCAAGCCCACCCTCACCTCAAGGCAGAATCAGTGTGTCTATTACATTCCTGACACATCCTTGTTCTCATAAACACCTCTAATGAGAAGTATCCCACTACCATTCTCGTTGTTTACTACTGGAAATTTTTTAAACAGTCTGTCCTGATGAAGCAGCCCTTTACTTTCTAACCTCTTTCTAGCAAACATAAGGAACAATTATCATTCTCTTTGAAGAAAACTTAAACAGTGTAAAAACTCTTATTATTTCTTTCTTAGTTTTCCATGTTCTAGCATAAACAAATCCAATCTTCAGTCTTACCCTGCAAGTCAAATTCAACAAACATTTGGTTGTTCTAGCTTCATTTAATTATCATGGACTTTTCCCAGTTAGCTCACACCTTTCAGGAAGCGTAGCACCCATAAATGGGTTCAGTATTGCTGCTGTAGATTTAATTCTGTGACTCATACCAGACTATTCCTATTTATACACCTCATTGCCATATTTGCTTTTTTATGTACCTGTCTTCAGATCAGAACTATTAGCTATTTTTATCTTTCTCCATCTTCTGTTTGTGTGATTATTTCTACGTAAATATATTTATTAATTTTAATGTTTTTTTGTTAAAATAATTTCAAATGATCAAGACGGTTTTGAATTCTTACTCTACCCTTTGTGGTTTTCAGCCTCTCAAGCTTAGAGGTAAAAGTCATCTGCAAAATAAAAGGACTGTTTATTTCTTTACCTAGGTAATGAATGAAAATACTTAGTAACTGTTGTCCAAGATAAACAAGCAGAAAATGTTATCTTAAGCATCCTCAGGTGGCAAAGAACCCTTTGATAATAGTATAGGATGTTTTTCCAGCTAGTCTTGCACCCATTTGTGAATGCACATCCTATTTCTCTTAGTTTTCTTACACATACAAAGTACGACTGTGTCAAAAGCTTTTCTATGGTCACGGCATATATTTCCTAATTCTCTCTCAACCCTCAAGCTGCCACAGAACAAAATTAAATTGTATTGACATGATTTGTTCCTAATGAATCCATACAGGCTGATACAGAATTTGTTTCCTGTGTATGGGCACAATATTTTTCCGTATATTTCTGAGGATGGAAGAAAAAAAAAAAGAGGAGTTCCTAATTCACAGTCTCTTCCCATTATAGCAACAAGCATTATTTTCTAGAACCTCATCTATTTTTCATAATTTCTTAAAAAACAACTGTTTACATATCTGCTACAAGCACTTCTCCAAGTATTTCAAGATTAATTTTTGTAGGTTTAGTTTGTTTGAAACCATTTAAATTATGACATTACTTTATAATCCGTTTGTCTATGCTTGCCACTCTGTGACTGCTGTCACTGACACTAGATGTCTGAGTGCCATAAGAATGAAATTATTTTCATTATTTTTGTTTAAGAGGTTTTAATTTTCTTTTCCAGTTTAAACTTGATTATTTTGATTTGGTTCATATTTTCTCCTCTTTTGTGACAGGATCTTATTAGTCACAGAAATTATCTAGATATGAAGCACTTGCAATGAAAATAATTCTAAATAGAAATTAAATAAAAGTGGATAAAAATTGATAATACAGAATCATTGAAAGACTACAAGAAATGGAGGCTCTGATGACATTTAATGTGATTTCTTCTGTTCCTACAGAAGGTAAAGGCAGAGCAGGATTTTGAAATTATCTGCTTCAGAGAATACTGCTATCAAAACCATTGTTACAAGATGTTACTCTTGGGCTGAGAGGTATGTTTGAGGAACTGAGTCCATTTAAATAGTTAAGGAAATAGCTTTCTGAGACTTAAATGAACAGAATTAATAAAAAATAAATTTTATATTAGGAAGTCAGTGCACAATATTAGGATTTTTTCCACCTCTAGTGCATTAGCGGGATTGAAACCAGGCAAATCCAGATTTAGCTGTGAAAAAAAGAAGTAAGTGAAAGCAGTATGTGAAAGTAACATTGACTGAGATAGGAAGCCTGATATGATTAAAGGCACCTATACGTTTATAACATAATACCATGTTTTTAATCTAATCCAAAGATTGTGCAATAAAGTGGGAAAAACTGGAATTCATTGCTGAGTCTAAAAAGAAGATATGGGAACTGATACATGGGAGAATAACTGTTAAACACAAGAACAGATGACTGACCTCATGAAAATCAAATGAAAGGGTGGAGGATTACACAGTATTGAGATGACTGATTACAGTAAATTGAAATAGTAATGACTGAAAATGACTTCTGGAATAACATGACTTAAGAGAAATCTTTCTAGGTGAAAGGATTGGCAGGGATAAAGTTATAGTTGTTATAGATGTCTATGCTGTTACTCTCCAAAGTTTTTTATGGGAAAAAGGGAACATGTCTTATGTGCGGAACTAAGAATTTATGGTTGGTTAATGTTTTAACAGTCCAAGTTATCTATTACAGAACAGTCTTATTAATTATGTGATTAAAATTGTTACACAAACCTTCCTGGTATCTACCCCTTTTTTCTGGTGCTATGCTCATCCCTCCAGTGTCCCTTCAAGTCCAGCAAAGGGCAAATAAGATGATTAAGGGACTGGAGCTTGGGCCCAAGCTCAAACCTGGGCCCCAGTCCTTGTCTCACCTATGTCACAGAATTACTGAGATTGGCCAGGACCTCAGGAGGTGGTTCAGTCAAAGCTCTGTTCAGAGTAGGATCAGCTAGAGGAGGCTGCCCAGGGCCTTGTCCAGTCAGGTCCTGAATTTCTTTAAGGATGAAGACTCCATAACCACCCCGGGCAACATATTCCCATGCTCAACCACCTTATTGTGTCTTTTTTACTGTAATTGAGCTAAAGATAAAAAAAAATCCAAATAAACCAAATGGCAAACACATATTCACATACTCTTTTTTATCAAGTTGGAATTTATACATGTTGAGATATAGGTGATGATGTTTAGTTTTTCAAGATGTTTTTCAATCTGGAGTAAGAAATGAGATGTATCTGTTAGTCCAGTAGTGGATCAAACTGCCACAGATTTTTTTCTGTTTTAGAAATACCTTGAGGAGGGAATAAGCATTACATTGCAAAGTAGACACCCATCCAGCTTTTGCAATGAAACCTCTGGGGGAACACATAGCAATGGGATGGCATGCTCTTCCTTTTGCTTGCAAATAGGGCAGTAGTTATTTTCCCATGGCCAGAGTTAGAGCATAGCCAAGTGAAGGACTAACAGGTGTTGTAGTAGACACTCTAGCTCAAACAGAGTCCAATACATAGCATTAGTAGCAAGGCTTGCTAAAGCCTTAGGCTGCGAGCTGCAAACTTTCACCTGGACACACTGGCCGTACACTGAACTTTTACTTAGCTACATGAAGGAAGGTCCCAAAACCAGTGCAAACCAGAAAGATAAGCTAGCCACGACTGTCAGCAGAAGCCACATCCATTGAGATATGAAAAGAAATGGCCTGCCTGGAGACAGAGAAAGGATCTGGTGAGGAACAAGAAGACCCCAGACCCAAATATTGCTGTTGGACTGAACCATCGCATGAGGGGAGGGGATCTTAAATTGTAAGGGTATGATTGCCCAGGGGTTTCTTTGTTTGGGGTCCCTCTCCACAAGCACCCTGCTTAGGCTGTTTTTTACCACTGTACCACTCAATAAATTCATCTGGCATATTTCGTGTCAGAGACTTTGCTTCAGGGAAACCTAGGGTCAAGCCTGAGGGGAGAAAAAGCACCTGAGAGTGAGAGTCTGTGTGAGTGAGGAGTCGAAAAGGGACACCCATTGGCTCAGTGGAGCTGCCTGCTGTGAAGGCACTCTCGTCCTAGCAGTTCATGTCTCAGGTGGTGTGTGTGCGACTCCCTGAATGGTGTGTGAGTGCCCCAGGAGCGGCTTCTCCTTTAACAGAAGTTTTCACTTAGCTGTGCTTGCAAGTAGAGTTTGTGTGAATCTCACTACAATGGATGTGGAAATAAGTGCATTCTCCTAACACCTGTACTGCTCTGAGGCACCCAGGAATGGTTTACTCTTTGTTCCAGCCATCTCCTGTGTACACAGCTGCCTTTCAGGTTGCTTATACATGTGCTAGCATGGACTGCGTGCTCAAGCCCAGAGGATGCTGTGAGCTTTGGGTCTCCACCTTGTGAGGTTGCCCTCACAAGTTTTCTGCATGGGCCAGTCTGACCCTGCGGGCTGCTTCTGCAGGGGTAACTTAGTGTCAGGGTCCTATTACTATATTGGCTGGCTCCTGAACACCTTCCCATAGTAGAGGGAAAAGATTGAAAATAATTAAGTGTTATCCACATAGAAACAGATTTTAGTCAATGTTCTTCAGGGCTGTTGTGAATATTTTGTGCTTCTAAGCAGTCTACTAATTTGAAATTATTCAAGATTTTAATATTCATTAATTGAGATATAGCTTTATGATATGGTGGGTTCCTTTATACTTCCAGTTGCCACTGGGTAAAATAAAGTGCCCCTTAATAGACAGTAACAATGCATATAGGAACTAAACTAAAATGTTATATGCAGTTAAAATTATAGGGGGAATTTAAGCAGTTCAAACATAATTGCCTGGGATGGAGTTTTGCCAGAAGGAAGAATTTTGCTCACACAGAAATGTCTTTTGGTTCTCTAAAGATCACATTTGCTTATGTGTTTGATTTTATACCTTATTGGACAGATGGTATTGCCAATACAGCAATATCCTTGTAATCAGTTTAATATCTGGTCAACAGGGAGGGTTGTGCTTATGAAATGCTGTGGTGGCTTTATGATGGCTGGCCACCAGGTGCCCACCAAGCTGCTCTCACTCCCCCTCCTCAGGGGGACAGTGGGAGAAAATAAACTAAAAAACTTGTGGATCCAGATAAAGGCAGTTTAATAAATAAAAACAAAGGCTGCATGTGGAAGCAGAGAAAAGCAAAAAAGATTTATTCTCTACTTCCCATCAGCAGGCAAAGTCCAGTCACTTTCTGGGAAGTAGGGCCTCAGTATGTACAGTGGTTGCTTTGGAAGGCAAATGCCTTAATAATGAATGCCCTCCCCTCCCTTTCTCTTAGTTTTTATTGCTGAGCATGATGTCATATGGTATGGAATATCCCTTTGGGCAGTTTGGATCAGCTGTCCTGGCTATGTCTCATCCCAATCTCTTGCCCAGACCCAGCCTACTGGCCTTTTGGGGAGGAGGGAGGTTGGAGAGGAACCCTTAATGCTGTGTGAGCACTGATCAACAGAATCCAAAACGTTGTGTTATCAACAATGTTCTAGCTACAAATGCAAAGCACAACGCTATGAAGGCTACTGTGGGGGAAGTTAACTCCATCCCATCCAGACCCAATACAAATGTCCAGGACTAACTTCACTTGAACAAAAAAAAAACCTCACAAAAAAAAATGTTTGTTTGTTTGGGGTTTTTAAATATAATTTGCATAATACTGTCACTCTTCAAGACCTACCATTTCTGAACTACTGTTAATATTCATTTACACACAACTCCCTGCCTAACAGGTTTGGTTAGATAAAAGAGTTCTGTACAGTTCTTCTATCAAGTTTAATTTAAAATGCTATTGTGGAAACCGATAGAAACTATTCTTGCTAATCCCAGAGCTTAGTTAAAGTAGAATATCTTTGTATTAAGATATTGGTTTTATTTGAGACTAAGGAAAAACAATCACTTTTAATTAGTAAAGATAACAAATTAGCCCCAACTTTTCTCCTTTGCATTTGCATGGGACCTTTCAATACAACTTAGCTCATTAGACTGTTGACGGCTGCTGATGCAAGTGGTCTAGTGGAGGTAATTAATGGAGATCTGTTCAATAAAGTGTGACCTCAGATTTTGTCATTTAAGACTTCAGACACCTCTGGAGACACAGAAGACAAGCCTGTAAACAAGACTGCACACATACAAACAATGCAAAGCAGTAGCAATGTGGTGCAGAAAGATAGTAAGCCTATCTGATGACCTGAAATATGATCAATTCTGGCCCAGGCAGGTAGGCAGATAAGATACATTTAAAATGGTAGAAGTTAAGAAAATCACCCTCAGATTAACTTTGCCTTATATTTTTTGTCTTTTCAAAGTATCATCTTGTTAAGTAGCTAAGATTCAATCCTGAATTAACAAAAATGTGCCATTTGGTAAATATTACAGAAAATACAGAAAACAAAATTCTGCAATCATAAAGAAGACTACAGAAATCAGTAGCACCCACAGAAAGGTTAGAAAGAGTCTGAGGACATATATTATTGGTGGAAGGTCTAAGCCATTAAGGATAGCTAATATCATATGGGAACTGCCTTAACATATAGATATTGAACAATAGAGAAAATAAATACAGTTCAGGATTTGTTTTATTACTATAGTGACTGATATAACAGAAAGCGACATTAAAGTATCACTTCCCAGTGCTAATTTTAGAATTACTCAATATTATTTCCATTTCTAATATTGCCATAAAAGAGCTATTAAGCCTATTAGATATGATATTTGAAAAGTCATGGCAGTCAGGTGAAGTCCGTGGTGACTGGAAGAAGGGCAATGTTGTGCCCATTTTCAAAAAGAGTAGAAAGAAGGAATCCGGGAACTACCGACCTGTCAGCCTCACCTCTGTGCCTGGGAAGATCATGGAACAGATCCTCCTAGAAGCTATGCTAAAGCACATGGAGGCCAGGGAGGTAATTCGAGATAGCCAGCATGGCTTCACCAAGGGCAAGTCCTGCCTGATGAACCTAGTGACTTTCTATGATGGTGTGACAACAACAGTGGACAAAGGAAAACTAATGGACGTCATCTATCTGGACTTCTGCAAAGCCTTTGACACAGTCCCCCACAACATCCTTCTCTCTAAATTGGAGAGCTATGGATTTGATGGGTGGATTGTTTGGTGGATAAGGAACTGGCTGGATGGTCACATCCAGAGGGTAGTGGTCAATGGCTCAATATCTGGATGGAGACTGGTGACGAGTGGTGTCCCTCAGGGGTCTGTACTGGGACCGGTGCTGTTTAATGTTTTCATCAATGACTTAGACAGTGAGATCGAGTGCACCCTCAGCAAGTCTGTGGATGACACCAAACTGAGTGGTGCGGCTGACACGCCAGAAGGACAGGATGTCATTCAGAGAGACCTGGACAGGCTGGAGAGGTGGGCCTGTGTGAACCTCATGAGGTTCAACAAGGCCAAGTGCAAGGTCCTGCACCTGGGACGGGGTAACCCCCAGTATCAATACAGGCTGGGGGAAGAAAGGATTGAGAGCAGCCCTGCCGAGAGGGACTTGGGGGTGCTGGAGGATGAAAAGCTGGACATGAGCCGGCAATGTGCACTGGCAGCCCAGAAGGCCACCCGTACTCTGGGCTGCATCACAAGCAGCGTGGCCAGCAGGTCGAGGGAGGTGATTCTGCCCCTCTACTCTGCTCTGGTGAGACCTCACCTGGAGTACTCCATCCAGCTCTGGAGCCTTCAGCACAAGAAGGACATGGACCTGTTGGAGGGCGTCCAGAGGAGAGCTACAAAAATGATCCAAGGGCTGTAGAACCTCTCCTATGAGGACAGGCTGAGAGAGTTGGGCTTGTTCAGTCTAGAGAAAAGAAGGCTGCGGGGAGACCTGATTTCGGCCTTTCAATACCTAAAGGGGGCCTATAGGAAAGATGGGGAAAATCTTTTTAGTAGGGCCAGCTGTGTTAGGACAAGGGGTAATGGTTTTAAACTAAATCAGGGTAGGTTTAGACTAGATATAAGGAAGAAATTCTTTACAATGAGGGTGGTGAAACACTGGAACAGGTTGCCCAGAGAGGTAGTGGAGGCCCCATCTCTGGAAACATTCAAGGCCAGGTTGGATGGGGCTCTGAGCAGCCTGATCTAGTTAGCAGTTTCCCTGCTGACTACAGGGGGGTTGGACTCGATGACCTCTAGTTGTCCCTTCCAACCCAAAACATTCTATGATTCTATGATTCTATGAAATACAAATCAAATTAAGTTTTGGTAATTGTAATGGTTTGAAAGATGTTCTTTAAAAAAAACCCCACAAAATAAAACAAAAGAAAACCCAGCTGGCCTTTCAAATACTGCTCATCAGTCTTTTTGCTAGTTTTATTTGAATAGATTATGATTGCTTGTCCAGGGCTGAATTATTCTCCCACTTGCTTATACTGTGGTTACTGTGGCCATGAAATTAAAAAAAAAAAAAAAAAAAAAAAAGAAAAGAAAAGAAAAAAATCATAGATAATGATATCTGTGCTCCTATTAAAACTAATTTACATTGTTTAAGAGCAGATGGCTATATTAACACTTAGTGAGAAAAATTGTCTTTTAGAATTCATTTTGAATTCTGTCAGTAATCCTGAAGTGTAACATTCACAGCCATTGCTGCTTTTGCAGCACATTAAGCTTTTATGAAAGTAAAAGTTAATTACATATGATGACTAAACTCCAGGGATCATAATTAGCTGAACTGAATGGCTGCACATCAGTAATTAAATGTCATTCCACTTCATTGTACTGAGCCCTAAACCCAGCCCTTAAAATGTCATAGGTTTTTGAATCTGTTGCATCCATAGGGCCATTTCTTCAGAAAACCTAAATGCGGAACACTATACAAAATATATTAAGTGGAAACCATAATTATATGCTAGTTACAGCACTTATGCATTAAGCAGATTAACCTTTTTCAGAGGTTGTTTATGGAAAAGAGAATGTATCTTGGACAGATCTTTTTTCCATAGCTTTAACATGGGGGCTGGAGGGGTGGGGAGGGGGAGCATTTTGGTTTTGCTTTTCCCCTACCTGACAAGGTGTGTGACTTCTCTGCACATTATTTAGATTGTAAAATATACAAAAATAAATGACCACATCAGTCTCTGGATAGGGTTTGCTTTGACTTATGGGGCATCAGAGTGAAGATTTCATACAAAGAAAGACCATTTATCTTAATTTGAGTAGAACAAAGCACAGTGCTCCACCACAAAGAGATGATCTTGATCTGCATTGCTATGTAGAGCTTATCAGCTTTACAGGACATGGGAGGGAAAACTCTTTCTCTGCAATTTCACTACAATAGCAATCCATTTTAATTCTTTGAATAGTCTCTTTCCATATCCTGTTCCCCAAAAGTGTGGATAGCCAAAAAGTATAGATTTAACAAGTGGATCTTCTTGTGAGAAGACAAGAATATTTAACATTAATTTTCCAGCTCTCTCTTTTAAAGAATATGAAGAGTATTTTAAAGCACATAAGGAAGGTGCCTTCAAATTAATGTAGGTGTTCTAAATGTCCTTCTTGAGATATGTCTATTGACTATCAAGGGAAACTTTTTACACTCTCTATTAGACCTAAGTTCATCACCTAAACTGATAGCATAAACACTTTTCTTACGCCCCAACTCAGAATGCAGGTTGAAAAAATATTCTTTTTCTGTTTTTAGCTTAAAGACATTTAACTCATTTTTACTAAGTACTCAAAAAATGTAAGTCACTAAAATCTTTAAAAGGTATTCTGTATGTTCATTGCATAAAAGATAAACTGTAATTGCTTTTATGCAGTACAATTTGTTTTTGCTCGGCTGGATTAAGCATCCTACTACCATATGTCATAATTTCTTCTCTTCCATTCACCACCTGAGACAATACTGGCCATTGCCAGTATCACAGGAATCCAGGTCCAGCACAAACAGATGGTCAAATTGTAGGAAAGCCAAATTTGGAAGACTTGTCAAAAGAAATATATATATTTTTTTTTTTTTAGTTCATAGAAATACTTTGACATTCAAGGTCTGATAAATTTCAGTAGGAATCTTAAACAGCTGAAAATCCTGATGCACGTAACTTATGCAAAGTCAAAATAGATATGTTTACATTCTCTATGTTTCTGTCTAAACTGATTTGAAAAAGAGCACAAATAAAATTTCACTAAACTTGTGCTTATAACAATCCTATTTGTTTCTGAGACGGTAAATCTTAATTATACTATCTAAACATAAGACTCAGATACTTGTAAAATCATTATTGCTTACCAGATCACCATTTTTCAGTCGTAATACCTGTCTGTATTTTCTTGGTGTGCTGTATATGTAAATTAAGAAACACCGCTGAATATCAAATAGAAAAAGACTTACTGGTAAGCCAAGCCATATCACAGAATCACAGAATCACAGAATGGCAAGGGTTGGAAGGGACCTCGGGAGATCATCTAGTCCAACCCTCCTCCTAAAGCAGGGTCACCTAGAGCATCTTACACAGGACATCTTCCAGGTGAGTTCTGAATATCTCCAAAGAAGAGTCTTTGCTGAGCTAACCTCCAGGAAATCAATCTTCAGTTTAACATTTCTGCAATCTTTACTATGTAAAGATTAACTCACTCCAATTCTAACGTAATCAATTCAAAATATATCAATCTCATGCCATTCAAAATCTATTCCCCTGGGTTTATGTCAAATTTGATTCTTACAAGTCCTCTCTTCCTCTCCCCCCCTCCCCCTGCCCTGCCCCTTCTTTCTCCTCCTCTTCTTTCTCTCTGACTTTTAGTTTTAATCAATACTTAGTAGTAGAGTTTTAACTACTAACAGGAGTTTTGCAGATGCTTAAAATAGGTAGGATGTGTCCTGAGATGCTGAAGTGCTGAAGCACAATGAGATGACTTGCTACAATGGAAATAGGTGAGGAATCAGATCATTATTTGAAAGCACTGTGACTAGAATTAGCCATCTTATCCCAGAGATTTTCACACACACTACTCACATTTTTGTTCTTGTTTGCCCAGCATATTACACCAGAAGATCAAGATGTCAAAGTGTCCCTTCAAATAAAGTCAGAATCCTGAGCTACAATACCTTAGATGTTATAAGGTTTTTATCCTGATACTTGGAAAGATTTCTCGTATCTTGAGAATGGGAAAAAGGTAACAGAATGAAACACAGAATAAAATCAGTACCTTATATTTATATGTGGAAGAAGAATGCTTAACTTAGCTTTCTTTTGCCTAACATACAGACCCAATATAACATTTGAAAAAAAAATAGTTAAATTGTCTTTGAGAGTTGCTGAAAAGAGAGGACATTTCTTCCTGAACAAAGAAAAACAAGTGCAATACAAAAGTAAATAATTGAAGTTAAATAGGGTGGATGGCCCATATAACTGGTAATAAGATAGAGCATTACACTTCTAGGTCACTTCTTCACATCTGTACCAGATCAGTAGTGACAGAAAGTGTTACTCTTTGACAGCTATTCAATGGCCTGTGTGAAATGATTTACTGAGTTTAGTCCCATTTTGAGCGGACAAGAATCCACATTGCAAATGACATTAATTGGCATCTTGTGTGGTAATCCAAGCAGAGAGGCCAAAGCCTAAATGTTCTTGAAGACTTAAAAAAAGACATCTCCCCTCTGGAGATGGTCAGTCACAGTCAGGGTTAAGGTCTATTGGCAGAATCTGTTGCTCAGAGAGCTGTTTCTTTGGGAGACATAATATGATTACACACCAGTTACACCGAAAACTGTTTTCAGCATTACCATTCCAGATACAGTCCCATATATCTATTTATTTCCATAAGTTGTTAACAAAACATGAAAAAAGAAGTTAACGTATGCAAATGCTTCAGTAGGTGCAGAAAGATTCACATATACAGAACCACTCCTGGTCTAAAAAACACAGAGACACTGGGAGGCTCTCAGAACTGAGAAAAGTAAATCTCACCAGTATTTTTTCTGCAGAATTCATCTATCTATCCATATATATTGTTAATAGGTTTTCATAGATACATTTCCTTTTTTTTTTGATCAAAAATGGAAAACAAAAAGGCATTCCAAATAATAAGCTTGTTCCTTTGGGTTGACACTGCTAGTTTGATTCTTACAAAACAGTCATTCAAGTTTAGCTTCCCATTTTTCTTTCCCCATGTCTTGTTTGTATGCCCTCAGCAAGCCACACAAGAGGAAACATCCTTCCCTTCAGACAGTAGACTAATGTTACTAGCATAAAGTTTAGCTGAATATTTTATCTGAATATAATATCTGAATATTTATCTGAATATTTTATCATCAAAATAATAAAAACTTTGTACTTTAGTTTTCAGAAAACTCTCTCCATGTCTTTGTGTCTATTGCCAGTACACAGTGCCATTTGGACTTTATTTTGTTGTTAACTGGTCAACCTGTGTCCTGATATGTAGGCTAGCAGTTGTTAGAGCTAAATCAGGCACGTTTGACAGATGCCACGTCTGATTAGACTGTAATACAGTTAAACAGATTCCTCTGTGATCGCCCATTAGAAGCATGGTCGTGAAGAAATTACTGATCCATAAGGAACTGTCTGTAGCAAGCCACACTGGACTTTTTATGTCACTTGTCTTTTTCAATTGAGAAATATTGTCTGGTTCTTTGTAATGAATAGATATTCAGCTTAAAAGAAGCAGTAAAGAGTATAAAATAAAAACTTTATTAAACCATTTTATCTTTTATATTGCACTGACTGATCCTTTTAAAGGAAATATTAAAAACAACTTCCAATATAAAAAAAAAAAAAGAAGTCTCTTTAAAACACTTTTACAATTACTGTTCTAACATTATAAGAGATTCCAAACAAAAAACATGAAGGAACATCTGCCTTAAGAAGAGATTCATGTTCCGTTAAATTTGATATCAGCAAAATAAACAACACAAAAATAAAATCCCGGGGGGGAAAAGGAAGATACATTTTCTGAAAGAAAACATTATGAGAATAAACATGCATTTTTGCAAGAAGTTTCTTCAGCAAAAGCTATTAACATTTTACCTACGTTTTTACCACAACTCTCCAAGAATGAACTTTAAATAATCCCCTGTAAAGTCCAGGTGAATATGTATCTATTTTGAAAGATCTTCATTGACAAGCTCAAGATCTGTCATTCTAGGTTGACTACATACTTTCAGCTTTAAAGTTTTCCTATTATTTACTATTTCAACAGTTTGAAGCTGTTTACTTTTCTGTAAGGAGGTAGTTGTAGAAGTGAACCCAAACCAGACCTTAGCTATATTAGGTCTCCAACAACTTTAATGAGTGTTGTAAGCGCTAAGGTATCTGACTAAAATCAGCAATATTCCTTTTGGAGTACCTATGGAAACAGTTAGAAAAATGCAGGACTAATTTTCTTGATTTTCCCCACACTTTTTAAAGTGTTGTATACAAAGTTGTAAACTTTGTATTTTGACTGCTTCCCCCCTCCACTCCCCCCCCCCCCCCCCCCTTTAAATTATATAAGAACGAATATATGTCCAATTCAGAGGGCTTTTAATGGATTTTTCTTCAATCGTAGGTTTGGTTGTGCTGACGCATCAGTTATTCAGAGAGACCTTCTGTCATTTTGATACTGAAACTCAAGATTTCTTAGCATGTAAAATATAACTTACTGTATCACACAGCAGCAGACATGCATGTAAATACTTAGAGAGTGTATGTGTTTCTAAACTATTCAATATCAGACTGTTTAACTGACTTTAACTGAATATTAGAATATTCATCTGCTGTCTAAGGAAATGAAACAGAATTTAATATGCAGAGATATATCTTCATATAAAGTTTGCTAGAAAGATTGTACAGAGGTTCTGATCAAGACCTAGACTTTATATGTTGGCTTTGTATTTCTTATGAAAATATCACTCAACATGTGAAAGAAAAACATACCTTTCTACACATGGTTGCTCAGCGTATTTGAATATAGTGCACAGTTTGGGACAGTGAGATGCAATGGAACACATAACGTTGTGGAATCTGCTGATGGCAATATGATTATGATGCAAGAGAAGGTTGGTGAAAAGAGAAAGTATCAAAAAGATATTTTTCACTATGTAATAAAACAGATTCTAAATAACAGATATTCAGCAATTACTGTAATAGACTTATTATAAATGTGAGGAATTCTTAAGAATAAAAGAACATACAATTTAACTTGCTATTTAGTGGAGAGTTGGTATATCCTAGCCGCGTTCTCAGCCAGCCACTTTGAAGCTAGGCTTCTTTCTGACCAAAAAGCTTGAATTTCTCCTGCTATCTCAAAGACTTTCTATCTAAATGTAAAAGATGACGGTTACTTACTGCTCTCTACTGGCAATAAAACCACAGTAATTTAAATATTAGAATTCTGCATGCAGCAACATCTGTAGCCCTAAGGAGTCAGTCACATATTAAAGTGAATGCAAGAAAAAGATCAAAATGAAATCAGAAAAAAATGCTAATGTCATTCTGATTTTTACAGTGGAAGAATAGGCTAGCAAAGACAAACATTATTAAATCATAATTTTAAAAATCTGTTTATTTTAATAATTTGTAAACTGACATGTCTATGCTAGGACTTTTTCCAGTTTCCTTTGTCAAGGTGTTGACATTCATAATATCTAATGATCAGTAGAATAAAGTACTCAGACGAAGACTATAGCCCATTGCTTTTCTGTATGAGATTCTAAAATCACAGCAGCTAATTATTAATTCACAATGAGTGCTGAGTGTATGATATTGAATATTGCAAACTGTTGATTGATATTGAATATTATCCAATGTTAGCAAGCATCCCAAACTCATTAAAACTCAGATTATCTATTGGAAAATGTAATAGAGTAATACAGCTTCTGGAGGATATAGCATTATCAGTTATCTTGCTCTCATGGTCCAAACATGGAAAGACACAATTGTATATGTGCTCAAACACATACATAAAGACAAACACATATGTAGACACATATATTATATATACAAAAATTATTTAATTAATATTAGTTAGCCAGTTGAATTGAGTGGTCCTTTAGACTCCTTGGTGTTTTCTCAAATACGACTACTACATAATACCAAGGAACATTGTATGTTATGCCTAAACCCGAGAACCCCACAAATGCCCTTTATTGCCAAATATATTTTCAAGAAAGAGAAAGAACTTTTTTTTAAATTATTCTCCAAATTAAAAGTTTCAGTCTTGAGTATGATGGTAAAATAAAGAAAAAATATATTTTGGTGTATGAAGAAATCATCCCACTTTATTTACTCTGATTTTCACTCAGCTGGAATAGAACAACTGGTGAGACTGTGACACTTAACTTGTACTGAATGATAGGCAAATGTTAACACTAAATTTTTACAAAGATCATTTAGAATTAAATCCTACTTTATATTATTTTCAGAACCATACAGATAACGGACACAGCCCTCCTTGACTGGCAGACATCAGAAGCTTGTTGAAGCTTGTTCAGTGGTAGGACTTTTCAAAAGCCTTTCTGAAGGTTGTTCAGAAGTGAGAAGGATCCTAGACTGACACCAAGCTACTCATGAGTTACAGGTCTGAAAGCACTAGGGGATCTCTCTCCCAGGCACCTGGGCCTGTATTTCCTTCCAGACCCCAGTGTTTCTCTAGCTTTTGGTGATCCTTCAAGAAGGCAGTCTGGAAGATAGGGTTTATGCCTACAAACCCTCAAACTTCAATCTCTTAAAGCTTTTTTGAAACATTTTGAATGTGTCAGAAGATATTTTGACCTTATCTAGGTGAAACGCCAAGATCAATATCCTCTAAAGAAATTCAAAATTGGTGGTAGTAAAATGGATTCTTTAAAAATTATTTTATGTAAATTCCTTCTTAGCCGTGTCTCAGTAAATTTTTATGATGTGTCTGGTTCTTGTGAAACTGTTTGTAATATATAAATAGGAATATAATTAGGTTTGTAAAAAGGATTTTGCCTATCTCCCTAAGAAATATCATTTGGAGATCTTTCTTTTATTTTCTTAATATTCTTTTGCATAATAAAATTAATTAAAAGCATTATGAAAGCAACAATCAAAGCTTAAAACTTAAGTACCAATAAAATTAACCTTTTTCTGGGTGCTCTTCAGGATTGTTGAAAATTTGGTATTTTAGCAATCACTCCTTCCTGTAATCTTCATTGTTAAAATTGTTAGAGAAAACAAATAGTATTAAATCATTGTTAGTTAATGTTCTGAAATACTTAAGTGACTGTTCATAGAATATAATGTGGTTTTGCAGTAATAATTTTGTAGTACGTGTGGAGGGCTTTTTTACTTGCATTCCTTCTTTACTAAAAAAAATGAAAAGTGTATTTTACCTTGTTATTTTTCTTTTTGTGAATGCAGTGCTAGCATTCATTCAAAAAAGGTCATTTTTGTGTGCTAAAACATTTATAAAAATGCTTTTGAATTATGAAATACCATGCAATCTTATCTGAGAAAGAAAATTACTACATTTTAAAAATGTGCTTTGGCTAGACTTTTTCAGAACTTCAGTTACCAGTATGATAAGAGATGCACTTCACATGTTCATTTTTTTCATATTTTGAGAGTTCAGGTGAAGCTAGCAGGTGCTTTAAACCAGGAATTTCCTCTTGAGTTTTTGCATATTTAAAAACATTTAAAACTTTATGAAATCTACAGCTTTGAATTAGGGTGAAGGAGTAAGTTGTGACCTGTCAATTCTTGTTATATCTGTCACTTATCATTAGTTGGAAAGTATTTTGGATTTTTTTTTTTTTTTTTTAATGGAAATTGTCCTAGGGAGAGGAAAGCATTCTGTTCACAAACTCTGGCATCTTAAACAATTAACAAGATCCTTTCAAAACACCTGTGCATAATTGTCTGTGGTAATTTATTGAAAAACTCCACATAGTGGTATTCAAAATACACCAGTAATTTGAGCATGGACTGCTCTTGTGTTGAATTATTATTTTCACCATAGTGAAATTAAAATGTCATAGGTAAAGGAATAGAGCCCTACTAAGTTAGGTGCTATAGAAATGAGGATCAAATTTGCTCCATGCTGATTCTAGTGTAAACTGAGGAATATAATTTTAAGAATTTGCTATTCCATTGCCTGTAATGTAAAAGGATCAGCTATTCACAGAATCACAGAATCACAGAATTGCAAGTGTTGGAAGGGACCTCGGGAGAATTCACATGCATTTTCCTCTTTGCTGTCAATGTTAAGTCTTACAAACAAAATGGACCTGATCCTCAGTTATCTCTTACCAGCCACTTTAAGCTCCACATCGTGGAAGTAGAGAAAGACCTATTTAGTGTCTGGAGAAATCTTTTTTTTTTTTTTTTTTGTGATTGCATAAAGCTAAAAACTGTGATACTATTCTAAATAATTTCTGCACACTTGGTATCGTGGGGTCTATTTCCAAGATTTCCAACCCTATCTATGCTGTTGTATTTAAACTACTCTGCTATCAATACAATGACAGAGTGGAGCTGTTCTAGGACTTATGCTGGCTATCAGCAATTTTGATCTGAGAAGCAGTGAGAACTGGTTGGAGTGTAAATTAACAAAGCAATGAACATAGAAGAAAGAGCACAAGACAAAAGAAATTCAAAGCTGGCAATATGAAATTGGTTTATGGGCTCTCTATCCAAAGTAGTCACAAACAGGCCTGTGAATGAAGTATTATAAAGCTCAATATTGTTGCAAGATTCATTTTATATCAGGCAAATTATATAAATTTCTATAGACAAATGTACCTAAAAACAAATCCTGCTAAGAAATAAGTGTTCAAAAATTCAATTAATTTATAAATCAGTGGCATAATCTGGTATATTGTAATGGCTCATATGTCTCACTTGGGGCCAGAGGCTCACTGATAATGCTTACACAAAACAAGATTAAGTGTGTTCATGCAAAGCAAAGTACAAGATTTATTCACTGATTGATTGATTTGATTGATTAAGATTCTGACAGAATAGACAGTTATGGATGAGTTGTAGGTACAGTAATGGAAAATTCAGAGGGCACAGGCTCTGTGAGAAAGGGCATACTTCTGCAACAGTTCCTAGTGATAACTTTTTAGAATGACGTATTTTTTTACACAAGAAAGTTATGGATCTCTATGGTGAAGTGCATGGAACAGTTTGAGACAACAGAAGTGTACCTCATTCTCCTTTGAACTTATTCCATGCAGAATTCTATTTATCTTTCAGAACTGCAAAAATTTAAGCCTTGGGTCTGTTCTGTTACATAGATGTCAGTCACAAGTTTCAGATCCCAGACCATGGAAGTCCTCAGACTGACAATTTGTGAAGATGGTAGCCAAAGCTTGTGATGTAACCCAGAAAGATTAAAAGCATTTTATATGCACCACAATAATGTCCAATTCTGCTAGTTATTTTTAAAGACTTTTTTTTTAACATGGGAAAAATTGTTCAAGTCTTAGATTTAATCAAAAGGGTAAGTGCTACCAACATGAGTCTGCAGAACTGGACTTGTGTATTGAGATATACATATAAAATAATAATTAAAAAGGTGGCATAGGAATTTCTTTCCTATAGTGAACACTTATATGCAAGCCATGACAATCACAAAAGTCCTTACAGAACTTTAAAGATGGATGAAAGACTTATTTGCAGAAATGCCTAATTACGTTCTTAATCAAACCTTTTACTTTATCCTTTTGTATGTGCCTTCCTCTAAGACACCAAATAAGGCTCATTAAGTCTTATACACATTAAGTCTTGCACCCCAGAAATGCTTTGCATTTGTAGAAACCTAGCTTCACTGGGCACATTCCCACTGAGCCGGATGCTTCCTGGCTGGGTAGCCATAATCACTCAGAAATATTCTGTGACACAGCAAGGTCCTTATCCTTTTAAGAACTGTTTTGCCATCCATATGGCAAATCCTAAGAGGAAACTTGAAAAATTAGTAGAGTCCCTAAAGCATGCTGGGACAAAGTCAAGGAGAGTGAGAAACTCTTCTGTAGAAACTGGGCTATTATACAGCCAGAAATAAAATAACTAGGAGACAGGAAAGTAAGTATTCTCTCTAACATTAAGGCCTAATGCTTTGACTGCTTTTGTGGGGTATAAATTAATACCTTTCTCTAAGCAGATTCCCCTAGAATGTAGTCTCCCGGTTGAGAGTTATCTGTCCATAAGGTTATTTTGCAAAAGGTGAAGAGACTGAAACAATTCTTTTTTCTGAGCAGCAACTTTAACCCAGATTAATTTTGGAAGAGAACTGAGTGGACAGCTCCAATAGCTGTAGTTTCTTTGCACACTATGCTGGCTGCTCATAGACTCAGCACATACCTGTGTGTGGAGTTTGTAGTCTAGTAGGGCACGCTGGCTTTACCCAAGAATTTTAGGTGTATATTGACATAAAACGAATGTACAATTTGATATTGAATTTTATTTTGTTCTAGGCATCATCTGTTTAAGAAACAGAAGAACATCACATGATCCATATGCCCAATAAACAGGTTTAACTGCATCTTCCAGTCTTGAACACTTAACAAACTGCCTGTGGATGAGGCACAGAATAAGAATCATTTGCAGAAATTGTTCAGCAAATAAATTCAAATAAGGGATGCATTTGAGAACATAATAATCTGCTCGCTGACAACTGGCAAACAGAAACAGAGGCAAAATTTGTCAGATAAATGACACATTATGAATTATTCACTCAGTTTTGCAACACATTGATTATACTCTGTAATCAAATACTGTGCAACTCATTTAACCAGCGGGACTGAGGTCTGGAAAAGAAACATGGTTTCACAGCTCGCTATTAAGAGGGGGATGAGGATAGTTTGTAAAACAGCTGGTTCCCCAGATTTAACCCTTCTGAACATTTATTTCCCTGGCCTGGCTCATTTGTTGCGTAAGTCACAGCAATGATCATCATAAAGACTACTTTTCATATTTTAGATAGACTGTTTTTATCTTTATTTATGTACTTATGAGTGTTATTTATGTATTTATGAGTGTTGATTTGATTTTAACTGGACACCATTTTACATGTTAAAGGAACTCTTCTGTAGGGGGTCTTTCTTCTCAGTGTACATGAAAATATGTTCCACACATATCTAGAGATAAATCTATTTGATGCTAACATTAACACATCATAGAATGACTGTACATTAGGCATAAATTTTATTCTTCTAATATTAATTAATGTCAATATCATCATTCAGTCAGCAGAAAGATAAGTAAGCACAGCAGAAGAGTATAGAGAAACTCTATATAATAAGGGAAAAGCAAGGAACAGGCACAGAGCAGAGGAGACATGAAACAAAGCTCTATAAATGTATCCAGAAAATATGACAGATGGGAGACACATACCCTTGCAAAATGACTTGAGTACAACCTCTGTCCCTGAATGACAATCAGAGTCACTCCAGGGCTAAAGGATGAATACAAATGGACCATCAGACTGCTGTGAGCTGCACAGTATGACAAATAGCATGATAAAGTAGGTGCTGAGAGAAGATTGTGCTGCTCTTCAAATGTAGATCAAAATTTAAAAGAACTGGAAAGAGGTTTTCTGCAAATATAGCATTGGTTTGCTTCCCATAGCAGAAATAAGAGAATCCCCAATTCAAAGTGTCCCACAGTGTGTAATGTTAAAACAAATACTAACTTAACAAGCAAGTGAGGGAGGCTGGCACGCTTTCTCTTTCATATAAATGAAAACAGAGCCCATGATTATTCTATACTTCACCACTCAGAGACATTACATGAGATGCAGTACATACCTCTTCTTACACAAGACTTTTATGTCTGGTTTCATACTACATATCATTAAGTCATCACTAATAAAACTCTTGGTGCCATTCGGTGTGGAATCACAGGTATTCTCATGCTGGGAGAAACTGGATTTTTGAAAGTGAAACACCTGGCTTTCCCTAAGTGCACTGCAATGTTTCTAACTATCAGTATTGCCACATGTCCTGAGTCTTGAAAGTGCAAGAAAATAGACAAAGCGCTGGCTGTTAAATTAACAGGCAGCATAAGTTTGCTCTGATGACTGACACCAGTTTAAGTGCACCATTATCCTCATGCAACAGAAATAGTTTCAGTTGTCCTAATTTTAACAGAAGCTCAGACTTAACAAGGGGCTGATTCTTCGCAGTTCCCACCGCAGTCAGCAGGAACCAAGATGGAGGTACACATGACCAGAACATTCAGTACAGAAAGGGTCTTCAATCAGCAGAGAGCAAACGTAATAAAAAATACGGCTTATGTCCACTGAAATTTGTTGAAATATATCCTGAAATAAGACAAAAGCTTTTCCTGAAAAAAGATCTTTCTGTGGAGGGGCCTTCAGAAGATAACCATTCTGATAAGATTAAATAATTCACTCCCATGAAAATATAGGGAAACTATGTTTATATCCATCTCAGCAATGTTTCACAACAAGGACTACAGGAGAAAGTTATGTGTTCTCTTCTATCTCACAACGTCCGATGAACTTTCAGGCTAAAGTGAGGTGCCAAGCAAATTTAAGTTCTCAGGGGCTGAAGAAAAACCTGAAGGTTAAAGTCACCATATTACCATTTCACTGAGCTCTTATGTCCCAGTTTAAGAAAGCATAACACAAACTGGATCCCATTTGAACATCAGATGGTGAGTTTGAGATTAACCTAGTATCATAAGAAATCTAAAGCAAAGAAGGGAAGATGGCTTGAGGATATTCATGAATACTGTTGATAGAGCCCATAACAAGTAGAACACACTATTTGGAATGAAAGAAAGCTGACGCTGGATTAGGATTTCTGTTTAGTGAAGTGATTCTGTTACAAGGCAGAATTTCCATATTTTCGATCCATGAATTTATTTTGTTAGGAAGCATCTTGAAAGAGCGTATTCAAAAAGGCAAATACTCAACAAAAGCAGAGGAGAACGTATAGAGAGAGCAGTGAGCATTGTGAGAAGCAGCAATATAAGTACCAGAGTGTCTTGAGGACATATCATCCTGCTCCTGGTCATTTTTGTGAGGAGTTAATTAACAGTCACTCAGAAATAGGAATATTTGTCAGCATACTACCTGCGGGGATGTCCACATGCCTTGGTGAAATGGCCTGGATAAAAAGACTGGGTTCTGAGTCAAACAGTGTGTGTGAATGAAGCACCCCAAACTGGTTGGTCTGAGATGGCGTTTGACCCAAAATGGATAATGCTGAAGGGGAAGAGGACTACAAACGCCCCTTGGATTAGCAAGAGAATTTGAAGCAAAGGACTCATTTTGAAAAGCAGCGAGAAAGGAACAGGAAGATGTGCAAGGGGAGGGGAGGCCTTGGGGGGGACATGGGGTGGGGACCTGCACTGGCACAGCAGGGGCTGCCATACGGCAGGGTGGCAGGAGTGGCCCTGGAGCCAGAGTGCCTGGTTCTGCCCAGGAGGTGCGTGGGAGCACCCACGCCCCAGGGAGGGGACAGGGAGAGTGGGGTGCATGCCTGTGTTAGAAGCATTTGGGATTATTTAGAAAAGGATGCTTAAGAATTTGCAGGTGCTTACTATTGTGTCTCATCTGCTCTATTGGTGATACTGATGCTGAATGTATAGTTCACCAATGGCTGGTTAATCACATATTGTTAGTAAATCGATAAACCATTTCTATCTGGCTTGGGTTTAAAGCAAGTGAACTGAGCAGTTTTTGCCTGAGACACTACCTAAATAATTTTAGACAGACACGTCAAACATTCACTGTATGCTATAACATTCAAGATCTTAGGGAGAAGAAGATGAAGGCATCTGTCATACACTATACTTCCAGTTGATAAGGAGAGTGATTGAAAGGAGTGTCAGAAATGCAAATTATCTGAGGAAAGCAAGCATTCCCAAGTGATCAGAACTCTGTAGAGAGATTTGTAGAGAGCTCAGTACATTAAGGTCATGTAACTGTTCACCTGTGCATATCTTCCATATCTTAATGTATTTCCATTTTTTTTAACATAATACTAAATTCTAAATTCAGGTATTTCATTTACAAATAATTATAAGATTCCAATAATAAACGATTGCAGGAATTTTTATCAACATTAAATATTTATTTGATAGACATTTTAATTCTTAATTTATTTTCCATGCAATAATTATCTTTCTCTTAGATTAGCTTTTACATGCCACTGTCAGAGATCAGAGATCAGAGCTCAGATATCAGTGATGTTGCAATTAGGACAATAATTGTATTACCATCTGAAATCATGGAAGTAAATTTTCCACTGAGATTAGCTGCTGGATATCTGTTAGACAATAATTTGATTTTAAATTAAAAATAAACTTAGAAGTCTGGATAATTTAAATGAGAACATGTTTTACTAGATTCAATTTAATAGTAAAAACTATTTTATATGGGAAATCAAAATATAAGAATTTCCATGGAACTATCAGTGTTCTACTGTTTTATTAATTATCATGCTAAACATTGAAAACAGGTCTAACACTGTTTACATTAAAGAAAAAGGTTCAGGTAATCACTTCTTCAGTACTAGTAATATTCAGAATATTCTAACTTTATTTCTCCCAAATTTATTCCACTAAAATTCTTATTTTATATAAGTATTGGGTTTTTACACAATTTACAAAATCAATATAAATTATGTCATGATACCATTTTATTATTTAATACTATTTCATTTTAAAGACAATATTCTTAGGTGTATCTCTGGAAAAAAAGTTCCAGTTTTAGAGGAGATAATGACATCATGTGAATAGGAACAGCTCTTAGAAGTGGAATTATGTTATTCATAAGGTATTAAACCAAAAATTGAATACTTGTGTTTCTTAGCTTGATCTTATTTGGTAAAGTTCAAAGTAATGCTCCTAATAGCATTTTTAAACTTTAAACAGGTGTTACTTTTTTTTTTTTCTTTCTTAAGTGGCAACAAATAATAAGTATTTACTATTTTAGACTTCTGATGGTACACAGATCCTGGCAACTAATGCACAGATGACCTAAATGGACTGTCCTAATGCCTCCTCATGTCTGATGATAATGAAGATGATGTTGGACAAAAACAGCAACAGCAACAACAGCAAACATCTAGGTGGCTTGAGCATGTGCATTGCAACATTCTGTTTTGTTAGCTTGAACTCTTTCAGTCTATAACAAAAATCATTGATATTAGTAAAATAAATGTTTTTATATTCATTCTTTTAATTTTAAATCATTAGCAAAAAGGTCCTATTAAACTATTAAAAATACTTTCAAATTTGGAAGGTAGTTTATTCACTAGGTATTAGTGGATCAAATAAATCCTTAATCCCCAAAATGTTTGTGTTACCTCAGGAACTCCTTTCCTTGAAATATTTATGTTTAGTAGCGACTGGTTTAGAAACTAGGGAGCTTTCATATAATGGATTAATAAAAATAAATAAATAAATAAAATCAGCTATTGTCTAAATTTAAACTTTAAAACTTGCTTTTGTACATGTTTTTTAAAAAATTACCTTTCTTCTACATCAATCACATTCCATCAATGCTGGTACTAAGGTGGGCCAAGGTGGGGAAGAAAATTGTCATGTTAAAGAACAAACGATGTTGAAAGAATGTCAGGCAGTAGAAGACCAAAACCTGTAGAGTTTCATTTTGAAATTTCCAGAAAGACTCCTTCAGGGAAAAGGGATATGAGTCTATTTGAACAGTATTGCAATTAGGTTTAAATAGTATAGTGCCCTTTAGACCAAGACATGTTCATTAACTATATATCCTACCTTGGTACTGGTGGAGCTAAATGCTTAATTTCTAGGTGGTGTAAATTAAAGCTGGGTGTGGCTCAGCTGTTTTATCTCAACACACAAAATTTCTCTAAAGTCTATTCTAACAAATGTTTCTGAATGTAGCATTGATGACAGACTGACATGTCAGACCCACAATACACTTTACCACACTCAACTTATGGTAAGTACGCTAATATACTTACATTTGTCAATGGCTGTAAACATAATACATGCTCTGATACCTGATACCATAAGACAGTAAAAAGCTACACTACATAGCATAGGGTGACCCAGTAAATGTTCATTTTTTAATGTTTACTTCAGAGAAAATTTGTGTTGGTTCTTAAATGGATTTAAGCCTGACATTCCCAACTTGAGAAATACATATACCTGAAGGAAATTCTAGGAACTGACTATACTAAAAATGAAATTATTTTCACTGTGAGAACACGAAACTGCAAAGAATATCCAAGAAAAGTGATATATATTTAGGGCATAAATACAAAAAGCAATATAAATATTTTCTTTTGTTTTGTTTCTCCTTATTTTATCTGTATTGTCCATGCTTGTGATGTTTCTTTTTAATGTAATGTGTGTTTAAAAATTGCAAAAGTCATCATAGGAGCAAACATACATACATCAACAGTGAAACTTGTGATGGTTTTCTATGAATTCTTTGGTGTTTATTCTGTGTTGTACTTGCTTAGCCGGCTTTCAAGTTTACAGTAAAGCAGTACTCTATCTGGCTGCCTGTTTTCATAAAGCTTTTACAAACAATTTCTTTCAGGCATCTTTGCTGAATTTGGTAGAGATTTTCTAACAGAATTACAGGTTATTAGGGATAGAAGTACACTTAATTGAATAGTCACTCATACAAATTGTGCTCATAGCATTTTACTTAGGGAGGCTCATTTAGGATGAGGAAAGAAAAAGTACAGTATTCCGGATTTCTCCATCCATCTGCTTCCTGCTATTGAAGCCAATTTAAAAAAAAAAAAAAACAAAAACTTTCCCTGTGATTTTTTTTTAGGTTCAGGTGTTTTGCTTATTTTGTACAGATAACAGTGAATAGTTTGCCAGAGTAAAAATCTCCCCAATTTAAAATATCTAATGTTGATATTTTTTCAATCAGTGTATGATGTTTTAATTCTAAATTACTTTAAATTCCTACCTAGTTTTCTGGGGTTAGTTAACCCAAGTTTCAAAATGTTCAGAGTACAAATGGAAAACTGTTTTTTCTAATTTAAAATAATAAATATATTTTGCAATTTTTACTCATCTAGAAACCCATACATTTAGTCATATGCAGGATGTTCCAACTAAGAAAAATTATTACTCTCACAATATTTCCAATAAGAAGTACCTGCACAATGAAAAGAATAAATTCAGGACACAGCTGTTGGAGAAAATACAATATCCACATGTACAAATCTGTAAGAAGCTAGAACATGATATCCTTCACCTAACACTAATAACAATAAAATTAAATCCCTTTTTATATGCATTCCAAACTGTGGAAGAAGTTTTGGTTTTCTTCAAACTTTAAGTTTTTATTTAACTCCTTTCTATTCTATGATATAGTTTGTGGCTATTGTGTGCCATGTACAGCAAATACTGCTCAAAGATATATCATGTCTATTGATATACTACAGCTACAAACTTTACCAAATGCATGTCTCCAAGTCTGAAGAATCACTGCTTTTAGACAGGTGGTTTGTTTTTCTTTGCAGTTATGACACTCTATACAGCCATTTATGCATGAGACAAAGTAAGATGAAGACTTAATAAATTTGTGGCTTTTATATGTGGGCAAAGCTTCAAAGTCTTGGAAGAAAGGACATAGTTGGTTTCAAATAAAACTCAGAACTGTAGATGTTCTTCTGACATATTTGAACTTCCCGACTCAGGAAAACCGGGCCTTAAAATTACAAGAGAACAGGTTTTCTGCAAAAATTTGTGCTATTAGCTTTTCATTTGACTGGAAATATTATAAAGCTATCCTTACCACCTGTAGTTCTGAACTTCCTACTATTAGTCAAACCCGTAATTTCATATAATATTAAAGTGATACTGTCATTTTTAATGAAAAATATGTACATATATAAAATGAAAATGTTTTGGCAACCTTTGGCATCTTAAATTCTAAAGAAGCTTTGATATTTTTTTAATCATCTGGTTTGTTTCTTCATCAATTGATGTTTTCAAGTGTGAGAAACACTTTCTAATTCAATGCTTGATTTAGTTTAGAAATTAAAAGGAAAATACTTGATGTTACCTTTATGTATATTTGTTTCTAACATAAAATAATCAGCAATGGCAACATGTGACAAGATACAGCTCTACTTAGAGACACAATTTAATGTCATAGATATGTATAAATATCTATCTTAATCTAAAATTGAAACACAGTAATAATTGAAAGCAAAAATTGTATGTTCCTTTAAGCTTTGCAACAGATTGGCATAACTCAACACTATTGGCAGCTTCTGCTTGATAAACCAAGATAAGAGGTGCAAAATATTTGTATGTGAGGACTGAGATACATTGCGAGAGCTATGTGAGCACTTGGCACAATAAAAGATTGTGGAAAATATTTTTACCTCTAAAAACATATCAAAGCATGGGGAGGGGTTTTTGGTTTGTTTTTCTTTAGTTATGTTTATTTTTATTTTAGTAGGATTTACAATAATGTTTGCTTTAGAAGGATTTGTATGCATGTTACTGATGCTTCAAATACAGGCATGGATTTACTGAGAACAGAAAAGGAACCTGCCTTGGGTTTTGTGGTGCAGTACTGTTAAGATCCTGTCCGTGATGCCAATTTAATGTTAGGATCCAATTTTGTTGGATGAGAGGAAGGCCCCCTTCCTTTCTAGCCAACCTCAGACGAGTCTGGGAGGCCAGGGGCGGCTAGACTAACCTCTCATTTCAGGTTCAATCCCTTTGAGCGAGATTAAGACACAAACGAGGTCAGATGTTGTAAGTCCACGCGTTTATTAATTGTTCGGGGGAAAGACAGAAAGCAGCGATAGGGAAGGAAGGAAGAAAAGATAGGAAATTAAGCAAGAGATCCAGATGGAAGAGCGCAGACAGTCACCACCATGCATCCATGACATCCCAAGGATCTGTGCTTCTAGGTTCTTTGGTGGTCTCCTGTGGGGTTGGTGGTCCCCCAGGGTCTTCAGTGGTCACCTGCAGAGTAGGTGGTCTCCCAGGGTCTTCAGTAGTTGCCTGGGGAGTCAGTGAACCCCCAGGGTCTTCAGTGGTCACTCGCAGAGTTGGTGGTTTCCCCCCACCAGATCTGAGACGAAGGCCTTTTATAGGCTGCTTGCCTATGGCACACGCTTGTGAATACCCTTTTGGCTTTGTTGTTGTTGGGCAGGGGCAGGGGTCAAACTGCAGGCCTTGGTGGGCAGATGCCCCCATCCGAGCATCCCATAAGCAAAAGAATGGTCTGCTGCTTCAGGAAGCCTGCAAGCCACCTTCTCCGATCTTCTCAGATAAGCACACAAAGGAGCAAGCTTTGAGACAATTAGCTGGCTATTCAGTCTCTCGCAAGTACACATTTTGTGCCCTGTGAGAAGGAATAGTTTATAATATGTGCAGCATACTATCCTCCTCCATCGTGTGTAGATCCTTTCTTGACAGCAATAGCTGCACATATATATACATTGAGACAGAAACTTTAAATATGTACATTAACTCCTGCTTCTTTTCTATAAATGAAAATGCAGAATAAAATCTGAGCTAGTAAGCAATAACAGTTTAAGTATTCTGATATTTTGTTATATGACCCTATTTCCTGTTGTTTATAACTTTTTTAAACTTGAAGCATCTGAGCTTCAATTTTCTGCGCTGGGTGTCTACTTCAAGTTGATTTGTTTTCTTACTTTTTTTTGTGGAGAAAAGACTCTGTTGCTTTTGATGACATGATTAAGGAAAATATTGCTTTCGTTTGTTAAAAAAGTCTAGTTTGCACTTACAGACTGAGCAACTAAGTATGGGAGGGAAGTGTGATGCAGAAGTACAGGTTGCATTCAAAATTTCTCTTCCCTTTAGCATGTGCATTGTGATATCTTCTTGATTTGTTTCTGATTATTTACCATTAAAATAAGTCAAAAACATTTTTCTTACTATTTTACAGATGCATATTCTGTATAGACCACAATACAGACTACAGTTCACAGGATTCATTACAAAAATTCATCCATAGCTTATTCTATAAGACATGTGTTGAGGTGTTTTATTAGTTTTAGTGTAAATCGCTGTCCTGGTTTTGGCTTGGATAGAATTAATTTTCATTCTAGTAGCTGTGTTTTGGATTTAGGATGAAAATAATGTTGGTAACACCCTCTTGTTTTAGTTGTTGCTGAGCAGTGCTTACAGAGTCAAGGTCTTTTCCTGCTTCTCACACTACCCCACCAGTGTGTAGGCTGGGGGTGGGAAAGAAGCTGGGAGGCAAAACAGCCGGGAAAGCTGACACCAGCCGACCAAAGGGATATTCCATATTTTATGACATCATGCTCAGTATATAAACTAGAGTAAAAGCTGTCCAGGGCTCTGCTGCTTGGGAACTGGCAGGGCATTGGTCAGCGGGTGGTGAGCAATTGCATTGTGCATCACTTGTTTTGTATATTCTTTTATCATTATTATTATTTTCTCTTTCTTTTCTGTACTATTAAATTGCCTTTATCTCAACCCATGAGTTTTACCTTTCTTTTTTTTTTTTTTTTTTCGATTCTCTCCCCCATCCCACTGCAGGGGAGTGAGCAAACAGCTGTGTGGTATTTAGCTGCCTGCTGGGTTAAACCACAACAATCATGTATGTTTTGGAAGCAAATCTTCCATCAGCCTCAGTAATCATACTTTGATATGCATCATAAAGTTGTTTCAGAGCACACAGACTGGATTCCTTTCAGATTAATTTAAACTGCAAGATGCACTCCAGGAATGCATCTACTGTGCCCCAACCAGGAACTAGCACTGCATCTGTAGAACAAGACTAGAGCTGATTGGAAGTAAATGCTGTGGAAATGTATTTAGGTTTTCAGCTGCTCAACACAAACTTTTTTATTCTTCAGACCCACTTCTATTGCAACACACTATTTACTAATGCAGACATATTCAGTAGCTTTTTGTAAACCTTGATCTATTTACAGAGTAGCCTAGAAATTGCTCCTTAAGTACTGTTCAAATGAGTGCTCAGTTACCCTTTATTGAAAAATGATATCACAGCTTTTAATAAATGCACAAGGTAAAAATATTGTAAGAAATGAACTCTCATAAATAACTTCCTTTAGTTTGAGGTCTTCAGTATAAAATCTCAGTATTTAAAATTTTGATGTTTTCCTTGATGATATACTTAAAAGGAAATATGTTCTACAATCTTTTTTTATCTTAATTTTTGAATGTATATTTGAATAAGTAAATGCAAGAAAGTTCACAGGAACAGAAGTCTGAATATGTACCCAAGTGTACAAAAGAAATTTCATTCTATGAGTATTACAGTGAGGACACACATGTTAACTATGTAACCATGGATGCAACAAAGGCAACTCAGACTTCATTGATCACAAATACAACAGTTTGTAAATACAATCTAGTTCAACAATCATTCATATAAAAATACTAAAAGCTTTTAGTGAATGCAGTAGACAACTAAATTTAAAATTCACAAAATAATGTCAATTGTATACGACTTTTCTATGACATTATTTAACATTAGTAAAAAGAAAACAAAGTAGGGGATAAGAAATAAAAAATTCATATTTGATTGAGCCTGAAAAAAAATCTGTTCACTGTTACATGTCTGCATAAGTTTTTTCAGACTGCTTCATTTTTTCTTAGTGACTCTGTCTCGAAGGTTCTTCTCACCTTTCTAAAATACTCTTTCTCCCTGCCTTATATAACAATACTGATGTAGCCTTTTTATTTTCTTCCCCATATAATTTCTGTATCTTCCCCATACTGCTCCATAATTCTGAAAGGTTTTTTTTAGATCTTTAGGGCAGGACCTCACAACAATCTCCAGCTAATCCACTGTACCTCTTACATGAACTGAAACAATAAAAAGCAAGGCAACTCCAAGTGTTTTTCACTGTTAATCCTCCTGAATATTTTCTTTTCCTGGAGGCCTATAATTGCTAAATTATTCTAAGGAAAGCTGTCACAATCCCATTAAAACCAAACCACCAATTAGTGCCATTTTCTGGATTTCTTATTGATCCCTTGCTTTTTGTTCATTTAGCCTGTAAATTTCTAAAGGCATGGCTAATGTCTTTTATAGCTCACATTGCAGTTACCACAGGATAGTGTTTACAAGGCAATCATAAAAAAGCAAAGCAAAACAAAACAAAACAAAAAAACCCCACACTAATGACCCCTCCCCTGACAAGCATATTGTAATAGCTACAAGGGAGAAAAATTAACTGAACAAACCCATTTCTGCAGGAAATTTCTTTCTTTTTTGTGTACTTATGTGACATGCAGAATCTGTTATTTATAAAGTAAACAGTATTTTTACTGAAGTTATCCTGTGATCATTATCTGTAGTTGATTTAGACTGTAGACTTAATTTTTCTCTCTACTGCAGTAAGAGTTTAGGGTATCAGTATGTAATTTTATTATTTGCAAGTACTTCAGGTGCTGAAATTATCATCTTTTCCAGCATCCCATCACTGAGAATCCAATTGCTTTTTCCATCTTTGAATCTTGAGCAGGTAAGAATGTAACATTTCCTCTGCTGTAAATTGGTAGATGTTGTACTTGACACTTTTTATATTCTTAGTGTTTTGAGAGGGAAGGAGATAATCCCTCCATTTCATGCTTTTACTTTTTTTCAGTACCTTCACACTGAATAAATGTCCTGCACTGTGATAATTCCTGCCTGCTGCAAACAGCCTGTATCTGATTCTTTAAAGGGCCATTAACTTCACTCAAAATATTAATTGTAGAAAACATACTGTACTGATAAAGATCAGCCCTAAAGTCAGAAGACCAAAAATATATTTTTTTTAAATATCTAGTAATATCCATTCTGTTTCATATTGCGAATTTGGAAACAAGTGTGGCAGTATGAAATGAGAAATATTTTGTCGCTTAGGAACTATTCTCCTTCTCACAAATTCCTACAATTTCAAACTATAAGAATTGATTTTACTAAGGTGGACTGATGTCAGAAGTTGAAAAACAATCACCTTGAAAAAAATCACCTTGAAAAAAGATCACCTTGGAATAAGAAAGGGCTTCTTCAAGTGGTAAGCTGAAAAAAAATATGGCCATCCCTAGAAAAGATGCTGTCGAATTGTAGTAGCCATTCTTATCTATGTATTCATCCATTTAAGATGAAGAGTGCTTCCTGCCATTGATATTTAATATAGCACTGTATTTTTTGATCAGACTCTGCCTTTTGCTCTCACATTTTTCTTCCAGATGAAATTACTGTCAGAGAGAAGGGAAATCTGGATGCATCCTGTTTGTTTGCTTGCTTGTTTTAACCAAAAGAACATATTATAGGGCTCTTCCTTTGAGTAGAAAAGGAACTGTGCATTTAACAAAAGCCTGATGCTTCCACTCATCTTCATTTTTACAAGTCCACGCTTCACATATCTGTAATGATGAGTAATGCCTGTCTCTTATACCCTCCCTGAAGTGATAAAGGTAGTCAACTCACTAGGATTATATAACCATTACATTTGATAATTTTGTATGTGGCTATTTACTATGTTGTTCCCCCTGAGTAGAAAAAAATTCTAGTCACTGATTTTAATGACAGCAGAATTGTGTGTTATATGTAGGTACTGCTGTAGTCCCCTAGCATTATCTATAAAAAAAATAAGTAGTTGGTTGCTTCATAAACACCTATGTTTAAAAAGGCATTTCTCAATATAGCATTTTGCTTGGTATTTCTGTACCACAGAGGAGCATTCTCCTTATATACCTTCCATACTCATACTAAGACTTTCAAAGGAAAGTCTTCCTTGGCTTCTTCCTTCATAGGTTCTGTAAAAAGACGGCAGTAGTGTTCATAATAACATTTTAAAGTTAGAAACTATGATAAACATATTCTTTTCCATGTGGCATTCAAGTCTCACATTATCACAGGTCAGCCTCTAAGCATAATTTTAAATAGAAAGCAGGGCCAACAGTTTACATTATAATCTTTGCATTAATAGGTCATTTAAAAAGCAGCCTTATTATAAAAATGCCACAAAATTATGTCATTTCTGTTATTCTCAGTCAGATTACACAGAAGAATGAAGATACTAACATGGGTATTATGAATAGACATCACATTCTTTATTCATCAGTGTAGAATTAGCATAGCTAGGTGACTAACTAGGATCATTTTGTGCTTCTTACACTGACACAGTGCAAAGTGTCATGAGTAAGATAAGAACTTTACCTGGGGTTTTTTTTTGTATCAAAAAGCAATGTGTCTGCAAAAAATAATTTGTTCTATTAGATGTGTAGAGTACAAGCCCTGAGAACTTGGATGGCAATCTAGTTCCATTATTTTAAACATAGGTATGGTATTGATTGCTCTCATATGGTAACAATCATTTCAAGACACAATAAAAGTATTGAAATTTCTTTTACAGCTTTTTGTGCCCAAAATATTTAGAAATGATAAACGTAATATAGCAATGAGGACATGAGAGAAATCCTGGAAAGATAAAACCATTGAGTGGCATTTGCAAAGACAGATTTATTTCAACAATACTTACAGAGTGTTATCTTTTTTTTTTTAAACTCTAACTATATTAATTTAAGAAATCTCTTAAATCCATGTAAAAAGTGTAAAGCTTTTACCTGGCAATACATAATATGTTATTTAGCCTCCAACACGAAAATACTATTATAAAGAACTCGTTATTTTTCATTTAATAGTTATTTCCTCAATTAAAAAATGTTATCTTTATGAACTGTTTGTCACTAAAAGTCACTACAATTCTTTGTGAATTTTAATGCTCAGCTTACTGAAATTACGTCCTCAAAATATTGTCAGTTTCATTATGAAATGAGTTCTTCTGCCTAGTCCCTTGATTTCATTCAAGAAGGTGTAATATGATGAGATTGTGTAGTAATCCTGGAGTATAACTGAATGAGTTTTTTTCAATGACTTATCAATACTCACAGCAGTGTATCCTTTGTTAAAAACTTGGAAAGAATCATTCCCCTTTTATTATCTTCAAATTATTTTTGCATATAAGCCATTGCTAATACATTTTTAAATTGTTAATTATTCCCGATTACAGTCTTATTTCAAGAACTATAAATAGTTTTTGCAAACTTTCAATATCTGTAATGAAAGCGGTATCAAGCTCATAGATTGGTACATTTTGACAGTATTATTTCTTTAACTGTTCTGTGACATAGACTTTGTAAATGACAGTTTTTGGAATATTTGGAACAATCAATCTATTAAGACCGTTCACAGTAAGTTCCAGTTCTTCCATATCATTCACAATCCTTCCAAATGTTATGTCAGAAATATGTATACTGCCATTTGAAATAGCTTTCCAGGTCCATTGGAAGCCTTTCCCTTAGGAAATTTTCTCCCAACCAGTTGTCATAGCTTCAGGTAATTAGTATCCTTAGGATTCTTAGGATGTGGACAATTAATCACTTTTTGGAGACACTTGATTCTCAGAGAGAATGTTGATACACAATGAACTAGAGTAAACTGCAGATTAATAAACTTGGATCAAAGTTATCTCACTCAAGAAGACAAGGAGATTCTAGCAAGAGTTACTGAAGCATGGGGGAGAAAAAAAAAACTCAAAGCAGCAGCTCTTATTTATTTTATTAGAAGTTGAAACACATTTTCCAGCCTAAAACTTTTCTTTTTCTCCACTGGACAGCTTTTTCTCACTGTTGTCTACATCTCCTATACCATTGTGAGTTTATTTTCAAGATTCTTCTCCTTGATTCTTTTTTGATATTACATTCTGAGCATGTGTGGATAGGAAAGAAATTTTTCTGCTTTTTTTTAATATCTCTTTCTGAAAATTGAAGCAATAAAAAAAAAAAAAAATCCAAGGAAACAAAACCCACAAACCTCCATTGTCCTATGTAATGTTAAAAATTTCGTTTTGTTGTTTATATGACATTGCACTATGTACAATTCTCCTGGGAATTCTCTCAGGACCACCGAAGTTTAATTAGAGAAGACCTATAACGTCTTTTCAGCCATAGGGGTTTACTAATATGAAGGACATCTCTTCTTTTCCTCTGCATGAATTATCTTCTAGTTTGAGCCATTTCTAGTATGACTACAATTCTTTTGATCTTTAAGGATCACTTTACTTCATGGAAATGCACATGAAATGTCTGCTTTGACCCTGATTCTCCTTCACAGTAACAGCCAGTCTCCTCTTGTAAGCTATTAGTCCACAGTGTTTCTTCATGTCTGTGGATGAACTGAAGCCCTTTTTTCTTGTATAATACACAATTTATATTTCTAGCTAGAAGGAAACTTCACTTTTCTACTTTCAATTAAAAAAAAAAGAAAAAGTTTAAATAAATTTGTCAAAACAACATTGTTCCTTTGGCTCTATATATACAAATAATCATGGAGAAAATATTTCTTTTTAATCATGTTTTCATTTGTTTTGGTTTTCAGTGCATTCCAGTGTTTGTTTATATATACACATGCACGCACACAACTAGGAATGTACTTTTTTTTTTTTGTTTTAATAAATAAGTACTGCAACATCTATCCAAGTTAGCAAGGTTTCTCTTCACGGGCTACCATGACATATAATAATTGTTGAGAAAATTGGTTCTATCTCCTTTTGCTTTTAAACACTAATTTAGTTAAGACATGTTGTGCTAATTAACTCTGCACAAGCTGCTCAAGTTATACTAGGTAACAAGCCTGCAATTTATCCCTGACTAACTATATTGATTTCTCCCTTGGCAGCTATAATCAGATAAGTAAACCAATAAACAACACTTGTTCTTATCATCTCTGCAGTTCAACAATCCTCAGCTTCATTTACTGTTTTCTGGCAAAAATCCCTGCAGAACTTACCCTTTTCATATCTAGCTGGCATATGAGCTATCTTCTCATACCTGATACATCATTTTCCTAATAGCAAAAAAGTAAAGCAAAGTTAATCCCTAATGAACATAATCCTTATTTGGGAGTCACATTCCAATGCTTTAGTCTTGCTTTAAATCAATGTTTTCATTGTTTTGGGTTTTAACATCCTAATTTGCTGGTAATAGCAGCTGTTCTCTTAGCCTATGCATGGATACGCTTATTTACTCTTCTCTCTGCTGCAAGCAATACCGTATTTTTTAAAGACTACTCTAATTCTGAATTATTCCAACATCCTTGGATTTGACTTTGCTATCTTTGATTTCTGTTTCTCTTGGAAGGCAGGAAGCTTTGAACTATGTCTCTGTCTTGGTGACAGAGCACTGACACTGCTGACAAGCACTTTATACATGAAGATGTTACCAGGCCAACCTTTTGAAAACGTAAATCTAAGATTAGTATCAAGCATGGAAATTTGTTTTAATATTTAGTCCTTTTATGAATGTGAGCTGGCTTGAAAGAGATTTATATTAGCTATGCATTATGACTCAAACAGGGTAGCACCGTTTTCTTGGATCTTTGTCACTTGAAGCAGACAATTATTCATTGAGTGAGCTCTGTAGCTGAGATACAGAAAAAGTACCTTACATTTCCTACTTTAAATAAAGTATATGAGAGGTCAAAATCTGGATCTTCTATATCTAGGTGGATCTTTACATCAAAATGTATTCTTTTCACCTTAGCTATTTAATTAAGGAACACACACTAGGAATAGTAAGATGTCACCCAACAGTAATTTTTAAACGTCTTAGACACCTCATAGATATCTTTTTTCCATGATACTAAAGGCAAGTGATCTTTTTTTATATATACAAAAGATGTTGAGGTCTTTATTTCTCTTTCAGAGGGAATGAAAACAAGTATCAAAATCTAGATTTTTTTTCTCAGAAAAAACAGGTGCTACTTTCTACCCACCCCTCACTATATCTCTCTCTAAAGAACTGAGCTTCACCCTAGGGAACACAACCATTGGAAAAGTACCTCATCTAGGTTTTAATATGTGTGTTTAAAAAGAGACTTAAAAGCAATATTGTTTACCAGTATTCATTACATGGCTGTAAAGTGAGACTGCAATGAGGATCTAGGAAGGCTTTGGGATCTCCAATTGAAGATTTCTGTCTTTTAAACTCTTCAGGCTTCTCCTAAGACTGCCATTCTGAATTTCAGTCTTTCAGAGGTCTTTTAGTTGACTGCTATTATAATATCTCTGTTATCACCAATTATTTCAAGGATTTATACTCAACTTTAATTTCACTCCAATATTTTTTTTGTACTTTTCTACCTCAAGATTTGATTTACAGGTGCATAAGATGTTTTGGTGTTTGCATATAATATAAGAAAAAGGTCTGTAAATTCAAGAGCTGAGTCCAAGTAGAAAAAAGTTACATTAGTTTTGGTTTTCAAACATTCACATGAGACAATAATGGTTAGAATGGTAGTTTGAAGCTAGCTTATGCAAGGCTTTTACACCTTCAACTATAATCACAAGGTGAAGAGGGAGAGGTTAAGGCAATCAAAGAAGTTTCAAAAATGACCATAGAAATATACAACATATTGATTATTTTGCAATAGTGAAAAATTCACAGATTTGCATTATGGACCAATGTGAACAGAATGTAAACAGTAGCTTTGGAAGTGAGATTGGTGGTGAAGTGAGACATAATGGTCAGTTCTGACAAAATATCCTGTACAATAAGGTCTAGCAATGTTGCCGACTGGGAGGACTAATTTTTAAAAATGTTGTGATGCCTCTAAACTTGTGCATATTCCTACCATATGTTTTATGAAAGTTGTCATATCTACTATCCGTACAGGCCATAACAGTAAAAGAATCCAATGAATGTAGTGAGGATTTATTTTAAAACTTACTGGTTTTATTTGGGAAAAAAAGGTCCTACTATTTTCCTGTTGAACTATTTCAGTGTTATCTGAATATTGCAGCCTTGCATTGCATCACTTAACAAAAATTCTTCGGAAGTTGCAAGTGGCAGTATCTCACATTAAGGTTCAGTGTAAAATTTTCAGGATCATTTCTTTTTACAAGAATTTTGAAATTTCCTAGGCCTAAAATTCATTTATGTCTCACTCCATCAGTTTCTCTAATACAGAAATTATCCACCTGGTCTGAAGTACTGTTTCTGCTGTAATTGCTAAATCATTGACATGTGGCCCTGCAGGATGGTAGCATGACCCCTGTACTCATTAATAGGTCTCTGCTCTCCTTTTGCAGCTGATTTAACCAGTGGTTTCACTGCAGGTGGCATTTGTGTTATAACAACCTTTGTAACCCTCTGACAGCTCCTCCAACCCGGAGCTCTGAATAAGGTTTAATATTTTCAGATGAATGACTGTACCTTTCCAGGAGTATAATATGTGCTCATATGGATTTTTAATTAAGATCTGCCATATGTGTCCCAGAATACAAAATGCCATTAACTTTATGTGTCAGGATTGGGCCCCTACTGCATAAACTGAGGAAAAACTACATTGTTTTGCTCATTTGCACAGCAGTCAAATTCTGTTCACTTGTGTAAGAGAAATGAGTCCTCTCTCTCTCCATAATGTTAATAACCTCTAGACCAATAATAAAATGTTCTTTCCCTCTTCAAATTCAGCCAAGAAATTGTTGCAGATTCTGTTAAATTGTTTGGGTCTTCTTACTTTGGCTTAAAACAGTCTTTCGAATTCTGCCTGTTCTATGCCAGTTTCTCAAGCTTCTAAGTCACTGTGATTCATGTTCTAGTATGACCTGCCTTACTTTTATGTTGGAATCGTTGGTACTGCTGGAGCACTGTAAAGCATAACTAAAAGATATGCTATAGCTCAAATGGAATTTATGAGATCAATATAAAAATTGTTGGATTAATTTCTTGGCATTATGCATGAAGCAAAAGTTGGTAGGTCATAAATTGTCCTCTTTGGCCCTAAAATCTGTGAAAATAGTGAGAATAGTTACATAGAATTTCATCCAATCATCACCACTGCTTTTTGCACATCAAGGTTAAAATGACTCTATCAATATGCACATGGACTACAGACCAGATTTTCAAAAGAAATTATCTTTTGTTTCAGCAGTTATAAAGAATCTGGATTTTCATAAAACCCAAGCACTCAGCTTGCCAAGTACCTCACACAATCTGGTCGCTAAATTTTGTCAACTGTTTTAAAAGTACAGCTCTATTAAAACTAATTGCAGCTTTTATGGTTGTACAAACATGTTTTCTACCCTGTGTTTCTGAGAAGAACAGAAAAAAATGGAGATACTCACCATGGCATTCACCTGTTAACTTTAGAGGTCTACATACACATTAGATTCCTTAAAATCAATAGACAGGAATAAGCATAGCAAGGACATGATTGCCTGACCTGTTCTGGACATCATGAATAGTTTATGGCAAATAGCACTGGTGAGGAATGCCTGGTTTTATCTAGGTATCTCAGTGACTAACTTCACTACAGCTGTATATGTCTGATGAGACAAATCCTTGCCTAATTACCCCTACACTGGGAATGTAGGAATTCAAGAAGGGAGTAAACTTGTGAAACAAAGAGAATATTTTTTTTTAATGCTATTTTATCTGTAATAATGTTCTAATAATAAATGGTATTTTCTTACAAATTTTTGGTGAGTTAACTGTCAGTGCTGCTAACTCCAGAGAGTCCTGCAGTGCTCACATTGCCTGAAACTTGGGGTACTAGATTGTGCCTGCTTCTGCCTCTGATTTCTTCTCCAGCACTGAACAAGTAAGTCTCCCCATGCTTATAGGTTTTGATCATAATGTATGGAATAACGTTTTTCACTGAGGTGCTGGCAGAAGGAACATGTTTGTCTTTGGGGAGACTCAATTATGACAGAGATAGAGAAAAATCAGTACTGAAACATGAATATTTTGCTTGCTTTTGATGATCACAATTTCATTAGAAAACACCTCTTCTAGAAAGATTGTTATGTTAAAACATATTTTGAGCATCTAATTCTCTAAAATATTTGTTGTATGTTTTCATTAATTTATTTTTTATATATATTTTCCCCACAGATCAGAACTTAAAACAACAATTCCCCTTTCTTTTCTCTTTGTAGCTAATCAGCTTCCAGTTCTGATTTTTTTTTTTTTTTTTGCTGCCTTCTGTACTTTGAAATCATTGATTTTGAACTTGTGCCCTGGTAAGTTCACTCTACCAACACTTTCTGATACCAAGACTAGTGATATATTTTTCCAAAACAATAATCTACAGTACTAAACAGATTGTGCAATCAGAAGACTGTGTCAGGGCCCTGAATGGACCAAGAGGCTTTATAACATCTTCCTCCTCTCCCTAGGTGCTTGGCTGACTATGTTCAAGATCAGCTCTGATTTTGCTTAGTTGTGTAACCTCAGATCAGACCGCTGTGAAAATAAGTAGGTTGTGAGAAGGAGCTGTCAGGTCTCTGTCCCCTTTTCCTTGGAGATGTATTTAAGCTCAGGCTCTTGCCCTAGGTCCTTTTGTGAGTTTTGTTGCCGCTGTGCCTCTGCCCAGGACTGCACCTTGCTGTCCCTCACCTGGCCTCACTGACTTAGCTTCCTGGCCTGTTCTCAGACCTGCATGGACATGTCTGGCAACCACAGGGCTATTGGCTGGTCACTGCCACTAAAGCCTCCACTCTTCTTGCATACTTACTGTGGGATGGTGTCCCTTGTTGGTGGGGTCACTGCCTTGCCAGTCTTGTCACTCCTGGCTCCTCTTCCTTTGCAGTGCTGCTCCCTGACATGATGTGCTCTGTGACACCACATTAGGAAGTGCAATGGCTAAGGTAAGAACTTGTGCATAATACTCTAAAATGTACCTATTAACAGAGTCCATGACTATTTCTGAAATGTGGAAGATGGTTGCAGATAAGGACTAATATTTTTTAAAGTAAATTCATGGTACCAGACAAATCCTTGAGTACACTGCATGGATGCATAATGTGGTACTCTTTTAATAGAAATTACTTCTGTTCTTTTTCTATGAAGTAGTTTTTGCTGGGGAAAAATATGTCCATATCTTTTTCAATATATGTTTGGACAGTAAATCTTTTATGCTTTCTCAGTTAAATGTTTACTCATTCAGCTGTTCACCGAACTTGGGGAGAGAGGAGGGAAAACCCTAAATGATAACAGAAATGACAAATTGTGGATGTTAATGTGAAACATTGCTAGACCTGAAGCCAGAAAGTAACTATGTGAGATGATGCAGAAAAACATCTTCTGACACCTGATAGCCCAAACCAGTTGTGCCTTAAGGCACTGGTGTTGATAAGTACATGGAGAAGTGCCTTGTTGCATTCCCACAGTGCCCTAATAAGGTTTCAAAAGAAAGCAGCTAGCATCAAAGACAAAACTAGCTGGTCCAAAACTGCTGTTTATTTTCTAAAAGAATTAAAGCATTAACATTTGGAACACTTGTTTTTAAATTAATATATTACATTGTAATGCAAGGGAGCAGAACACATTTAATAGTTCATTATGCAAAGGTTATTTGTAAGTTGCAGAAAACCTTCCTAGAGGCAGCAGTTCCAAGAATGAAAAACAGTATTTAGGCTCCTGGATTACAAATAGATAAACTGGTCAAAGATATACAAGCAGCTGACAGATCTTTAGGAACTGTGTTGAAAGTAGCTGCTTCTAGGCTTAGACTCTTTTTTATATTTAATATGTAAATTTGAGAGCTGTCATAGTAAAAACTCCCTATTTGTAGGTCATTTTGCAAGAGACTAAAAATGTAAGCTATTCCAGTTATTTGAGGAAACAAGCTTTCTTCCCCCAGCTTCTCACTTTGTCATGCCTCTTCCATTTGTGCATGATCATAAAGATCTATGATTTCTGTCTAAAAACAAGGTTCCTTATAAGTGTTAAGTGTTCACTGTCAAAATTTGCTGCTACAGACGGGCAGTTAGAATTGTGGGGGGAAAAAAGTCCTATCCATGCTCATACAATTAAAGCTGATGAATCTTTCTGATACTGTTTGGCACCATTAAGTGGTCAAGGGGAAAAAGAAGCACTACCAGTTTAAACTCTATCTCCACTAGAGGGCTTTGCTAATATAGCTATTGTCAAAAGCTTCTGTACTTCAGAATAATTTTTTAAGTAAACTAATTGAAGTGCTAGTTAATCAGCTTCCCCTCCCTTCTCTCTGCTCAGAAAGGCCTAGTCTGGCAGGAGCCTCCTCTTGTGCAGCTGAACAAAAAGGGCTGGTGCCATTGTGAGGGAAGGGAGACTGTGCTCTATTCAGCGTTGGTCAGGTGAGAGGCTGCTGGGTTCTTCTCCTGAAACCTGTTGGGGTTCCAGTGGGCACTGGAAACAAAGTAGAAATCATTTAGAAATAAAATGTTTCTTGTCACCTTCCTTCACAGAAGAATTTTCACTTGCAGAATCTGTCTCTCTGGATCCATGAATTTTCTATCTCTTGCTGAATAGTATTTTACTGAGAAAGAAAGAGTGCTCCCTTTTTCCATCACTTCTTCAGGCCTGATGATAGCTCATAGCTTCACTGTTGAGACAGTTTCTTGAGGAATGGAAGTTGTGAGTTCAGGTGTAGCTATGGTGGAAGAGTACCAAAGCCTATAGACTGGAGGAATTCATAAACCAGAATATACAAGTTGGGAAAAGGCAACCAGGAGCTGTAGTACTGGAACTAGATAAGTCAAACAAATGAAGCACTGTACACCACAGAAAGCATAGAAGATCTTGGTTTCTTTATATGTAAACAGGCATGTTAGATCCAGAGTCTATTATAATGTATTTTATACTGACATTATCTGCTTTTTCCATATGAAAATGGAAAGCAGTACTATTCTTCGCTTGCTTGTTGTATTTCACTTGATCTTACGAAGTGAGTTTCTTTTCATAGAGTTCAAAATGCTGTAAAAGTTTGAAGACAGAAATGTAAGACTTCAGAGTTTGGATATATGCTAGAATCCACTGAATTCATAGCTAACAGAGAAAATTATGGTGTGTCCTGAAGGAGCCATATGTGCTCAGGATCTTCTCACATACTTTGGGAGTGGATATAGGAAAAAGGTCAGAATTGATGTACCATGGCAAGGAAATTAACCTAGGTGCTGCATAAAGTAATTTCTTTCCACAGGGAGATTAATTTGTGGATTAAATACTGTTGAGTTGAGCCCCAGCTCTGATAATTATTCATGCACTATTCATGTATTCATGAAGGAATTAAATAAGCTATCCTGGATGAATCAAAGTATTTGGACATTTTCCTAAACAACAAGTTTAGACATATACGAAGTATATATGTGTTATTTAACTTGAATATACTCACACAGAACTGGATCAAGAAACCTACCATACCATGACCAAGATCTAAACCTGACAAGCAATAAGCATATGTGTACTTCCATGTATGAGTTTCTTCAATCTATTCTGTAGAACAGTTCACATATTAAAAATTACTATTTGTCTTTCCTCTCTGTGACTATGAATCTGCTAATAAATTAAATAGGGCGGAGTATGGCTGCACAAGGAAACGAGTGAACAATGCATTGTACAAGATGAATCAATACTCAATACTTTGACTAACTCTTTCTGATTTGTAATTTCTTTTCCTTATCTAAGAGAATGAATCCTTCTCAGTAGACTTGAAGTTTTTCAATGTAAAAAAATCCTGCATGAATTCTGACAGAGTTTTCTGTGGCAAAATAAATTACCACACTCTGAGCAATAGTAGCTAATCATGTTAACACACTTTGATTATTGCCAACATGAAATGAAACCTGGTGATTTAGCACACTTTAGCACACAGTTATCTTCATTGCACTTTAAAATACCCTGGTTTACTTTGTATTTGCAATAAATTAAGAACATGCATAAGATCAGTGTCTGCACCTCAATGAATGGGCAAAAAATTATGAACTCTGATACTTGACTGTAATGTAAACATAATCTATACATGAAAGCTTCAACCCAATTTAGAAATGCCCACAAAGGTTTGAATATGGCTTATTTCTCATACCAAACCAGATTATTTTCCTTGAATTGATGATGGTTTAGAGTTTTATCTTAGAGGATGTAAAAAAACAACGTCGATATATGAAAAGCATTAGAAAGTATTGTCAGCAGTGGTGCATGAGTGTTATTCTTCAAAGTACATTGGTATAATTCTGGCTTCATTGAGGTCAAGTTGATCTCATTGGAGCTAGGATTTCAGATACAGAAGACACATACCTATACATGAGTTAGCATTTTGTAAAGAACATCACTGATACCCAAAAATAAAATAAAGGAATGAATATTACTACAACCTGTTCCTCTTTGGTTCTAGTCAACAAAAATGAAGCAGTGGATAGAAGTTACAGAAACAAGCAAAAGTTTGATAATCTTTTTGAAAATTGGTTTCATAATGAAAGTATCACACTACAATAATAAGGAAAAGAGATTAAATAGTCCTTCAGAAGACCTGTCAAAACAGACAACAAAGAAATGCCATCATTCACATAGCTTGATCTTAACATATGTCACTGTATTTCTGAAGCAGACTGACAAGGACAGCAAATATTGGCTCATTTTCCACCTTTCCACCTTAAACATTTTAAGGTGTTATCCAATTTTTCTGGACAGATCTATAATTCTCTAGCTAAACTATGGATATATATTAACCTTTAAAGTTTATTGGGTTTAATTAGTTTTCCTGGCAGCAATGACAATGAATAGATACAAAATGTACTAAAACACACATCTTAAATTATTCTAATAATTTTTCTTGACTGATAACTTTCTGAAAAATTGCATAATATTGCCAATATGTCCACCATTCTTCTTGTGAAAACAGCACATTTTTAAAGTATTTTTAATTTATGTGAAATAGAGCAAAGTATAGCAATGTTTTATTTGTTAGAATAACACCACATCTGGAGTAAAGTAAAAAATGCAAAATAATAAAAGGGAAGAAAAAGAAAGGTATATATAGAAAAAAGAAGGCAGCAGAAGATATAACAACAAAAGGAATAATTAAAAAAAAGTTAAGAATAGAGACAAGTATACAGAAGAGGAAAAATAGCCAATAGTAAAGAATGTATAGAAATAGAAGTACAGAATCAGATGAAATCAGACTAGAAATAGAGAAATATGACACAGAGAAGAAAAAAAAGAAACAAAGGTAAATAGAAAGAAATATAGAAAAAAGTAAACCATCAAGATGTTTGGTGATGGCAAAATTATGGAAGATGGATATGTGCATAGGAGAGAGCTTGGGGAAAAAAGAAAATTTGAGGAAGCCCCCCAAAATTTAGGGAACTCAGGTACTTAAAGCATGTATTTGGCAAGAAAGCAAGAATGAAGGGGGAAATTGTTTATTTGTCTCATCAATAATAGGAAACAGCACAGAAGTATACATGAGTAAGCTATTGAATGCCTCTTGAAATTTTAATTTTATGCCATTCATTTATTCTGACAGGTGGAAAAGCAGTGTATATATCCTTACTTTGCTACAGGTGTTGTTTTCTGAGATGCATTAGAAATAAACTAGAAATGTGTGCTGATTCTCCAAGTGATGAGACAAAAGAATAGCAATGGAATGTCTTCTGCCTGTAGTAAAACCCAGAGGTGTTTAATTTGAGATGCTGTTTTCTTTTTTCCCCTGACTTTGTAACCTGGGATACAGACTTGCAATGCTGTACAATATGACCTGTATCACTCTTAACAAGGATTAAAATTATTTCAGAAAACCTTAAGTCCATTAGTAACAAAATCTGCAAGGTCAGCTAGAAGGTGTCTATTTGACTACATGATGACTGCCTCCACTTGATTAATGCAGTCAACTTAGACTATTGAGATGCAAAATGAAGCAGTTTGTATACATTCTGCTTTACCCAGAGGCTATCATTTTCAAAGTCATTTCTGGCACCTAATACAACACAGAAATTGAAAAAGTTGGAGCCAACAATTTTTCATTTTGAAATGTCTTTTTTGAAGTTGGAAGATGCATATTTAATGGTTCACCTGAAGCTAGAATCTCCTATTTTATGTTGCAACAGTAACTAATTTATAGTGACATTTTGGATTTAGGATACAAGAGAGTACCTGTGGTTGGAATGAAAACTTTTTCACTTGGCGTAGCCTTGCTATAAATTGCATTCTTATGTGTAATTATGGCTCAAAATTTCAGAATATTTAAGTTGACATGAAGTATTTGAGGTAATATTTTAATGGCTGTAATAAATGTCATATCCACTTTTAGTACTTGTGATTAAGTGCTCTTTTGATTGAAATTTACCTGTAGTTTAACAGTGTTAAAGTAGGTGGATCTCAGTAAAATTTTCTTTATATTTTAGTGTAAAAGGAAAATTAGTTATTTACTTTTTTCTTTGAGAATTTGAGATAGTGAATAGTGATTATTAAAGAATTAGGGTTATATGCAAAGGTCACAAGCCCCTACAGTAGTGTCAATATGGCATGAAGAGGTCAAAATGTAAAAAAGGAGAATTTTGCCATTGTATTTGTGGTTGCATCAGTAAATACCTCCAGCCTTGATACAAATAACTCAAATTACTGGTTTCAGACATGAAAATGATGTTTAACTTCTACTTCATATGTGCATATTTCCAGAGAAAAGTTATAAACTATGTTTCTTCATGGAGGATAATCCCTTTGCTTTCCTACAGATTCCACACAACATGTTGTGCAGATTAAGGAAATAATAGTCTTCTGCAGTTTCAATGTGTTCTAAGTACATGACAATGTCTCTTGGTCACTGCAGACTGCTTTTCCATCTCACTGATGATGAATGATAAACTGAATTTTCAAAGGTGTTAGTCATCGCGTGTCACAAAATTCAACTTAAGTACTTCTAAGAATCTAACCATAACTATGCAATAGTACTTTCACAAGTATTTGCTTCAAGCAACATTTTCTGACTTCTAATTAGAAAATTAATTCAGTTCAGTTGCAGAACATGAGCTATGTATTTTTCTGTAGTGTCCAACTCATTCTTCTTTCCGAAGAAGTTGATTTTGGCTTTGGTTTGGCTTGGGTTTTTTTCATCAATCTATTTCCCTCATACATGGACTTCCCACCACTGGCAGAGACACCAGCTGATAATTATGACAAAGTACTTTTCAGTCTTAGCAAATGCAATCATTAAACACAGGAGGTGCAGTATAAAATATTACTCTTGTAAAATCAAAATATATTGACAATCATTGGCTATGTTTCAAAACCAATAAAAACCTCCAACCTATTAGAAGTTATGATGACTATAGGAAAAACACATAAGAAAGCCTTTCTTTCCATGAACTCTTTCTACAAATTTGACAGAATGAAACAGAGTAACAATATGATCTAAAACTGTGTGACAGAAAGAGAGGTGATATATGCAGATGAATGTCCATATGGGCCAGATGGTGACATTCACTGTAGGCCAGAAAGTCACAGAAGTTTATGTTTTGGAGAAGAACTTTTCCAGCATCCTTTAATTTTGTCTCAGACTGTACAGGTGGAAACTAAATATTTCATTGCATCTGTTAGGACATCTAAAGATACACCCATTGGCCTAACACACTTGCTTTGTCTACATCTTCATCAAATGTTGAATGTTGAAGAACAAATAATGACTAGCAAGGTAACAACACTGTTCTCAGTTCAGTTTAATTCTCTGAGAGAGTTGGAATGGTGTTACATGTGTCCCACTGTATAAGAAAGTGACATCTTCAATGCAGATAAAACTTCATTTAAGGATGCAGACCATGTGCCCACTTGCCAGTGCTGACACGCTGATATGGGCATAAGTTGAAAAGTATCTACTTAAATGTTGTCCCTTGACTTTTCTCAATCAAAAAGAAGGCAGAATTGGTTTGGTGGTTCATTTGTTTTGGGGTGTGGGATTTTTTTTTTCCAGCTGGTAATGTCTTAAAGTGTCACATGACCCTTAAAACTTTTTTTTTTTTAAATTTAAAACTTCCTTGTGTTTTATGTTTACAATGGTGTGTAAGAGAAAAAGTTCTTAAAATCTAAGAAGAGAAGTGGCTAATTAAAACTTACTACAGAAACCCATGAGAATATGTCATCTGTTTGTATGAGATGGATGTGGCATGGTGTTAAAGGCCAAATTAATCCAATAAAAAATTCTTGCTGTTAGACTTTTACCAGAAGAAACATATACAATGAAAGAAAGTTGAGATGAAACACTGAAAGCTTGTGCATCAGAAATATATTCAGAATTCTAACTTAAATTTCCTCCCTTGTTAATTTCTTTCCTGTGCCTGTATTTAACCTACTTAATCTAAATTAGTTTTATTTAATCTTTAAAACTATGTAGTTTTCATCTCATGTAGTTCATCTATGTAGTCTTTCATTCTCTGTCTGGTATTTTTGTCCTTTTACTGAAAGCTACTGTTGTATTCATTTTTGCTCATTCCTGGAGTTTGTTTCTTTTTCCACTACAGTTTATTTTTTTGTTATAATTATTTCTTTCTTTCTTTCTGCAAAAACCTGTCTAGGAGAGGGAGGGGAAAAAACAATGGGGAAAAAACAACACAAAACAAAACAAAAAAAACCAAAACCAAACACACACACACCCCCCCCAACCAAAACAAAGACTAACTAAAAGGTCTTCTTCCAAAGAGAACTGTTAGATTATGCCTTTTTACAGACCTTGTGATCCTCATCTGCAGTATGAAAAAGTAATGAAGATGAGTTTTCACTGCAGAAATTTTCATCTTGAATGGAATAATTCCAGAACCTGTATTTGCCACATTTTGGAAAATCTTAAATAACTGTAAATACCCATGCTTAGTTCCTCATCAATACAATCCTCAGTCAGCAGAATCAGTGAACTACCAATCTTTGCATACAATTGCACAAGCATTCATTTATCAGGTGTTTAAAAAGTCAGGAAACAGAAATGAGGAAGAAAGTGAGAAAAAAAAAATGGGGGTGAGGTAAAGGAAGCATAACAGAAAAGGCATGGATGGGATGAGTTATGCTGATTGTATAAATATGATCAAGCTGGCTACAGATCACTTGAGAAGGAATAGATGGAAGTGAAAAGACTTTCAAAATATGTTTTATATATATGGACTGTGCGTCATTAGGAGCGTGTCTATAAGCTTATTTTAAAAAATTAACTATTCAAAAATAGTGCCTAGAGAGGAGATTTTACCTTGGAGTTATTTGATATAATCTGCATTGTAACAAAGGATGTAAACGTCACTGTAGTTTTTTCCTTAATAAGGTATTGGGTGATTTTTTTTTACCCTTCCAACTTCACATTCTTCCTCATTATAAAATAAGTATGCGATAACCAAAATTATACATCTACAGTTTCCACTAGAATTCAGTGGAACATATTACTTATATGCAGTAATTTATTTTTTTTTAAAAAAAAAGCTAATAGGTATTATGCAAGAATTTATACAGCAGAAAAAAAATTAATTGGGAAAAACAGGAAAAAATGATGTAAACAAAGGTAAATATACAGATTAGGAAATTATGACAACAAAATCAATCTGCTCAAATATGAAAGCAAACTGTGACAGAAGAAAATAATGTTTTGTACATTAAAATAATTTAATAAGATTATTTCAGTTAATGAGGGTCCAAGTTGATAGCCCAATGGTTAGCATAGAGATGGATGAGAAATAGCCCTAATGTTTAGCTCCTATTACTATTTATGTATATTATGCACACATATATTTATATATTTCATATATTTTTATATGCAAATATTTGACATTTGTAATAGGTCATGGTTAAATAAACAAATAAAAGTAGATGGGCATTTGAGGAGGAAGGATCAGAAACTGTTCAATAAAATATTTTTAGACTAAGGATTTTTACAGTTGTTTGGTACCATACTTCAGTGGAAAAGACTAGCTTATTACAGGGGAGAGCCAGGAGGCAATTGTCTGCTTTTTTGCAGCTAGGGAAGTCTTTGTCAAATTTAGGGATTAAAGCTCCATTATGCCACTCTAGCCTTAAATATAAGGAAAAAACTATATACTGAAAATATATTGTAGCAATTTTTTTGTCTCTCTATTATGCTTTCAGCAGTCTGTTCTTATCTAGCTATTCTCTTGCAGAGTCCTTTCCATTTACTCAATAAAAAGTGGAAATAAAAATTAGGTTTAAACTGAACAGAATACGATGTGAACAAAATTTAGGGAACTTGAATATTCCTAGTTCAAGATTATTTCTCTTTAAATTAACAAGAAAAACATTTTTATATTAAACATTTTTTGTCAGAGCATTGAAGCTTTCTGCATACAACTCGAAGAATAATTTAGGTCAATTTAGTCACACTTTAGTGTTTAGGGTAGTTTCCTTAGAGTATAGTCTGTTTTCCAACTGAATATAAAATTTCTAAAACATAAGCAAATGCACTTTAAAAATACAGAAATAACAATATAGAAATAAAGTGGTGATGTAGTGTGTCTTGTAAATCACACAGCATCAGAGATTACCTTGAGAATTAAACTTGCTTAATTTTTACAGCTATTATGAATGATACTACTAGGGTATCCTAACAGCATACGAAACAGGTTACATACATTACTCCAGATAAAGGTTAGTATTTAGGAGAAATAAAACTACAACAACACGGGCTAAGTAGATAGTTTTCTGACAAATTTCCAAGGCCAGGGGAATACTATACATTTCTGCTTACAGGCAAAGCACTGAAAGAAAGAATATGTCAGTTTGAATAATATTTGAAGTTTTGGGGAAGGTAAAAAATCTAGCCATCAAATTTAGTAAAGGATACTGAGAAAAATTACTCCATTCCAAGATTTGATTTCAATGTGAATAATAATAAAATTATAATTTGAGTTTATTAAAAAAACTGGAGTTAAACTCTGCATGCTACCTTCAGGAAATATGAAGCAAGACCTGGTGTGCTGAATAGCTAATCATGAAAAGTAACCTTCTAGCTTATTTCTACACTAACAGTCTTTACTAAATACACTTTAAAAAGTCAGCTTGCCTCTCTACTTTCTAAGCCAGGTGCAGAATTAAATTTCTAATGAAGTAAAATTCCCAGAACTTCAGATGTCAATCAGGTGAATTGCTTTCAGAAAAAAAACAGTCTCATTGCACTTTCATGGAAATCAAATACTAAGGGTATGCGGGGAAGGAGTGTATATATGGGTCTGTACAAACATATCAAGGTTTCTTAGCATGTCAGAAGAACCATAAGGGAATAACAGTGTTTGAGGGACTATATCTTCACAGTCGTCTTCTCAATGATTTGTTACAGGTAAAGAATACTTTTCATGGTGTGTTCATGATATGTGTTGTAGAGGTAAAGAAATTAGACAGGAAATGCTTGTTGGGTCATCTACTCTGTATCTTCCTGCCATAGGACATGATTCTTTATAGTATATTTACCTGTGTTAATAGTCTTAGGACTAGAGCCTATGCCTAGTTCAGATTGCTTTTTGTCAGGCCAGCAGAACTGACCATTGGAGGATGCTCAGGCTAACCAAAGTGCCACGAACAATATTCATGAACAGTGAAGGATTATTCTGGACATGTCACTGCTTCATCAACAAGGTGATAAGTAAGAAAAGTCCCTGCAGTCATATATCTCTCAGAAGACTATTTGGGATCTTCTTCAGAATGTCTATCACTCATTTTGTGTGTTTAGAAACAATACTGCTAATAACCGATTCAGGATTCTGCTCCATGATCCTGAATAATGTGTTTTGTAAACTTGAGCCCTTGAGCTTTCAGTCTTTTTTAGCCATGCTTCTGTATTAGGATATTTTCTTCTGAAGCATCTAAGATGCCTTGGTATGCTTAGTAATACTAATAAATGCACACATTTTCAGATTGAGAGTGGATATATATTTCTGATTAATTTCATTCATGCTGGTCTTGGTTTTTTTTTCAAAATTAAATTGCAATAATTGAGTAGTATTCTAGGAACACACTTTATTCTTAAGAGGTGACTTAAATACTCTTGCAGTCATGGTTTTGGCTTATATTGCATTATCTCTCTCTTTGAGGCAAATAACATGGGGGTATGGAGGAAGAAAATTACAAACTGTTTCCCCAGAAAAGAATAATTCAAGCCTTTCCTGCATTTACAGGAATAAGTTGTTAGATTGTGAAAAATATTAGAGTTTGTTGGTAAACCACACAAGTTATTCAAGTTTACCCAAGAAAATACCTGAAAGTGTCTGCTCATTCTAGATGTTAGAGTTTATGAATCTCTAATCTGTGAAGAAATTACATTGTAATATCCATTACAGTGAATGGAGTTCCAGATGATACAGGCAGCTCTACCTTGGAGAGGGATTCTGCTCACCCACAAAATTACTCAATTTTCTATGGGTGTGTATTCAGTGCTACTTGGATGTCGTAGAGGAAGCTGCCTCATTCCAGCTGCCTTCCCAGAAGGTCTCTGAACTCTTGTAGATACTTTGAGATATCTGCCAGTCCTACAGACACCATAGTATGACACCAGAGTCTTTGATGTCTTTGACTTAACCAAAATAATAGTTCTTACGCCAGAGAACTAATACAAGTTCATACCCTGATTTCAAACAAAAATAAATGTTGTGTAGAAAAAGCATGAATGCTCCAACTTTTATATTTTATTTATAGAAAATAAATGTCAAAATTTTCTGCAACTCTAAGCATTCCCTGTGTATTAAAATTATTTACAAAACATCTTCCACACTTCCATATCCAAAGAATTTTCATTCATGGTACTTTTCAAAAATCCTGCGCAGTCAGTAATTTCCTATGAAATTCTTATTGTCCCCGAAATTTGCCAAATCTACAGCAGGATTGTCAATGCTGCTTGATAACAACGGAGTTATATTCCAAAACAACTTTTTCTAAGAACCTTTGAACCTCTGGCCACAGCAAAAACACCCTAACAAACCAACCAACCAACCAGACAAACAAACTCTTGGAGTATTTGAAAAATTCCTGGTAAAGGAATGTCTGGATAACTTGACAATGGTGAATGAAAGACAAGCTAAGGCTTGAATGCTAATATATGTAACTTGCATTGGAAGCTGTATAGAGACAAAGATTTATGGTAAGCTTTTAATTGGATCTCAGGAAATATAAACACTGAGCATCTGTGGTCAAGTCACTAGTTATATAAATGTCGGTGAACTGGACACATAAAACTAAGTTTCTTCCAAGTGAACACTAGCAGTTTATGTTTCAGAAATTACTTTCCTTTTATCAGAATAGACTAATCTAGAAACTGTGCTTCTTGACATTGAGTTTTATCTTTATAACATATACCTCACTTACATATGTTGTGGTTTAACCCCAGACAGGAACTACGAACCGCACAGCTGCTTGCTCACTCCCCCATGGTGGGATGAGGGTGAGAACCTGAAGAGCAGAAGTGAGAAAAACCATGGGTGGAGATAAAGACAGTTTGATAGGGAAAGCAAAAGCTGCACCTGTGCAAGCAAAGCAAAACAAGGAATTCATTCATTACTACCCATTTGCAGGCAGGTGTTCAACCATCTCCAGGAAAGCAGGGCTCCATCACACATAACAGTTGCTTGTGAAGAGAAAGGTCATAACTATGAACATCCTCCTTTCCTCCTTCTTCCCTCCCCTTTTATTGCTGAGCATGACATCATATGTTATGGAATATCCCTTTGGTCAGCTGGGGTCAGCTGTCCCAGCTGTATCCCCTCCTGACATCCTGTGCAACTCCAGCCAACTTGCTGTTGGGGTAGGGTGAGAAGCAGAAGAGGCCTTGACTCTGGGTAACCACTTCTCAGCAATAATGAAAACATCCCTGTATTACCAACAGTTTCCAGTACGAATCCAAAACATAGCCTGATACAAGCTACTATGAAGAAAATTAATTCTATCGCAGCCAAAGCCAGCACATACAAAGATCTTGTACAGGTGAAAAAAAAAGTCACACAATACCATGGATTAGTATCTTCTGCAGTAAATTGGAAGTAAATCAGATTGATGGTGTTTCTTTCTGTTTAAAATGCAGATTCCTTTTACAGATATCTCAAACACCTGATCTAGATGGCAGATCAGAGGTTATAACTTAAAATTTCCTAGGGACTGGTAAAAATAATTAATCTTCTTATGAAAACTACATATTCGGTATGTCATCTCATGAGACAGACACAGTTTTAATGTTGTGTTTCCACTGGAGCTCAATTTCAAGCAAATATATAAAAATTACTGCCTGCATAGCATGATTTAGGTTCAGTCTTTTCTTTGAACACAGAATATGCAAATACCAGAACAAGCAATCTTATAAATTTGCCTGAAATAGAATAGAATTGCTTTGGTTGGAAAAGACCTTTAAGATCATCGAGTCCAACCTTTAACCTAACCCTGCCATTCCACCACTAAACCATGTCCCTAAGCACCTCATCTATCCTTCTTTTAAATACCTCCAGGGATGGGGACTTGACCACCTCCCTGGGCAGCCCATTCCATACCCTGACAACCCTTTCTGTGAAGAAGTTTTTCCTAATGTGTAGCCTAAACCTGCCCTGGAGCAACTTCAAACCATTCCCCCTCGTCCTACCATCCGTTACCAGGGGGAAGAGACTGACCCCCACTTTGCTACAGCCTCCTTTCAGGCAGTTGTAGAGCATGATAAGGTCTCCCCTCAGCCTCCTCTTCTCCAGACTAAACAACCCCAGTTCCCTCAGCTGCTCCTCGTAAGACTTGTGCTCTAGACCCCTCACCAGCTTTGTGGCTCTCCTCTGGACTCATTCACTCGCTAACTAATATTGATGCTTTTTAAACTGGAATCTTAAGATACAAAATATTTTCATTAAAATCTGAATAATTTCACTGTTAAGTAGCAGCAGGAGCCAGGCTGCTCTGCAAGGTGGATGAGTCAGGTGCCACAGGTGATCTCAGTCCTGACTGTGCCCTCACAGACAGGAGTCATCCCACAGACCCTCACCAGATTAGTGGAGGCCAGGTGGTGAAGACAGGGTTCAGCAGTAAGGGAGGAGATGGACTGGGGGATGAGGGAGGAGAGGAAGGTTGAAAATAGGGAAAATAGAAAACTAGCCAGGAGAATTAGAAATTTACCCATAAATTAATACTAGTGTCAAGCAATAGAGATTATTGTGAGGATAGTTCTAGTGGGATGACGAGGGTGGTGATTATGTTGAAGAAGACCATCCAAAAATCTGTGAATTCCTAAGATACTGACCCAGAACAAGGAAATGGAAAGGTTAAAAACAGCTACAAGTGGAAACTTGTCTGTTGACATTAATAAAGTGTTGAAAACTACAGATTTCCCTGAAATGCCAGTATGCATAGGACATTAGAAGTAATATCATCAAATGTGAAGTTGTTCAAAATAAGGCTTTCTCTTCTTCTGGGAAATTGTGTTTTGCTGTCATTTCCTCTGGGAAATGATAGAGCAGAATTCAACCATCACTTGGCACACATGGCTTTTATTTCACATTTGAATTGTAGAGACTATGCAAATGATCACTAATTGCTCTCTGGAGAGTAGTATGCCCCCTTTTTGATCTATGTATTTATCCTGTTCATTCTTCTGAGATTATAGAAACATTGGAGGAATTGCACAGCATGCAGTTTGAACAAAGGTTTTGAAAGAGAAGATGTTTAGGCATGTAAAGTGTGTCACAAATTTAAATTTCTCAGTTTTTTATATAAGGTTATATAACACAACTTGAGGAAAGGTTATATGATGTTTTTAAGTGCACAACACAATGGTTGCTATTGATTAAACTTTTTTAATTTACACTAACAAAATGTTTATAATCCATTATTTCTCAATTGGTGTAGTCAGCTGAACATAAGATACATATTGTGAATCTTAACTCTGTTACTAACATTTTCAAAAATAGATTACATTTCAATTGTTCTCCAAACCATTCCAAAGATTGAAAGCCACAGGCAAGAAAAAATAATTTACACAAAATGCTCTAAACATTAGGACTCGATTTGGTGATCTCAGAGTATAAAACAAGTTTTGCATTTCACAGTCCATCTGCCCCCAGTGTTGTTCATATGCTAAAAGTACTGTTGTGACCCCTGGAGCACTTAGGAAATAGGTGTGGCAGGAAACTTTAAATCTGTGTATCTACATAAAATTGCTAGCCTGCCTTTCTGTTTTTAAATGTACTTGCAAGACTGTATCAATATTCAGAGTGGTATTATCTATTCTTTCTAAGTCTGGCCTTTTTAAAAATACATCCATTTGCTTTTCTTTTCTTCTATAGCAATATCAAAAATCCTCCCATGGTGATCTGTAAAACAATTGAAAAGGGATTACCTTGCCCCTGTAGACACAAAGATATCAACCAAATTAATAATTTATACTTTAACAGCTCTTTGTATTTCTCTCAGATATTAAGAAACCCACTTACAAAACAGTCAATATTTAAAATTTATGCAGCTTCACAGTGTAAATTAGTTATGAAAATACTATTACCCTAAAGGAAAATGACAATGACCTAGCACATGTTCATGTAATTAAATTAAGCCCCTCAGCTTCAAATCATACTAAAAATACATATGTCTATACTAAGAAATAGTTTATATAATACTATATATTCTAGTATATATAATAGTATATATAATGTCTATACTGCTCTGGGATTGAACAACTCTGGAAATTAAAATAAAAATTGTTCTTTCTTAAATAATATAGGAAACATGCTAATGTACCAGAAGAAAATGTAACTCTGAAGTGGTATTAAACTTATTAAACTTATAAATGTAACACTGTCAGTTATTGTTAATGTAACATTGAACAGATCCTCAGCTGGTGTAAATTGGCCTAATCTCATTAAGAACAACAGCAATATAATAATTTACACATGCCTAGAATCTGTCCTTAGGGTTTTTTTTCTCTTGTACTCATCTATTCATGGAACTCTAAATAACACTTTATTAATAATAACAAGGAATACATTTCACCAACAGTTTCAGTCATCTACAGCTTTGAAAGGTCATGTCTGAAACCTGTTCTGTTAATAGACAGAGACATAGCTCCTCTCAGCATTTTCCGAATTGGGGCATTCCCTAGGAAATTCCGGGAAAACATTCTCACTTTCCTTATTCTTCGTATGTTCTCACAAATGAGAGAAAAATGTCTATCATGAAGGTATCTTACAAGCATATATTTCATCTGCCTGTTTTCATTTTTACTGTGATGAATCACTTCAGTTGTGATCCAGTTCAAGACCCAAATTCTGGACAAAGAATTAACTGGAAACATCAAGACTTTTGTTATGGTATGTTCATTCCTGTCCCTTGACCTTTAAATATAAGAACTGGGGGTGGGAGAGGAGTTGTATTGTTTTGTGTGTGTGTGTCTTTCCAAATTTAAAATAGTTTGTTTTGTCTGGCATTTCAAAATCTGATTCTGGTCAACCCATATCAGAAGAAGACAGATGTACTTGCTCTGGCCCGGTCAATAACCTAGATATTTACCGAGTCAAATATCTTCAACTGGTATACCAATGGGTTGACATAGCCTATTGAAATAGAAATAGCACTTGATAATAACTCAAAAGTTTATCTCAAATTCCAAATTTCTCCCCGTATTCATTAAAATAATTATAACTTGCCTGAATAAGTACCATAAATTTTCTCATATGAAAACTGATTAATTAATTAATAATACTCCAGTTCAGTCTGAAATTATTTTGGTTATACTCTTCCAAATCTGAAATTTTTTGGCACAGTGAAGAGACTGATAGGTGGAAAAGGCTGCTTATGCAGGATTTCTGCTTCACTCAAACCTAAGAGACACAGGTATGTTGAAATATTTATCTCCCACTAATTTAATGAAGCCTCAAAAAAATGTTCTCAAATTCCACCTTCAGGAACCAATGAAGTTGCTCATGTCTAAGTGCTGCTCTAGAGGATGGTGTATACCTTTAGATATAGATATTTTAATTTTAATTTTAGACCTTATCTCTCACTTTTCTAGACATTTCTTATATGACTTTCTTCCCTCTTGTGTCAAAGCACGTGACTGAGTCTTATACTAGAAACTGTAGATTTCCATGCACAAATTTAATCAAATTTTGACATAGTAAAAGACTGCATAAAACCCCCAAACATGGTGGAAATCTATTAACCCTGCTGAGTCTGATAGTACAACTAAGAGACTGATCGATGCAGGTTACCTATAAGCAAAAAAAGAGGAAAATGAGAGCAGGTAACAGAGAAATCTTGAAGCAGTTGTGCTGGGAAGAAGTGCAGAATTTCCTAAAGACACACTCACCTTGCAAGGGTAACAGAATCCCAGTCTCTTCCTCAGTAACCTTTCTTTGTATCACAACAAGCAGCATGTGCCAGGGTTTACACTCCTTCCAGCTGGTGGTGCAATTCTAGGAATGTTGGCACGTCTCTGCTGCCAATACAGCTTCCCTCCTCTCTTAGCACACCTAATACAATAATCACATGCAGACTGTTTATACATTGGCTTCCCATCAGCTTTCCTGTACTGTGAAGAGCCTGGCAGATATTGTCAAAAAAAGAATTTCAGGCAGAGAAGACACAACTAAATATATGTAATTGCTAAATGTGGTATTGGTTTGGACACAGGATGGCATAAAAAAGAAAGGAAGGAAGAGAGAGGGAGAGAGCGAGCGCCCTTACATTTACAGAAATTATTATTTATTCTTATCAACATGTCAACTTACTTGTGTAGGACCAAGTTCTGAAATTTTTAAAAACATACTTCATTAAGAATTCTGCTAAAAAATGAATAAATAGGAAAAATGTACAAAGTACTGATAATATCATTAAGAGATCCAAACATTTTTCCAAGAAGCTAGACAAGCACTTAGTTAAGGAATCATCTTTGTCTCTGAGTGCTAAAAAAAAAAAGAAGGAAGAGTCCTTTAACAAATAAACATACATGAAATGAGCTAACAGTCTAAATGTGAGAGAAATCTGAACTCTGAAATTCATCTGGTTTGGAACTGATAACAGAGAAACAAGAAGCTTTCAAAAAGCTATGTCACACAGAAAATTGCAATAGAAGCTATATATGGTAACCATGGCTCCTATTTTCATTATCTTTTCAGAAGAATTTTAGACAAATCAGGGAACACTATAGTATACTACACAAATTTAGGATTTTCATCTGCTGTGCATGCTATTTGAAAGACCCCATAGATGGGTTCTCTCCAACTTAAAATCAGCTATAGTGCAGGTACATTTAAAAGCAAATGGCTGGATAGTTCTTTGCAATGGATTCAGAAAAAGGAAGAACTTTGCTTATAGTTCTTCCTAGCAAAGAGGAGAGAGCCTGAGGGGTTTTGTTTGGTTGTTTTTTTAGTTTTTGTTTTGGTTTGGTTTGTTTAAGAAAAGTCTTAATAATGGTATTGAATTAGACAAAGTTGTTAACATGTTGATACAGGATAAGAATACCCCTCCCACGTCACCCTGATACACACCTCTCCACTCCAATCTTTTCATTCTTTTTCCTGCATGGCAGAACAAAAATTAAGGGAAGTTAAACAACCAAAATAAAAAAGCGCAATGCTTCTGGAGTTTATAATCCTCACATTCCTAACACTTACTGCCTGCAGAAGTAGATGTTTAGAAACAGAGTTCCCTTTTTCCCCTGATCCTTTAAGAGCATTTCTTTTGCCTTTCTCTAAGTTTTAGTTACATTTATGACACAAAAGAGAATGGGCATTGCCTCCTCAGCCAGCAAGTGACAGAAAAATCTTATAAATAGGCTGCAACACACCTAGAAAGAATATACAGTAAGTATAAATATACAGTAAGGTGACCATTTCTAATTCTGTAATTTATAAAATCTAAGAATATAGGCATGATTTTTAATACATCTTTATAACTTGGGAAAACATACCCTGTGGAACATCTCTATTTTCAGTTTTAATGACATATCTTAGTGAAGATGATAATGTTTGGAAGTTTGGTTTTTAGGACAGGTTCAGCATCCCTGGAGGAAAAAATGATGATGATGATAATTTGTACCGTACATGCTGGTAGCAGAAAATAACTGTATTTGGAAACATTATATGTTTTAAACTTATGGGCTGAAACATTCTGTTTGGGGCATTTATCAACAAATCAAAATTTGATAACATTTTACAATGCATGTTTAACAAGGTAGATTTAGATTATTGTTAATAGTTGGTAACAAAAGATTCTAATTTCATAGGATCCCAGAAAATGAAAACTAAATATGAAGATATAACCCTTACATTTTCCTTGAAAGAAAAAAACCCAAAAGGCTGCCTGGATATTAAACATTGCAGCACTCATACATTTTGGTTCAATATAATTTCTGCAGAGGTCAGATGTGACCACGCTGATCATTATTTTTGACATTACTAATAAGTAATTTCTACATATTCAGTAATCTAATTTCCATTTTATCATCTCCATTGTACTGACTGATATTCAAAACTTTTGATGGGTGTTAACATGGGAAACATTAATAGACAGATAACCAACTCTTAGAATTAAAAAGTTATTGTCTTCTTAATTTCTAACAGCTAGAAATTACATCTATGAGTTTTCCTGAGATTTCTGGAGAGTTGGCAATATAAATAGCTTTTCCAGAAAGTGCTTAAATGTCAGGGTGGAGTTCAGTTCTAGACATTCATTTTAATTAATATTTCCACATTTCAAGAATTCAACAAAGTATTTATGAAGTATAAGCTATGAAACTACTGCTGCATTTCATGATGCATTACAAAGATTTAAACATTCCACTGAAGAGTATTTTGCTTTATAGCAAAAGTTTCCTTCTGCCAAATATTTATGAAAATATGAGTTAAAATTCATGTTTTAATGCAGAGGTTGATTTTTTCACCTCAGGCATCATCCCTTCATTAACAAATATTATCTGTATTCCCAAGTGCACTTTCTTGGTTTTTTGGTCTTTAATATCAAAGATGGCAGAATCTAAAAAACTGAGTGCTGAGCTATAAAAATTGTAAGAAGATCTTAATTTCCTTCCTTATAATTTAAAGAGAGGATTTCCACTTTATAATGAGGTATCTGTGTTTGTAGGTAAGGCATACATTTCAATATATTCAATACATCTTGAAGGATATCCAGGAAACTCATTAAAAGCCATGACCTTGAGTAAACCTTATTTAGCCTGGAGGTTATTGAAATAATGTAGTGTTTTTCAGAGGGGATAATATGAATGCAGAATATTAAATATTTTTTGAAACAAGATTTTCTTACCAAAGTAGTTCTACATGAAATTCACCTCTGTTTTTACTCCAGATACTTATAATTCACCAGCAAATTAGATACAATGGGATTATAGAGAATATAAAGGACACTGTTGTTCATATTTGGCTGAAAACTGTTATTCTGTGTATGCAATGATTGCCATTACACACTCATGAAGTCAGCAACATATAAAGAATGATATGATGAAAAGGAAAGCTTTAAGAAGGCAGTCATATCTGGGGGAGCTTGAGATTGTTTCTGGGTGAAATGACAGTACACAGTTGAAGAACTGAGAAGGCAGATGTTTTCTGCTCCAAAAAACTGATCCAGTAAAACCCAAGGGTTAACTGTTCTATATAGAGTCTTTGTAGAGCCCTGTATCAAGTCTCCTGAATCTCTTCTACCTTGTATTTTCTCTCTATTTTAGCTGTTTGTCACATAGAACATTAATTTAAAATAATGGGTTTTCAAGCTAACAGTTTTCTCATGGATTTTTCTATTTTTTTTTAAGAAATGCAGTTGGAGATTGAGAGGAATCGTTCCTATGCTAACAGTTAAGAACTAGTTGGTTTCCATAATGCATTATTAAAATCTGTGGTTCTATGCAATCACTCAGCTATGATGCTAAATCTGTGTATTTCTGGCTGTGAGAGTAGAGTGACTGAATTAAAGGATAGCAAACAGCAGTCATTGAATAGTTCAGATCTGGGTAACAGAGAGATTTTCTCCTCTCATTGTGATGTTGCTTGTTTTCCTATCTCTCTGGTTGTTTTCTTTAAGACACGCAGTGTTAAACTCTCCTCTAAAAATAGAAGGGAAGAGGCTTATCAAATTATCTCACCAACATGTATCAGATATCATCATGTTTGGACACTTCCCTCCTTCCCATATAGAAGTTTTTCCTGTGTCATAAAAATATTTTTGATTTTCCCAGGAATCTTCACACTTGTTAACAACTGGTGTAGTATATGACCAGTCTCAGATCTTTGTCCCTGTTTTATATATCTATTATATATCTATGCTATAGTTATTATTGCCAAATTGTATCAATAAATTTCAATAGCAAGGCCTCTGCTGCCTTTTTATATCAACCAAGAAAAGGCAGACCTTGGCAAAAGCAGCTTCCTATACCTGTTAAATGCCACCACTCCACCAAAGAAGGGCCCTAAATGATCCTGAAAACTTCCCAGGCACTTTTTACAACTGGTATGGGTATTATGACTAAAGGGTAAATTTAACTGAAATGAAAGGAATAATGAGGTGCCTATCAGCGTGGGTGATCTGAAGGTAGAAAAAAGAATCAAGAATTCTTCCTTTTCTTAAACATGCAGATTTCAAATATAATTAAAAACATCATTGTCTGTTGCACAAACTAGTGTACTAGTGTGGAGGTATACTTGGGAAAAGGGAAGTGTCAATACCTGACTGTTAGTTGAATTCCACTTTCCAATGTGAATCTCTCAGTGGACTATCACGAAACTTCTGTGAAGTAAGAGAAATTCTCTTTTACTGCCTAGAGCCCAAAATATAAATAAACAACCTTTTCAGCATAGATTTGTGTTGATCATGAACAACAATATTCTAATCTTGGACATTAGATATCTCCATTAGAAAAAGTTGCGGCTTTGTTGTCAGTCATGCAGATGAACTTCCCACAGTAAATCCAGACATACAAGGACAAAACCTCAGAAGCTAGTAGGATTTATTGCAGTGACTGAAGGGCAATGTCTTGGTGAGATGTGCAGATAATCAGCATAATGCTCACTACTTGCCAGTGTTTAAAAATCCTCTGGATTTTACTTTTTAATACAAAATTCCCTACTTCTTATTTAAGAAATGGATTGTTACTGTTGGAGACTCTGGAAAGTTTTATGCATTCTACCATTTGTTTTCTGTATTTAAGATTTCAGATGCCTACCTTCAGCAACTGGTTATTTTACAGATTTAACAAAACCCTATTACTCTTTGACACCCTTGATGAAAACTAGTTCTTTTAAACGTCAGGAGCAATAACAGAAACATTATACTGAAAAATCCTTGGTGTCAAACATTTTTAAACTTTTGAGACAATTTACATATTTATAAGCAGTTTCATATTTCATGCCTATATTTACTGACTCTACATTTATGGACAGTTATTAACTGCCACACTGCAAGGCACTGAAACAGCTGATTGATAACACGGATGAATGAGTCTCTGATAGCAAGTACCATGCATTTTGTTTTGCATATTCTCAAGGATACTTGTGAGAGAAGATAAAGAATCTTAAAATTGTTTTTATGTCAAGAACGGGGGGAGGGTAAGAAAGATCTATTTTATTTTATAAGGCCACAATATTATCCATGTAAAAATTCTTGCAGAGGATACTGTATTTATTGTGCCCCCCATTTTTTTTCTTAATGTAGCTTTGATAACTTCTGTTTAGATACTCCTGATGAACACATCTGACAGAAATACTCCATACATTATCAGACATAATACATAATTTTCTATGCTAAGTTGAACATGTTTAAGCTCCCTCATTTTTTTAATTTGTTGGAAGAAGAAAGTAGTATGGAAATTCATAATCTATCCAAGAAGAGAATGTGATGGACCACATATTGCTTTTAACTCTTATGGTGATGACAGGCCTTCATGGTAATGATTAAAGCAGCTCCACTGTCCTCCCACAAGTAAGCAGTCTCTGGATGTTAGCATTACCGAATACATTCAGAGTTTATGATAATAGAGTAAAAATTCTAACATGTAAATAAAAATGTAATATTAAGACTGCTTTTCCTAGTCCTGGCTCTGCTTCCTCAAGTCAAGTTGCTCCTCACTTACCTTAGCACTGTAAAAGAGCTGTGTGGTCCAGACATAACCGTCTGCTGAAGAAGCCAAGTCCTTGCATTCTTGGCAATTCAGAGGAGTCTCAGTGCAGGCTTAAATTTAGTTTTAATTAACAGTCTTGAGGAAAGTAATTTAAACGTGTAAAAACATATAACTGAATTAACAATACAATTACTTTTTCTTCATTTATGAGTTTCTGATAATAAAGATCTCATAGACTACTACTATTGCTGTTAATCATTACTTTTTATTTTTCATACCAATTTAAGATAAACCCTTTGTTCTTTGTGCAACTTGCATTGACTTATGCCTCCCATTTTATTCCAGAAGATTTTAACAGGCTAGGAGGATATGGCAATTTTCTACTGCAACTTTTATTACCAGAATTTACATATCCCTTTTTACTGAACTGTGAAATCAGCATTACAATTTCAAGTAAGCTACAGTTGCCAGACATGAAAAATAATTATAAGGCCTAGATAAGATCAGGCATCAGATCACCTTTCTTGGGTCTCCCTATATTACTTTGAACACAGCCCTGTCCTGAAACTAGGTTCTTGGAGAGCAACGCTCTTTTATATAAAATTATTCTAAAAATACAGACTTCTACTGCTTGGTATCAGAGAAATATAGGAACACTAATATGATACAAGATGAAGAAGTACAGAACAAACTGCACAGCTGATGGCAGAAAGGCTTCAAAACATGGTATGGCAGAGCTTTTACATAGCAATTGGGAAGGGTCACATAAGACAGTTTTTGTATGTGACTAAAAATTGTGTGAAACTGCATTGTGTAGAGAATTAACTTTTAAAACTCTTCCTAGATCCTCAGATCTAGGATCAAGAAACATTTTCCTCATGTATCAGACTAGCAAAGTTCTGTGGGTTGTTGTGGTGTGTTTTAGTTGGTTTCCCCATTTATGACAACTTTCTTTCACAGAAGGACTTTGGAAGCTGACAGTCTTTCTCTGCAAACATCCACACAGAAATCCAGTGACATTAAAGGTCTTACTTTTGTTAGAGGGTGGGTAGATTTTCTGTGGCTTGCGTTATGTTTGGGGTTGTAATTGTCTTTCTGTTCTTCCTTCAAGATAATACCTATTCCAGTAATGAAATTGGCAGGCTGACTTGATGAGCCAATCCAGTCACATTTTCCTACTACAAATGTATTTTTGACATCTTTTTAGAATGTCAGGTAGACAACCTGTAGCTCAGATTTAAACTAAATTCTAAGATTTAAACATTCCTCTTACAAAGTTGTATCTCCAGCCAAATTTTATAGCTGCTTCTTGTTTTTCCAGCATGGATGACTGAATGATTTCAGAACATTCCTTAAAATTTGGGTGAGCTCTGCTCTTATTATTAAGGTGTCCTGACTAGATGCTTGCTTTGAACAGGAAGCAACTGGATTATCATAGAATTATGGAATAATTCAAGTTGAAAGGGAATGAGTCCCCTGGTCCAGCTTCCTGCCTAAATCTCAGCTATGAGATCAGGCCAGGTTGCACAGGGCTTTATACTGTTTGGTCTCGAAAATGTCCAAGAGGGGACAGAGAGTGCATAAACTGTGTTCCAGTGCTGGAACATCCTAATGACTGTGGTGGGTTACCTTGGCTGGCTGCCAGATGCCCACCCAACCACGCCCTCGTTCATCTTCAACAAGGCAGGGGAAGAAAATAAGATGGAAAAAGCTCATGGGTAAAGATAAGGACAGGGAGTTTGCTTACCAATTACCTTCACAGGCAAAACAGACTCAACTTGGGGAAAATCAGTTTATTGCCAATTAAAGTAGATTTGTCTAGTGAGAAACAAAGAAAAAATTAAAACATTCCCCCCCTTTTTTCCAGGCTCTACTCACTCCTTCATTCTGAAGTCCTCACCTCCCCCCACGAGTGGTCCAGCTGGATGGGGAACAGGGGATGGGGTCAGTCCATAGCAGCTCCTCTCTGCTGCTCCTTCCTCCTCACACTTTTCCCCTGCTCCAAAGTAGGTCCTTCCAATGGGCTGCAGTCCTGCAGGATGACTCTGCTTCAGCATGCAGTTTCCATGGGCACAGTTCCTTCAGGGAATATATACCTGCTTTTGGTGGATTTTCTTCCATAGACTGCAGTGAAATATCTGTTCCACTGTGGTCTCTTCCATGGACTGCAGGGCAATTGCTTCTCCAGTGCCTGCAGCACCTCCTCCACCCCCTTTTTTCTGACCTTGGTGTTTGCAGGGTGTTTTTCTCACACTTTTTTTCTCTCATCCCTCACTGCTTTGCAGCATTTTGCCCTTTTTAAAATACATTTTCCCAGAGGCACCTCCATCATGTCTGAGGGGCTCAGCTACGCCCTGGGGTGGGGTCGGTTGGAGCCGGGTGGAACCGGCCATGCCTGGCACGGAGCTGCCCTCAGCCTCTCCTCACAGAGGCTGCCCGGCAGCCCTACCAATACCAAAACCTGGACGCATAAACCCAGTACAATAGCAAGGATGATGTGTTTGTGAGGTTTAGAAAAGAATGGAGCCAGTGGGGTCTTTAACCTCCAGGCATGGGGTGGGAATGGTGCATGTCCCAAAAATCAGCTACTGGGGGGACTGTCGGTGAGCAAGGTGAAACACCAGAAGCTGAAGTAGGACCATGGGACGCAGCCCAGGTGCCTGGTGCTGGGGGTGTGTGAGTGCTTGTATCCTCCCCAGATCAGGTGTATGTGGGGTGAGCCTGTGTAGCCACTCACAAACGTTTAGCTAGACCAGCTGGAGACTAGGGGGACCTTGGGTCCAGGCCAGAGTATCAGGCAGGCATGGGGTCTGTGCTGGTATTTGGGGTACCCACAAGTGTGGTGTGTCTGTGGGATGAGTGGAGCACGTGAGTGCTCTGCATGTACAGCCAGCACTGAGCTGGACCAGCTGGCAAGCAGGGGACCCGTGGGTGGGCGAGGGGGCCAGGATGTGGGCAGGGGCACTGGGCAGACAGAGGTGCCATGCTGGAACTCAAGGAATCCACAAATGTGCATCTGCTTGTGAACCTGGTGAAATGTCTGTGCCTGCACTAGTGACCTCCTGTCTCTGCCAGCCCAAGGGGAGGAGGGGACTTGCCTGTCTGCGCTTGTGTTTATGTGAGTCCTCTGAGTAGGTGCTGTTGAAGGCAGCGCCTTCTCTGCAGTAGCCTGGGTGACCGGCTGTGCCAGCATCCTGCGTGCGTGTGTCTGTGTGTGCCTCTGCAATGTGTGCTGAGCTTTGTGACTAGTTGTACTGGCAAACAGGAAAGCAGCAGCCACATCCCTCATCCTGGGCAGAGGCTCTGGGTCCACAGGCTGGGATCCAGCAGCCAGGCAGGAGGGAAGTCCAGAAATGGTTAATCACTAGTTAAATCATGGCTAAATCTGAGTCTATAAGGAAATCCTATGACTTTTTTTTTTTTTCTTGTGGAAACAATGAACAGAGCATGCTTTTAACAGCATACTCAGAAGGAAAAAGAATAGTAACAAGACATAACAAACGTAGGTTGAAACCTATATAGCTTTAATACATAGCTTTAAAATAGCTTACCCTCTTTTCAGCCTAATACACTTTTGACTCCTTAACAGTAATAGCTTCCCCTCTTATTAGGGGGTTTTGAATAATTAGGTTCAGCTGAATATAATTAGATTCCAGCTGGCAGTGCTTATCTAAGTTGCATTGAACAGTGATGAATTCTGTAGGAAAACAAGAAAAAACAAACTCACCTTCTTTTCAAGTTGTTTTTTGTCAGTATTTTCTGCTCATTTCCTCTTGACTTACTCACTTGGTACAATAAGAGGCTTTTTAATAGTGTTCAGGACCACTTGAATGTATTGAGTAGCGTGCTGCTTGGGTTTTACACCACAGCTTAGTAAGTTTCTCTGTATTCAATGTTTTAGGTTTCTTTAGATTTTTTTTTTTTTCTTCTTTTAATGATGTAAAACTCAGCAATACCCCTAAGATTTCTGATTACCGGTTGCCTCACAGGTAAAGGTTTCAAGGTAAAATGTAACTACCTTTTCTTAGATAAGAGTGTAAGTGGACACAGATCTGTGAGGCAGTTCTGGGATTAAAGAAATTGTTCGTTATAGAGTGCTGTCTGTGGAGTCTTAGTGCACTTTTCACAGGTTCATGAAGTCCTTGTGAGGGTGCTTCAATTTCATTTAATTTAGGAATTGGGATGTAATGCTAACTAATTCCTTCACTAAAGGAACATTGTGTTGATTCTTGATGTACCTGCAGGCACGCTGCTGTGTTTTTTATCTTTTTTCTCACTCGTGTTTATCTCTTGTTTTATCCACCAAGTTATTGCTATATCTGTTCTGCTATTGACTTTCAGAAGCTCTGCTTTCTTTTGTATTTTCTGCTTTCCATCTCTAATTCTAGCTTTCAGATTTAATCCTTATCTACTGAGGGGAAATTCCCACATATTAAGTTATTTTAATTCTGTAAGTCTCTGTCTACAAAATCCTTCTTTTATCTCCCTCTTGAATGGCTTCAATCCACTATTAGAACACTAAAGCAAATAAAAGAAATTCTACCTATGGAATTGAATTCTGTCTGGACTTCCCTCCTTCTCTTTGTAGTCCTAGTTTTTATTTTTTCAACTCTCCTGGCCTTTATGTTCTGTTTGTTGTTATCCTTCATGTCTCAGCTGCTGTTTAGAAATGGTTGTGATCTAGATTAGGAGAATATTTGCTAGATCAGGTTCAAAGTTTGTATAAAAGAAATGCTGCATTTTCACCATTCACTGAATTTTCTTTCCAATGTGAAGTACCTTGTGAAGAGCTCAGAGCTAGTTTTAATGACAGTGATTTTATGTAGAAAGAGTAGATTTCTTCCTGTATAATCATAGCCACAAAAAACCCAAAAGATAAAGCTTAGACTTTAAAATAAACAAAGTTGTATTCTCCTTCATCAATTCTTGATGCTAAACACATCTATACATTCCAAAAATACAGAATTAGGAAAAAAAGATATTCTTGTGAACGGCAAGTTGGAAATCCATGTTAGCAAAAATTTGGCCTGTTTAGGGCTTATATATATATATAGTGGTGTGCTCTATGAACAGCCTGAAGTGTACAGTTTTGTTCTTCCATCCTTTATCCTATCTCTCGTTCTTTTCTAACCTATGAAAGATAGTAGACCTAGTTTCTAGGATATGGGATATTGCATCTGAGTGCATGGATCGCTTCCAGAGTTGTATGCACTTATCTGAAAGTAACTTAGAAAAGTTACACCAAGTTAATGAGTGTTGTACCTCTTTCCAATGGGACAATGTTCACCTTCACTTTCAGTTCTTGCAGAAAATAATTCTACAGGGTAAGTTCACCTCCTATAAAACTTTACTCTTCAAAATTTTCTCTGGTTTGTTAAAAGTTTTATATCTGCGGTGTTGTGTAACTGCTGCGAGACCTTTCCATTTAAAGATGTTAAACAGAATAAATTACTTCTTAAGGTATCTAGAACAGATAATATAAGCTAGAAATATAATATAAGCTAAAAAACTTAACTTTTATCTGGATTTTCTAGTCAAGTGTTAGCCTTGAGTTAATAGATAGAGTATTTGACACCAGCAATAATCCATGGTGTTGTAACTACATTTTTCTAGGGAAATAGATTAAGTTCTACATCTATTTCATCTAAATAATTTTTAATATATTATGAAACCAGAATCAGTCCTTTGGCTTCAAGTTTATAGCTATATGAAACAAGAAGGATCTACTCTGGCATTTTCTTCCTTCCACTTTAGAATAAAAAATCTGTAATAGCTATCCTGTTATAAATTATCAGATTATGGGTTCTGAGAAGTTTAAAGTGCTTACATATACTTCGGGGTCTGTTTGCTTATTATAGAAATTGTTGAGAGAGTATTTGCTCTCTAATACTTCATGTCCACAATCCTTTTTATGAAAGAAACAAAGCAAAGGTCAAACTTTCACAGTTTTCAGTTATTTAATTAAAAACCGTATCTGATGCTTCTTAAACATTGGAAATAAAACAAGGACTGGGCAACATATTGTAGAATATATTCAAATATATGTAAAATCCAATAGTCAAGTTGTCTCACTCCCCACTAGAACAGAACAGATCGTGGCACTCTGTGATGAGTCCCTGCATTGAAAAAGTGTAAAGATAAGAACTATAATGTGAACACTCAGTTCACTATTGGCATGTAACCAAAGCCCAATATGTTTAGAAATAATTTCTTCCCCCCATCCTGAAACCCATCCTCCTATCTTTTTATCTTGGTCAGTATGGACAAAAACAGCAACCTACCTAATAGTCTAGTCAATAACCTAGGCATCATCTTCAACTTGGATCTTTCTTTACTGAAACTTTGTCTAAATATTGCCGCTCTTTTTCTGTAACCTCAACAACATACAGTTTTGGCATGAAACCTTGCACAGAGAAGCACCCAGGCTCTCAAGCAGTTTATATTTGGAATCATGAAACATTATTTCCCCTAACCCTGAAAAAAAAAATTGTGTCCTTAATGCAGCTACCCAGAATGCTACATCAAACATCACTCTCCTTATGTATCATGTATTCACTTAAGCATCCCCATGATCATCCTCTGTTTTACTGGCCAGCATTGCCATTGTTAGTCTTGTACTCCCTTGACTGCCTGCATCCATCTCCTGACTTGTTTTGTGAATTCTCTTGGGAAAGAATAATTTTGTTATGTCTTTAAATAGTATGCATTCAATAGTTCGCAAATCCATGCTTACAACTCTTCAGTGTTGAAAAATAATTTCAGCAAGAAAAATAATTTAAAATATTCCTTAATAGCCACAGCATAGGTACTTGGCTATAAACCAAGTGTGGACTACACAGATTATGAAGCTAAAGCAAATAAGAAAGTTCTTTGCTACCAGACACTATTAAGTCAAAGCAACTGATGTCTCCACCTGGCACATATTTTAAATTATATTTCAACAATATCTAATTGCAAATTAACTTGTTTATTTTTTACAGTCAAAATCTTGTTTATGGGCAAAAAGAAAGCATACCATATGGATAGATCAAAATATCTAAATAGACATGTAAAGTGAAGAATATGTATAAAAAGACATATAGATACATAGATGCATAAGCCAAGAAATTACTGTTAGTATAATTGAAATCTTAACTATATGATTATTATTAGTCCACATCTAAATATTTCAGAAAGAATAATGCATATTCAGTTGTTATATGCACACATGTTCATTTCTATTCCTTCTTTGTGAAAAAGAAGAGTTTATGCATTCTCATTTCATAAATGACATATAAACCATTTTTGTGTGTGGACAAATGTAACTTTTTAAATAGATTTTATTTTTTTTTTCAAATTAGTAATTATATTCATTGTAGAGTTAACAAGAAGTAAAATTGTCTCTTTAAGATTTTACTACAGTCTTCAGCATATTTTTGCTTTTTCTAAAATGTTCTAGTGTGTACATTTTATATACACTGCTTTACAGCAAGTGGACATTGCAAAAACTGCTCCTAACTTTAAGGAGATTTTTAATGATTAAACCCCAGAGGCCTAGTTCTTCTCTGAAATGTCTAATGTAGGGGTCATGTGGGGGCTATACTATTTTGTAGGGCCACATGTTTGGCACATTCTGCCAACTGATATAAAAATGGATTGTTGCTAATTTCCTGCGTTGTATGCCACTGCCAATTATTTATGGGCCAGCCTAGTAACAGAGTACTTTCAGCAGGCTCAGCAGAGTACAGGGTTTCTTGATGTAGATTCATGAGACATGGAATTAAGGCAAAGAGGTAGCAACTTTTCTGAGCCGCTCTCACTGTTCTAAGGACACAACCCAGTATATTCTCTCATGGGCAAAATCTAAAAACCTAAGGAAAAAATTAAAACCCAGAAATATAGAATTTTTATTTGTACTGTAAGAAAACTGTATTCAAGTCGAGTGCCGTTTAAAGGAATGGTATGAATATGTCCTTCCCCTTCTCAGCTGGTGTGCACAGTTGCTACCCTACATTAAGTCAGTCCCTAATCACTGGCTTATAGAGACTAACTCTGCTGTACATCAGGATGGCATTTCCTCCTGAAATAATCAATTTGTCAGCCAAATAGAGAAATATTTTTTACCTCAGTTTCCCAAAGGCAGTTAAGCATAACCCACTGATCTAGTACAAAGCTAAAAAAATTGCAAAATTTCAAAGTTCTTTCATGTAGTGGTGTTTATTTTCTAGCCAGCCCAAATCAAAATATGTTAAAGATGGGATTATTCAAGCTTATCTTTTTCCTTTAAACCTTAAACAATTTATACGGGATTTTTTTTTATATGTTTAAAGGATGTGTTCTTACGTACTTTTCCAGTCATAAGGTTGATGATTTATTTTTGTTTGTAGTTGCTTTAATATTTTTCAGCTTATACTGGGATTGACAGTATGGGCTTTGCTAAAATGCTCTACTTTCGCTGTGCTTCTGGTGCTAGTCTTCAGAGGAATCCTGTATAATCAATTCCAGGCAGTCTTTTAGACAAAAGAAATCATACTGAGTAAATAGAATGCATAATTGTGCTCAGTGGATAAGAATTGAAGTGCATTCTTTTCTTTCTTCTTAAATTACTAATACTCCCTAGGAACCATCTTGTTGTGAATGAGATCCTGTTTGTCTTTTTCTTATCATTTGTCTTCATTCATTACAGCTGTTGTAATTACACAGCAAAATGGTTTTGAGTTTGCATTTTTAGAATATTTTATCTATTGTGCAGAAAACATCAGGGGTTATAATAACCCAAAGCTGATTAGACTTTAAGGTGTGAAGATGTCAAATGACTACTGTCTACAATACATGTATGGAGACATTTAATCATCTCTCTAGGAAGGAAAAAAAAAGATGATTGTAAGAGGGGGGGAGAAAGGAAGCAATTCTGGAGAGACATTTGCTTATTTGTTTTTGTCTTGCTTATCTGAGTGCTCTGATTGCCAGATGGATTCATAAACAGACTGAGGTTTTCATGGCACTGGCTGCATGCAATGACTAGCAAGCCTAGGCAGTTTACAGTAGCATAAAGTTAAATGGATTTATAATATTCAACAACCATTTTAAAATTTAGTGTATGTTTAGTGATATTTTTTCTTTTTTAGGCTTATATAAAATTACAATGACAGTTATTGCTGAAATAGAAAAATACAACCAATTAGAAAAAAATTTAAAAAAAAATATTAGGGAAAAAATAATTTTAAAAAAACCCCAACAATCAAAAATAATATCTTTTGATTAAAAAAGGCAAAATGATTGTAATTGTCCTGGGCATAAATGGGTTTTGATAATAATCTTCTCGTTACATATGTAAAAAATGTATTCTTGTAAAAATATGATTGAATTAAACTACTAGTATTCATCAAATCATCTGATATCTAGAATGAAGTTTCTGGATACTGTCAAAGCAAAGAAGGTGATCACAGATCTGTTATATAGGAAGGATTAGAGTTGCTGTTGTGGTAATGAAAGATTTCCTGTTGTGGTATTCCAAAACAAGTGCAGGCAATAGTTACCTTATGTGGACAAAAGTTTTTTCAGTGAGACAACAAAGATTATGTCCTGACAAAGATTTATAGGCCACACTCTACTTCCTAATAGCAAATTCCCTCCATCAAGAAAGGGTATTTAAGCCTCATAGTTAGCTTCATATCTTTAGTCTTACATTTTTTTCCATCGGTAACCTCTACTGATCATTATTTGAAACTGGAATACTGGAATACTTCTGGTGAGTACACATTTATTGTATTGTAGTACAAGTTTTACCTTCATACTACCAATCTTATATCATCATGTAACAAAAAACATAAGGTCTTTCAGTTGTGCGTAACCCAGCTCCATTTTACGTGCCCCATATATTTTCTTAACAATGTTATTTTTCCTGTCTAGAATATAGTCTTCCATTCAGGTTCTGTTTCACTGAATGCAGAAGAAAGGTTTTTATTCCACTCATAGCTTTGCTCCAAAGGAAAAAGGAGAGGGGGACATTTTACCTCTGAGTTGTCAGAAAGTTTATGTGATAACATAATTCATAATGGCCACTTTCTCCTTCCTAATTCATACACAAGATCTGAAAAGAAAGTATGCGATATGCATCTTACTCTATAAACACACACAAATTTCTGAGGTTATGATTGACAAAAATGTTTGATCACCACTTGTTTTCTTTTAGTCTTTCAACATCACCAATACTTATTTTTGTAGCTAATCTGTATTCCCTTAATCAAGCAATTAGGTAATGAAAAGCACTTCATACAAAGCACTTCAGTCATAACTAGAAGAATGTTTGCATCTCTTCCACTCTCATTTTCTCATGAAAAGTGAGAAAAAAATGGAAGAAAACTGTACTCTGCAACAACATATGCTTACTTACCTGCAGGAGGATTTTAAGTTATGATCAAAATTATGATTTACGTGTGCTGCCCACATTCCTGAATATCACTGTTAACTTTCATATAAGTTTTATGGCTCTCCTGGAAGCTTGTTGTTATGCTTCCTCATATATAGCACTCCACTTAAAATGTCTGCAGCCATGCAAAGGATAGCAAGTTATGTATACCTATTCTTCAGCTGATGAATAGACAAGATACAGCACCAATATTTGTCTAATTCTTACAATTATAGAGTGTGTTGTGAGCATGACTGCTACACTGGAGATTAAGTTTAACTGCAAACCTGTATAGCTCCTTACTTATGGTGGCTTTTATAAGGAGATCCTGGCTATTTAAAGAAATACCTCATTGTCAGTGTTCTCTGAACATTTAATATGTACTCAGCAGAACCTCAGTTAAGGAAAAAAATACTTGGTAGTTTGCAATGACAGGTGAGAAAAAATACTTTGATTTTAAAAAAAAGGCAAATACTATGTGTTTTTTCAAGACATGCTGAAATCAAAATCACTGAGGGGAAAAAAAAAAGTTTTCCCTTGCCTAACCCTAGGTATTTGTGTCCAAGATTGTCATACTGATTTTCATGTAGTCAAGAAAGAGAAGCATCCCCTGGAGGCAATTCATCTTGCACTAATAGTTCAGATGGCCAAGTACTGTATGTCCAAAGTTAAGTCTGCATTCCCAAATATTATTCCTTTCACATGTGTTTGCAAGCTTCTTGTCAGATCCATTAGGCATTATTAGCATATAAACAAAATAATTAGAAGAAGGAAAAGAATATCACTACAGGAATATATAGTTAGATTTAGCAGAAATAGGACTCAATGGAAGGCATTTTTTTTCCTCAATCAGGGGGAAAAAAAGGTGCTGCAGAAGTAAGAGTTCAGGAGCACTTTAAGAATAATTAAAGCTAAACAATTAAATAGATTTCCCTAAAGCAACTGAGGTGTCAGAGATCCGTGATCTCACCAGACAGACCCCATCCAACAGTCCCTGAGAGAAGAAACAGGAAAGGCCTAGGGATGGCCAATAGCATCAGCTGAGAGCTCAGATCACTTGGCTAGTCCATGGTGATGAGGCAGATCTGAGACCTCCCTGGGGATGGGCCAAGACCAGGTTGGAATGTTGTCCTGCATCTGGGCCTGGCTCAGTAGCACCCATGCCCAGGCACTCAGCTGCAGGGCAGTGGGAGGTGTTGCTCAGGTGGGGCCAAGGTGAGATCCTCAGCTGAAAGTGGCTCCCCTGGGCCAGAGTTTGTCCCTGGCCATGGCCACACCATGGCATCTGAGAGCCTCTCCCCATATCACCAGATGTACTCACGTGGTGCCTGCATCCCAGCCGCCAAAATCCCAGGAGTGGAGAGGGTGCATGCAAGTCCTGCCACTGGGCATAAAAGGCTGAATGGAAGAAGAGAAATGTTATGCTGAAATGCTATTTGGGTTGTGCAGAATGGGGAGGGAGCAAGCTTCCTTCTGAATTATCAAAGGACGGACCCTAAGGTCAGTTTTGTCCAGTAGGTGTTTTATAGGATTGCATGACATTAATGAAAAATCTCAGAAAGAATCAGAGAAAATCCAAGTTTCAGCTGAAAGATAAAAGTATGAAGTGTGATTTTATTCAGGACCCTTATGGTCCATTTTCAGGACACAGGTAACCAGTACTGGAATTTCAATAGGAGTTGCTCTAATGCGGTGACAGGAAAATTTAAAAATTTTCTCTGTGAAACGAGAAAAAGTTCTTTGGGTTTGCTGGGGTTTTTTTATTGTTGTTTTTTTTTTTTTTTTTTAACACACAGCTGGTCTTCTGTGAAAATGTAGCTTTAATCAGAGTGAAGCTGTGGATCATGTAGACTCCAGATTATAGCATCTACTATGGTGATAGTTTGATCATTTAATTTTAGCTTTGCACATTGCTACTTTCCGTAACGATGGATCTTTAATAACTTCACAGATACACAGTTCTAATTTTATACTTCCTTATTATTAACTGCCTTTAAGCTGGTAAGGCCAAAATATTTTAATATTTTTCACTTGCAACATCTGTTGCAATACTTTACAACTTTTCCTGTACCTTGGGCTCTAAGGTCATCTTTGACATTTTTTAGTGAAAATGTTTGAAGTTTCTGACAATGACAATCTTATTTCTATCCCTTACCTCACTTCCTTTTCATGTACCTCGATATTTTAATACTTCCTTTTGCTGCAGGGCACAACACTTTGGAGGGCAAGTTTCTGATTAGTTAGGTAATGAAGTCCTTTATATGGTAGCACTGTGTGCACTCCTGTTCTTTTCTGTCTCCTTAAAGAGTTTCATATATTATTCATATTAACTTTTTTCTGTGATGGCCCTCTTTAATTCCAGCTATGATACTTCATCACAGCAGCCTCTCTCCAGCTTGCTATACCAAAGCTATCCCTGCAGTGATCTTTACCAGAGTCATGAAAGCATTCTAATCTCTACTGACACAATGCTGGTTTTTGAAAATATTCTTGCTGCTGAGTGTGAACAGTCAGATGTAAGCTAGTATGTGTCAAGATTTCTTCCACTAATATGGTATTCCATTTTCATGGTGATGTAAAAAAAATGTTAATGTCTTAATTTACAAATGCATCATGGCTACAATGTAATTTTTCATTCTTAAAAAATAGTTAATGTTAGCTATTTAATCTGAGCCAATTGTGCTCAGTACTGGACAAGACAAAAAAAGAAAAAAAAAAAAGCTTTTCTAGAAATACCAAATTAAACCGAAAGAGGTAACACATACATGAGCATAGATGAAGCAGTAACAGTAAAAGTTACCATTTCCTGAATGAATTTGAGGCAGTTATGGGTGATGAGTCAGAAATCCAACTGATGTAAATTGCTACAGTCCTATCAACTGCATTAGAAATGCACAGACCACCACTCCTGAAAGATCTGATGTATTATGTGAACTCTTGCTGAATGTACTGCAGTTGCTCCCTGTTTGTAGGTCTGTCCCCAGGCAGAAGGTTCTTCCTGTTCTCTTCTCACAGATGTCTGCGCTGAGGGGAATTCAGTCTAGTTGGGAAGAATTACCTGATAAAATAGTGGTCATTTCCTGGACTGGCTACAGGAAACTGAACTCTCATGTGCTGTTTTCCAGAAGCCAAGTTGCACATCTTGATTCAGCACGTAACTCTTTCTCTTTTATCTACCTGTCCACATAAACATAGACTGCCCTGTCCCTGGCCTTGCACTTCACATTGTGCTGGTCTTCAGTAACTGAGATATACAATTCCTTCAGTAAGACATTGGAATGAAACTCCATGATTTTCCTACTCTTAAACCGGGATCTGATTTACATGAATGCTACACCTGTCTGTCTGCTGTTCTACTTTATATTCAGAACTGGATTTTAATTTGAATGATGCTTACACGTTGTGGTTGCACAGCCCTCCCGAACATTGTCATTCAATATTATTAGTAGCACTGTGTGCATTTAGAAATATGAAATAAGATACAGATGTCTAAGTCAAGGCATACAAATTTCTTGCCGTTCAGACAATTAGGCCACTGTTTGACATCAGACTGTTGCAGATGGGCTCTATCTGTTGCCTATAAACCTTTTTCTCCCTTCATTTTTTGTTAAAGAAGAAGGCAAAGGCTCAAGTCTCTTACACTTTTACCTCAGTATTGGTGTAAAATATTTTGTTGACTTTTCTGGCCTTTCTGTAGGTGAGTATTTAATATTTGCTAAACTCTCTGATTCTTGCATTTCTCTTGAGTTGTAGTCACACCAGCGTCTTTCTTTATTCAACTAATTTAAATTGAGGAATTTCTTTCACTGAAGAAGGGTTATGCCTGCCTGCCTGAGAAATTCCTGTTAAACACTGGGCAAGCTTAAAATAAAAACAGTTTAATGTGAATAAAATTAAAGGGCAAGGTCTTGATTACAAATTCAGAAATATAGTTATGAAAGAAAAAATTAAAACTCTGTTTCAGGAAAGAACTTCTGTGTTAAACAATCTTTAGCTGTTCCAGTCTTTCATCTCACTCCAAAAGCTCCCATTCCTTCCCCTTCTCTTCTGCCTTACTTTGAAGGTTTTCATAATACATCCTCTCTCTTTGTGTGAGGCAGCTCCTCCTCCTCTTTCCTCTGCCTTTATTCTTACTTTCCTCCCTGGTTCTTTTTCTTAAAGAAACTCAGACTTGGAAACTGTATAAAGTATGTTTGTGATAATTTCAGGATTTTTTTATATTTTCTGATCATTGTAGCTGAGTATCCTCTTCCTTTTTACCCTCTACTTGCTCAAATACAGTGACTGAGCCTGTCACTGCTCCTTCCGGGTTTCTCTGAATTTATATTTCTGTCCTTTTCCTTCATTATTATGTTCTTTTGAACTTAGTCGCTGTTGTGCAGTTTAAAGTATTTTCAAGATTGTTGCATTATGTGATAGCACATTATAAAATGTGAAGAAAGATCTTGCCAGATTTAGAAAAAACACCTTCATATTTGCTATATATTTTTTAATACCTGACAATGTATTTAACGTATTTAGGAGCTTTTCTTCCCCATCACCTTTTCTGTGTTTTTTTTTTTTTTTTTTTTCCTTGTGGGCATGTAGTCATGTCTCTTAGCTTGGCCTCTTCCTTTATGTGATGATGAGGATGCATAATAAATATGAATGCTTCTTCAAGACAAGTTATTCCAGTGTCCCAGCTTGGTGTCAAGAAGATGAATAGTGCTTGCTGACATCACCTCTAAACATGATAAGCTAATCACTTATGAGGAAGACTCTGAATGCTAGAGTCTCATGAAGGATGCTGAGGCAGGTTTAAGTGCACAAAGATTTATTGTTGGGGTCTCTAGCTTATAGCATATAAGCTATAGCTTATAGCATATATAGTCTTCAACCATGTGAGTTTGGGGAAAAATATGTGAAAGAGGAACAAGAGAAAGAGAAAAAGGAAAAGGAAAACTGCCCTGTGGTCATCTGGAAAGAACAGTGACAGGGCCCTTTCCTCTCATGATGGTTTGTCATCGTGCTTTCTACTAGTACTGTGTGCTTTTCATCAGGACTGCTCCCACTCACTCCCCTGCCCCCGGTTGTTCTTGTTTCTAATGTTATTGGTGCCAACTTGAGTATGCAAACAGGGGCAAATATTGCATGTTGGTTGTTAAGCATCTCCACACATAAATGTTTGAACAATATTAATCAAGTATTTACATGACTGTTAATTTGTTGTGCCCTATCTTTGATTTTCTCTAATATAAACCAAAACCTACAAAGCAAAAGCTAAAGAGAGGTGGAGAAGGTGTACAATTCTCCTGCCACTGGTAGTAGCCCCCCATGAGAACTGACTAAGACAGCACTATTGGGGTTCTGCAGCTACTAGGCCATGAGAATGACAACACATTCACAACAGCAGGAGAACAGCAAGGGAAAATACTGCTAGAGAGTCTCTGGAACGTGCTGCCTCAGCAGCTTCAGGGAAAGGTTACAGAGCTGCAAATAACAAGCCCTTGGGTGGTTGTTTTTAACACGAGATGTCATGGGACTGAACTACCTCAGTGTGAGAAAAAAGGAGGAAGGAATTGTTATACAACAGGGACTAGGAATATGAACCCAGTGGAGAAAATTTATGCTTCAATTGTCTTTATGTGTATGTTATGGCACAGGCAGTTCCATAAGCAGATGATGTCAAGGGCCCGTTGATATTAAAATACATTAATCAGTGTAAAGGAGTTCAATTTTCTTATTTATGTGCATAAGTTCTGAATCAACAGTAGTTTTGGAACTTTATAAATAAAAACAGAGATAAGAGGAATAGTACATACATGTTTGCAATAGAATTACTTAGGTAGATCAAAGAGTTCTTAAAGAATAAAGATTTAATATTAATGTAAATTATGTTTTACTCTGCAAAAAATTAAAAGGTTATTCTTGCAGCTTTAACTTTTTTTTCCTGCAAAAGCTGTTTTTCCCCACAAGCCAAAAGAAAAAAAAAAAAAAAAAGTTGAAGAAACACATGAACAGAAAGATAACATGAAAAGAGACCTAATTTTTTGCCAAGCAAGTCATAGTAAAAATATTTTAAAATGTTTGGTAGATGAGGATGATACAAATACTCTGCATCATAAGACAATAAGCCTATGTGTAAAAAATTATAAATAGCATTCTAAAGCACTTTTCTTCAAGAAAATATCCTAGCTGAATGATGCATATGCAGAATGAGAGATTGTAATTTCAAAGATCTTAGGAAAATTATGAACTCCTATCTGATGTCTTAATGTAAATGCATCCAATAAACCCCTGACTTTTTATGAAGCTAAGGAGATTTCAAATGCATTTGAAATTTGAAACACACTTTGATTAATTCTTTGGAGATGGAATCTACCAAAAGTTATTTTGAAAAGGGAAAAATAAACAAGCAATAACAAATATTAAGTTCTTCAATATCCAGGTTTATTTTTATCTTTTATGAGGGTGATCTTAGTCAGAGTCTTGTAGGTTTGGTTCCAGCACTGTAGACAGAACTGTGTTCTCCATTTCACGCTTAGCAAAATAAGATTTCTAAAGAAAGGAAACTAGTTACGTGGGTGTGGATCAAATATTCATGGTGTCAAACTTTTGCAGTTTTTATGAACTAAAAAGAAGTTAAGATTATCTGGCACCTATGGACACTGACTGTTTTGTGTGTTTGAATGTTTGGCATAGGACAGCGGCTAATTACCACTAACATTAGGTGACCAAGTTTCAAAAACTTGGCCACAATGAAAACTGCATGGCTGACCTCTTATTTGTGCTGTTCCTCTCCTTAAACTGTAATGTTTTATTTATAGAAAGGCAAGTATATTTGTAACATTTTTCAGCCTTCTTCACTTGAATATCTTTATTATTTATTGTGTTTGTGTAATTTGATGGTAATATATTATTGCCTTTTATTTCAGATTTGGTGGCAAGCTAAGAATTTTAACAGTTTAAAAAAAAAGAAAAGGAAATCAAATTCCTTTAAGTAGCAATCAAGCAATAGTTAAATACATTTGGCAAATTACAAATAACCTTTTTTAGTTGTAAATACTGAAAAGGTAAACAAATAGAATATAGCATATTCATGTAACTAGTGTCTTGGGAAAAAAATCTGTACATATTAAAATTCTCCAAATGCTGGTAGTTTAAAAAATATACTACATGTTTTCCATTCATAATACTATGCTGATATCTCTCTCTCATACTCTGTTCTGGTAAATACTGATTTAACACTGCCTACCACAACTGTTGTGGGCAGGATTGGGTTGCCAGAAAATTGTGATTAGAAACTGGTCCGGCTGTGTGCTGACTTTGCAACCAGTCTGTAGTATATAAGTACTCACACCCCACTAGGCCATCTTTGTTTTTTCTTTCCTTAACTTTTTTGCTCATAAGGATATAAAATTGCTCTACTGCCTTGAGCCATTGTTTGCCTCACACAGTGATAAAGATTTCCTGTCACTCAGGAAAGACAAAGAAGGCGGCCACTTTCTGCAGTCGATTCCTCCAGATTTTTTCCCACATCCTGAACAGTATACATGAGAACATCACTGCCTAATCCCTTTAGACTGTATTTAAGGACCTGTTATCTATGAATTTGCTTAATCTTTTTTTGAACCAGGGAATTCTATCTGCCTTCACAACCTCCAGTGGCAACAAATCATAGAAATTCACAATGCTTTATATAACCAGTTATTTTTTCTTTTTCTTACCTCCTAATAATTTCAAAATGTGCCCTGCAAGTGGTGTGACGTTTAGTTAGTTTGTTATTCATTTGTGTTATTCACCATCTTCATGATTTTACAAACCTGAGCTACTTCTCTCTTTGCCAACTGTCAATCTGTAACCAAATCAGTCTACTCCTGAACATATTATCAGACCTTAGTACATCTTGGAAAAGCAGCTGAGATCATTCAGCTCTGGCAACTTCGTTCATCTAGATTTTGGGTGGAAACTGCTAATATATTCACTGTCTCACTTAGGGTACTTTTTTCTTTATTCTTTTAAAAATTATTTTTCCAACAAAATGTATTCTTTTTCTTGAAAAGGGAAAAATAATTTAATTTATACAAATTATATATCATGACAAGATTTCACATAAAGCTTGCAGATGCCAGTTGTATACGAATTTATGTATTCCTCACTTAAACAAGTAAAAAGAGTAAATATCTTGATGCTAATAGAATTATTTTATAACATATACCTGAGATCAGGTTCATTGAATATTAAAAAAAAGAAATTAAAATTTCAGCAAGGTCTGAAAGTGTTTGAAAAGGTTTGAAAACAAAATAAATAATTTTCTGTTAAATAGTTGTTTATTGTGTGTATAAAGTTCAGATATATATCCTGGAGTCTTCATTTATAAAGGATTTTTTACATTCTGTTCTTTCAAAACTTCGTGTTATTCATGTAACAATTTATGCAAAAACAAGAACGAAGAACAAGATTATCTCTAGCATCAAAATGTTAAAGAATGGATGGACAAGTGAGATAATTTTATTATTTACAATAGTAATAATTTGATTTACATGTATTTAATGTAAATCTAATATTTTTCCTCTTTTAAAGGAAACCAAATACAATACTGCCATTATAAATATCAGCAAAACGTAAATGAAATTACACACTTGTAAGCAATTGGGCAAGAGAATTAACCAAGAGCAACAATAAAATAAGCAAAGAGTCTCTGACTGGTTAGTTTCAAACAGAATGCTGCAACCTGCAGTAACTAGGGTCTATTTTGTAGTGTTTGGAAACTTTGAATTTGGTTGATAGTTTAACTGAACTAGTAAATTTTTCTAGTAAGTTTATTGGCCTTATACAGATGTACAGTAGAAGTAGAATCTACTGTGGTCAACCTTTTTTGGACATATAGGACAGTAGGAGATAACTGCATATGATTTTTGTTACAGAGGAATTGTATCCTATGGAAAGCAATAGAGGGAAATCAGAACACATTCACACCCGTAACTATAGGCAGAGTCCCTTTTGGTCCTGTTGATGTATCTGTGAATGATGTTGAAAGAAAAAAATATGTCATTGTAAGGTGTTTTAGCTAGTAAAGATAATAATAAAAAATAAAATGAAACATTATGTAACAAAATGAAATCTTTTCCTGCATTGCCATGTTATGGTAAAATAAGGCATAAGATATGTTTTGTTTAGCAACATTACTTTAATAGTATTTTCAGGTAAACCCACTTGTCTGAAATAGTTAAAACTAATTGGAAAGAAAGGTGATAGAATTTTGAGTTGTTACTTTGTATGGTTTGAAGGGTTTCGTTGTTCTTTGGATTTCCTGAGTGTTGAGTTAATTGTGTAACATGTCTCCATACCCACAACTAGAATGGGATCATTTACTATAATGTACAATTTTCTGGAATAAATTAAAAAGAAATTTTTTTTTTCCTTATTGTGCCTTTTCTTAGAGGATATCTGCACTAGAAAGAAAACATCTATAGATATTCACAATTCTGAATTTCAGCACAGTGGCTGAGTAATTCCAAGTATTAAGGCAATTCATTCCAATTTAAAAAAGAAAAACAAACAAAAGAAATAAACATAAAAACCCCACTAAACCCCACAACCCAGGAGATGAAACTCAGTCCTCTGTGCATGTATGTGTGCGTGCATGTGCACTTTATGCATGCAGTTGAAGTTCTAATGACTTGTATTTTTATGCATGTAAAATCCTCTCTCGTTCTATGCCAGGTACTTGATCAACCAATTTTATATTATTTTTGTATATGTGCAGACTTTTGCTAGTTATTGTACAGTGCTTTGACTAACTGGAAAAATCCATAGTAAACACAATTCAACTTAAATAGATTAAGGTTTGTTCTCCAAGAGGACGCAGAATGAGGAATACTTACCTCATGTTATTTGTGAAGTCTTGCTGAGTTTTCTTTTCCTTTTCCCTCTGTGCTTTTAAAAATTTCTGAAAACAGAACAAGACCTTGACAGATGTGAAATTTACAAATGATATAAAAACAAAATGAAAAATAATGCTATATAAGCACAGAATCATTTCATGAACTGGACAACCCAATGCATATTCAATACAATCAAACTGAGAAGTATACATCAAGGAATGGGGCTGAAATATTGTTTTCTATGAGTCAGTACAGTCTTTCAATGAAAAAAAATGGAATTCTTGAAAGGATGGTTTACCCTTTTAACTGAGGTGAATATGGAAATCTATGTTCAGTTCAGATTTGCAGTTTAGGAAAGATGATCAAAAATCTGAGAGCTTTCAGAGAAAATCCATGAGAACAATGTAAATCAAAATGCTTGTCCTTGAGAAATGTGTACAGAAAACAATGTAATGATGTATTTTAGATTGCTTTATCTTTGGGGTATTTTTATACATACAATTTTATATATAAATGTTAAAAGAACTTTGGTCATTCTAAAGTTATATGTCTTTTTACTTAAAATGTAAAGTCATATTACTCTCCACATATGTTTTATTTTTATGTTTTTCCATTTGTATGAAAAGATTAGATTTTATTGTGGTTTCATAGATATGCTTGTGACTATAATTTTGAAGGCATAACTTTTTAAGAAGTGTAAATCTTAATAGGGCAACTTTAAAAAATTATCTGAGATCTGAAGCACCAGTAAAAATAGATCCTTACTTGAATGTCTATTCACCTGTGTGTTTGTGAGAGATACATCGTTAATCAAGAGCAGATGCTAAAACTGTATGCACATGCACATAAGGTGGTTTCACCATAATACATCTCTTTCATGCAGTCAGCAAATGGAAAAGCAAACTATAATGCTTGCATTATTTTGTTGTTAACAAAACAGCTTGGTAGCTTTAACAAAATAAAATAACATTCCTATATATCACTGGAAAGTCTCTAAGGAATAATATACATGGAGCAGCAGCTGTTAAGCTACCTATAATATGCCTTTCTTGTGAATTGCTCATGTCTGACTGAAGAAATTAGTTTGGCAGAACAAAGTCTATTACTTCATGAATATATAATGACAACTTAAATACTGTTACCTGGATTCAAAAAGAAAAAAAGAAAAGCTATGAACAGACATTCACTGAGGACCTTTGGAAGGTTTATCCATAAAAATATGTGTCCGTTTTAATTAATAAATGGCACACTGCATCAAGTTCAGAACCTTGAAATATGAAAACACTAGACCTATACTTATAATAAATGAATTGTTTGAAAGTGAAAATGAGCACAGATGAAGATAACATTCTTCATTATAGCTTTACTTTTACTTCTAAGTGCATTCCAAACCAGGGGGACTAGAGAGCCTTAGAAAAGTACAGGAGGAAAACAGAAAAGTACTTCTAGTCAAGCCAAGGACAGATGAGCTGTAAAATGGAAAACTGAGAGGATTTTTGTTTTTTTTCTTCTTCTTGGTTGGAATGATTTAACAGCTCTTAGTTCTTATCATGATCTATCTTCTGAAAGCATCGTGATCTCATAGAGATGTGTTTTGTTCTCCCTATATTTTTATTATGAATGGTATCTGTGTTGCTACATGTGCCTACTTATAACTATAAGCTACTGTTGTTCTTAGTGCAATACTGTAGCCCATAAGGAACTGTTTAAGGAGCTATAAATTAAAAAAAAAAAAAAAAGTTTTCAATTACACTCAGAAATGAAGCTTTGCACTGGTTCTGCCATTCTGCAGCCTCTAATCACTAAATTTTGCAATCATGGAAGTGTTTCATGTTTTCTAATACTAAATAGCAACATGAATTGAATTGCAGAATGAAGTAATTGATGTTGTGCTTAGATTATGTGAATGTGGATCCAAATGTCTCTTAGAGCCAATGTTCACAATGGGCTTTGGCCTTCAAATATCTTTTCCTAAGGCTAAAAAACTGTCTGTAGAGAGCTGAAATAATTTTACTTTAAATATAGTAGCACAATGAAAGAAAACAACAAAAAAGCTAAGCTTCAAAGCTGTCATGATAGCTCTTGGAACTTGAGTCAACTTAGTGCACTGAAGGAAATGCATAGTTTTAATTTGTTAATATAATAAACTCCACAGTAAATTAATTTATCGTCTCCCCTCAGGTTTACACCCAGAAGTACAGGAACATGTTTATTTACTCTTTCAAATTGAATACTATTGATTTCCTTTAGGAACTCATCCTTGTTGACTGTGAATTAGTCCATTTATTTCACATTCCAATCAACATGTATATTAATAAAATACACTGTATTTTTCTTTTGGCAAAGGGCTATTTTTAATTTTGAGTTACTCAAATCATCTTCAACTTAAATATAGGTAACATATAACAGCTTTTCCCCATTTGGAAACATAAGAAGTATAATGAAGGCTGGAACTGTCTAAATATAATTTAAACTGGGACTGAGTACGTTTGATTAATTATTTTTCAGCATGAGTTCTTGCTGCACTACCTTCCCTGACTATCTATTCCTAAATCTGTCACATGCCCTTAGTACTGCCACTACCTCTGTATGTAATGAACTAGACTGAGATTTGCTCTGTCTTAAAATTAAATCAGGCAAAACACAAGCAAACTCTGCTCTCCCCCCAGTTTTAATCCAGGCAAATCGTCCTACTGGGAGTTCATATGGCCTGAGAAGAATGGAGTCATCATACTGTTGATTGGGATGTTCAGGAGTGAAAAGGACCTGTGGGCAAAAGCTGCTTAACCCGGGGTCTCTGCCCTAAAGAGCCAGTTTTAGGCAAAGCTATAACAGTGTCACTTTTTAAAGCCAGCTGTATGGTTGGGGAAGAGGGAGAAAAAAGACAATCTTTTGGGCACACAAACCCTGAAATAGAAACAGACACCTTCAGGCTAGGAGTGATTGCTCTGAGTTTAATTTTATTGTGTTAAAAAAGGAAAAAGTATTTTGCCTTTTGGTCCAGTTGGGGGCAAGATAGACATTCCTTGAGCCAACTCATTCAAAGAGGCTTAATTCCTCATGGCTCAAATTTAAACTGACTGATATGTGACAATGATCACATCACCTGATTCAGTACTTATCCCCGCGTCATGATGCCTGAACAACCTCATTCTGTACTGGTTTGTCTCATAATCCTTAACATAATCATCTTCCAGATTACTTGTGTTTTGTTTTGTTTTATTCTGTGCTGTTTTGTTTTCTCTAAGTGGAGCTTCTTGGGGTTTTGAACCATTACCACAAGACCAGTCTAAATTCTTGCAAATATCCCTACAGTCCAGGATAGCTTGAGGCATGATGCCACAAAGCCCTGAGTCTTTTTTTTCTGGCATCTCTTTGGGCCTAAGATATTTAGACACTATTTGAAGACTCTTTTAGATGTGTATTTATGCCAGATGAGAAGTCTTACAGGAAAGATTTTTTGGAGTAGTTTACACGCATGTAGTGTTGCAACCATGGGGACAAAGGTGAAACAGTGATGATACTATACTGACAGTGCAGGATCATGAGGACTAAAAATTAAAGCTGTTTGGTACCTGTGCTAACCAAGGGAAATGTTAGCAGACAGACTAATGCTTTTGGAAGCCAATTCAAGAAATAAATTTTATTTCTGAGACTCAGTGCCCACCACTAAGGCGCACTACTTTCTAATGCCACACTGTGAAAGTCTACTCCAAAATACACTCCCTCAGATTTTAGGAGGTAGTACGGTTATCAAAAATGCATAAACTTATTTTTCTTCAGAGCTATGCTGGTAAGAATATTTTGAAGTTCAGATAAAAGCAAGATTAGGTAGCTTTTAGTCTTTTGCAAGATATAGTAAATCTAATTTTCAGAACCTGCATGTGAATTAATGCTGTTAATTATTTTTAAACAGGCCTTTAAGATGTTCTGCTATGTGTTCTCCACTGCTAAGTGTTTCTAAATAACTCGTATAAAGCTGTGAAGGCACTGGGGAACTGTAATCATGCTGAGCCACTGGACATAATTCCTGTGTTCTGTGTAACATCATTAATTTTACTCTAGTTTTAAGGGTCTCCTTGGATTGTTCCTGAAAATAACTTGCATATTTAAAGCAATTTCAAACTTGTGACAGTGAACTGTGCTAATGATTCCTAATGTCTAATGGAGTGATCATAGAATCATAGAATAGAATCATAGAATCACTTTGGTTGGAAAAGGCCTTTAAGATCATCAAGTCCAACCTTTAACCTAACCCTGCCATCCCCCCACTACACCATGTCCCTAAGCACCTCATCTATCCTTCTTTTAAATACCTCCAGGGACAAGGACTCGACCACCCCCCTGGGCAGCCCATTCCAGAGCCTGGCAACCCTTTCTGTGAAGAAGTTTTTCCTAATGTGTAGCCTAAACCTGCCCTGGTGCAACTTCAAACCGTTCCCCCTCATCCTATCATCCGTTACCAGGGAGAAGAGGCGGACCCCCACCTCACTACAGCCTCCTTTCAAGTAGTTGTAGAGGGCAATAAGGCCTCCCCTCAGCCTCCTCTTCCCCAGACTAAACAACCCCAGTTCCCTCAGCCACTCCTCGTAAGACTTGTGCTCTAGACCCCTCACCAGCTTTGTTGCTCTCCTCTGGATTCTCTTTTTGCTTCTCCTTAGCTTGGCAGAATGTCATATATTATTAAAAAAAAAAACCAAAACACAACCCTCTTCACAATCAGAAGATAGGAGAAAGCTGCAATTTTCTGTTCATCTTCGTCTATATTGTAAAGAGTTAAACTAGATTATAGTAGTTTCTTCTTAGTATTTATACATATAAACAGACTTGATCTTCATTTGGACTTTTTTTGAGGTCCCTGAAAATAGATAGATTGTTGTAACTGATGTTTAGTAGCTCCTTTTTAGATTTCTTTTTTCTTGTAATAGAAAATGCATAAATAGACAACCTGCTTTGATCTAGCCTTGTCATTATCAGACTTAAAAGCTTTATGAAAGAGAAAGCAAAGCACGCCACTTGGGTATTTTAAAAAAAGATAAAATTTGAGGAAGAAATTTTCAGAATCCATCCTTGATAGCAAATTAAAGTTCCTTATGCTTGTTTTCTAGAGCACCATCTCTTGAGCCTGAGACTGTGTGTATGAGAAAATCAACATAACATACCTGATGAACCATTTTCCTAGTAAACCAGTTTACAAGAGTAAAGACTTGGAATTCCCTTGTAGCTTATCTTCTTCATAAGCATATAGGACTAAAAAAACAGAAGTGGAAATGGTAAGAAGTGGAAGACAGAGTCTAGAGACTGCACCAGTGTTTGAAAAAGCAATGTAACTAGTACTCCTTGATATTCTCATACTGCTTTATATGTTTAGATATAGTTGTAAAAAAGCTCTCTATTGCATTTCTTTTATATCGTGTGTCAGTTTGCCACCTCAGCCTTTGTCCCATCTGCCCACCATGTTCCCATCCTCTTTTCTCTTTCTCTCCCTGCTCCAGACCAATTTTTCTAACACTATTTCCTTCAAAATGCTGCACTCTCATCGTTTGGAAGTTCTTATGCTGCATGTTCAAGTGTACAGAGCACAAAGATTCTCTACACAAGAGTTTTTAAGTGCTGGTGTAATACTTAGTCTAGTTTAGCTGTGGACTTACAGGTAGGTCTACCTTATTTATCTGTCAGGATCCCAAATGTCCCTTTTGTGCAATCCCTTTCTTCTCCCCAATGTATCTCTAGGATCAGAAAGAAACCCCAACCTTGATCACTGCAAGCAAAACTGTGAGCAATGGTGAGAGTCGCAAGCCATCACTTTGCTATTTTGTATGCACTGTTCTGTGCAACTTTGCTTTTGCTGTTCATCTATCACATGCCATTTGTACCATAGGTTCCTATCTCCTAGGCATGGAATACTATTTTTATTAACAACAATTAATCACACATTTAAAAAACAATCTCACCAACATTATGCTCTTATATGAGACAGATGTGAGAAGTGGTGTGATACTCTCCTCTGCTATTAGATAGATAAGGGGGTTGTACAGTATAGATCTACAGCGGATGGACCATCTGTTGTGCAGGAAATCTTGCTCAGACCTTCCTACCTGGAATGGCAACAGGATACAAGCTGGAATCTGCAGATCATTTCCCTATCAACATTTAACAAGGTTTGAATAATCATGTGTTGTACAAAATCAGATTTTTCTAAGTTTTTATCACTTAGCCAAATGCTCATAGTTTTGTTCCTCACACTTTCCTAATGACAATGTTCCCAAAGTCACCAAACCAACTAACAAAACTAATGTATTCAAAAAATACTTAACGGAGCTAAAAATATATTGTAGAATGTAATTTAGTTCTAACAAAGGGCAAAACATTTTTTTTTCTAAAACTGACTTACGGTATGAAAATTTAGATTGAGCAATTAGAAATAATAAACTTTAAAAAATTGTATTAAAAGACAGCCTTTAGGAAACTTTCAGTATAGGTGCCATTAGCATGAATAATGCATACTTGTTTCAGATTTGTCTTTTGAGGTTTTTTCCTACTGTTATATTGCACTCTTTATATTTACTAGATTTATTTAATTTACTTGCAAAATACATCAATTAATTTTGTCTCTGGTGACCAAAATCTAAACTCTTGCTGATTATGTCTATTTTGCAAGTGAACAAATTATTCACTGATGAGTCAACTAGCCAAAATTAATTCATCTTGAGGCATGAATTTCCTTTCTTTACTATCCCACAAGTGAAAGATAAGTGACTTATTCATTGCACAGTTCAAATCCTTAGAGTGTATTTTTGTCTCTAAATGCTTCTCAGAATATGCCAACTGGTCTTTTTGTTTTGGTTATATTTTTGTAAGTCTGAGATATCATATATTTCTTTGAGGAAAATTATTTTCCTGAGAAAATATTCTATATCTGGAAGCTGGTGCACTGTGTACCATGGGAGGAACGGCCACTACAATGGCTATTCTGAGTTGCAATTTTTATGCTGTTTAATTTGCAAATAGGCTAGCATTTGAGGTAGAGAAAACATGGGTCTATTTTCTATGCATACATGAATATTTCTAGTGCCCAAGCTATCATTCATATCAGATTTTACTTCCAGTGGAGTCCTGAAGAGATCTTTTGGAGAAGCATTGATCAGAAGTTATATTCTAATGGACTGGTGAATGTGTCAGCTCCTTGGCTCAGAACCAGTTAAGCCAAAGCTCATAGGAACTATGGATGATGAGCATGTAGTATGCATCCTACTTTCTGAAGAACCTTCTGCTGTGTTCCTCAGACACTATTAACTTATATTTTGTAAGCACAGATCTGTTTAGATCTTCAAGGAGGAAGCCAGCATTGGTTTTTTTTGTCAATATGTGCTACAATTACTGAATCACAGAATGGCAAGGGTTGAAAGGGACCTCAGGAGATCATCTAGTCCAACCCCCCTGCTAAAGCAGGTTCTCCTAGAGCATGTTACACAGGACTTCGTCCAGGCGGGCTTTGAATATCTCCAGAGAAGGAGACTCCACAACCCCCCTGGGCAGCCTGTTCTAGTTCTCTGTCACCCTCAAAGTAAAGAAGTTTTTCCTCATGTTCAACTGAAACTTCTTATGTTTCAGTTTGCACCCATTGCCCCTAGTCCTGTCAGTGGACACCACTGCAAACAGACTGCTTCCGTCCTCTTGACTTCCGCCCTTAAGATATTTGTAGGTGTTGATGAGGTCCCCTCTCAGTCTTCTCTTCTTCAGGCTAAACAAGCCCAACTCTCTCAGCCTTTCCTCATAGGGGACATGCTCCAGTCCCTTTATCATCCTTGTTGCTCTCCTCTGGACTCTTTCTAGGAGTTCCTCATCTTTCTTGAACTGGGGAGCCCAGAACTGGACACAGTACTCCAGGTGGGGTCTCACCAGGGCAGAGTAGAGGGGGAGGATAACCTCCCTCTCCCTGCTGGCCACACTCCTCTTAATGCACCCCAGGATACCATTGGCCTTCTTGGCAGCAAGGGCACACTGCTGGCTCATGGTCAGCTTGTCGTCCACCAGGACTCCCAGGTCCCTCTCGGCAGAGCTGCTTTCCAGCAGGTCAGCCCCCAGCCTGTACTGGTGCATGGGGTTCAACCCCCCCAGGTGCAGCACTCAACACTTGCCCTTGTTGAACTTCACCAGGTTCCTCTCCGCCCAACTCTCCAGCCTGTCCAGGTCCCGCTGAATGGCAGCGCAGCCTTCCAGCGTATCAGCCACTCCTCCCAGTTTTGTGTCATCAGCGAACTTGCTGATGGTGCACTCTCTCCCCTTGTACAGGTCATTGATGAATAAATTGAACAAGACTGGGCCGAGTACTGAAGTAATATCATTTCTTAATTCACAAGTATAATACACAAATTGATTAAATAATTGGCTAAAGTAGGTAATTGAATTTAAAAAAGGTAAACTAGTCCCCATTTCTATGGGGATTTGGCAGCTTTCACAAGCTTGAGATGGAGAAGAGGTGCAGATGAACAGACACCTAGATTTGCTGAAGGAAAGCATTATATATTATTCTGAGGCTGTATGTATTACTGTGCACACCTGTGTTGTGTCTGTTTGTATATATGAATATATATATGCATTAAATACTTTTTAGATTACATTTACTTGTCTGAACGCTAATGAAAATTTGATACTATAGGTACAATTCACATGAGAATTCTGGCTAGATTAGAATTACGTTAGCTGCTTGAAAAAATCAATGAAGTTTAGTGCATGAATTTCTTGTATGAGATGGGTAGATGTAAAATTTCTTTGTATACAATAACTGGACCATATCAGCTCAATTTACCTTCATCTCTCAGGTTTTCTTCTTTTTTTTTTTTTCCCCTTTTTTTTCCCTTTTGTGAAAAAGTTAAATGGAAATTTTAGGAAACACCTGGAGAACAGGCAGGATTTATAATTTGCAGTAAAGCATGGTGCATAGACACCTCACTGTGCTCTAAATTATGCACTAAATATCATGAGGGGAACCAGTCCTGATTCTTAACATCTTTTAAAATAACAAGACCTGATCTGGTTAGGGGAATATCATCTATTTCAAGAATACCACAACAGTAATACTGAAGGTGTGGAGTCTGTGTTTTTCTGGCCTAGAATTTAGTGCCTGCTTCTCTGTGCCACTGAGAATAAGGCAACATCTTTTAAAGATTCAAGCGTCGGCCCTGGTTTCCATCTCCTTTAATTATGACATCTCTATCACCTTCCAATTCATAATCAAATTATTCCTAAATGCCCTTTCTGACACCAGTTACTGTATACATTCTCTTGGGCAAGAGTAAGTCTCCCTACATTTATATACAAAGTTATCAGGACTTATGGAAGTAGTTTGACCAAATAATGGAAAAAGCAATGAGATTTCTTCTCAGGAACACATCATGTGACTGAGATCTAGGACAGGGATTACATTCCTGACTTCTTTTCCCTAGAAGAGTGGAATTTTTCATGAGATTTCCCTGTACGCAGGATGTTTTCTCAAGGGTCTGAACTTTGAGGTCATGACTTAGAAGGTGCAGAATAAAAATCATTTGAGAATAAAAGAAGTCAGAGCTCTAGCATTATCTCATGCAGTCACTTGTGAGGAAAAAGCACACACATTTTTCAATACTGTGAGCAAGCAGAAGCATTTTATCATATTTAAGTTAAAAATGCCTTTCCCAGTCTCTCAGAGTGTATTTGCTTTCTCCTAAATAGTTTTGTATTTTTAGCCACCAAATAATTTTTAAGACATGTGCTTTGAAAAACCTGTAACCAGAACCCAAATGAAGTAACATTGCGGAGGGGCTTAGGTGTTAAAACCTTTCATTAAGATTTGGTCTAATTAGCACTGAGCTATGAGCTAGCTCTGTTAGAATGTCATTGATGTTGTATCTTTGGGCAAGGCTGGAGAATGTTTCAGCAGAAAAAGTCTTCAAAGGACAGGAAACTTAAAATCTAAGATCTCTATTTTACTATTCTGTAGAATATAAATTAAAGTTAGTTTTAAAATAACAATTAGAAGGGTCAACTTTCTACATAGTTTTGGGGTTTGTATGATCTGTAAGAAAGTCAGCTCATTGAATTCATGGGCTCATTAATATTGTCACTCTATGTCATTCTTCCTTATCAGTACCTCCCCAGTTCTACTAATTACCAGAATAACCCCCTTATATTTTACTCTGTGTGACACTGCCTAGTAAATACTAACTGGTAATAATTCCAGGTTTCCATTCACCAATTTATGTAGCAGTCAGCTATTTATCTTAGTTCAGGATTGGTTTTTATTACAATAAAAAGCATTTTCAACTAATAGAACCTGTGAGAGGCATGCTGTAGTTCTCAGCAGATGCATTTTCTGATAACATACATAATGACGATGTTTATAAAATTTCATATTTTTAAAAACAGCAACTGCAGTGCATTCATTTCTTATTGACATTCTGCAAAGCCATGGTAGATAAAGATCTTTCACAGTTTTCATTACCATTAGGATATGCTTCTTCATATTACTATTTTTAAGATAAATATTTTCCAGTGTTTACTGGCCTTCTTTCTATGTCATTCTAGATACTAGAAGGTGAAACAAAAATAAAATTTGATCAGATTTCATGCCTGTATTTTCAATAAGTGAAAGTTCCTTCCTTGCAGAGATCTCATCTCAAAGTCTCTGGTAGCTAAAAGCACAACAAAATCCATTCCAAAAATAATAATATCCTCCAAACTCTTACCATATCAAAATTATTTATATTTTAAGAGTAACTTTTCAGTAAAATTCTCAAAGAAATGAGAAGAAAGAGAGAAGGATTATTAATGACAATAATATTCAATTCCTTTTCCTCATTTTGAAGTTGAGTGTGAGCGTGGTCCTACAACCTCCCCAGGCTCAGCCCAATCAGGGTCTCCTGTTTGTTGGGGAGCAACTCTGTGAGTTTGCCAGACCCTTCCAGGGAGACACTAGCAGAGCTCAAGCTCAGGCAGGGAAGGCAACAGGCACTTGGCCTCAAGGCAGGAGCTGAAACCAACTCAGCCCAGTTCCAGCCAAGGTGAGCCCAGGCCAGTCTTGAGACCTGTGCTCTGCAGAGCCCCGTACTAGGAATGTCAGAAGTCGTCACTGGGATGCAGATGGGCTTTAGAAAATGTGAACAAATAAATCTACCTATTTCCAGTCGTTTCTAATTTACACTGCCTAAGAACCCAGCACAACCAGGCTGTAAATAAATTCTCTTACACTTTTCTTTTATATAGGCAGTTACTGCAGCAAAGTGTTCTTCTGTTGAATTTTCTTTTCAACAGAAAAAAAAGTTTTTTCAATCAAGTGAAAATTGTCATAAAATCTGTCTTGTTTCCTTAAAAAATGATTGATATGTCAGAAAAAACACAGAACTTAGAGCTGAAATATAGTGAGAATAGAAGTTGACTTTGCAAAAGTTATTTTAAGATGAAGAAGAAAGGGAACAGGGACAACACAAAAAAAATGTGGGTTTTGTATAAATAAAAATACAATTTACTAGGTTTTTGTACAAAACTCACCAGCATGCTCCAACAGTTAATTTTGTCACTAAATCCATTATATTGAAACTATAAAAAAACCTGTTTCATTATTAAGTTTCATGCACTCTCTTGCTACTAGAATCAATGTCTTCTTTTTGCAAGAATGATTTGGAAGAACATGTTTTCCATGCAGTTATTTAATTTCAATATTATTTTTTGTTTTCCATTTTAAAAATCCATCTCTACCACTAATTCTCCGACACTGATTCTTCACTAAATACTTAAAAAAAACCCAGTCCTTAAGGATTAAAATTTAATAGTTAATAAATCTTTAGCAGTAACATCTTCCATCTATATTTTTTACTACAAAATAATCAATATAGAGCTAAATTTTCTAATTTTTGAAACAATTAGAATGGAAATTTTTATATCTTAATCTCTAAAAAGACAAACAAGGACTGACCTAGGACCTTTGGGATTCTATTAAAAAAAGGTTATTAATTACATTAAACAAAAATTGCTTGATGGTTATTATAGTCACCTAGGCTTCAATCTTTACCTTGACTGGAAGCAGGGTCTTAAAGACAGTCATGCCTATCTCAGGTGTGAGTGCTCAATATTTTGTTACAGTGCTCCCTCTCCCTTTTTTGATCAAAAGTTAGAATCCCCTAGCATGAAATTTTTTGTCATAAAAATCCTGACCAGCTCTATTACCAAGTTACCTTAATCTGGTCCTGATTATATTAATACATAAAATAATTTCTACAAATGGGTTAACTTCAAAGATCAGGCTTCTGATCTACCAAAATCTACCAGCAGAAGGAAACTCATTGTAGTATCACAGGGCATCTGTCACCTCTTTAGAGGTGAGTGAAACATGCTGAGGGAGATCTCAGAATGGGATTTGGGGAATAATTTACTGAAGCCGATCCTGCTATTATAATCTCAATTAAACTGCAGAATTCAATTGCCACAGGATGAAAGTCAAAAGTATAAATTAAATCAAAAGGCAATTAGGATATATATGGTTCAAATGTCCTCCCAGGCCTCTTAAACACCAAGAAGAAATAGAAATTTTAACTCAGGAAACGCCAATACTACAAACTCTGGGAAACAGAGAGAGAGAGTGTACTTGGGGATGACTCTATACACAACCCATTTTTATATTCATTGTCTAAGTATCTACTACTTGCTGCAGTAAACAGAATGCTTTATTAGATGGATATTTGCCCTTATTTCATATAACCATACCTAAAAGTTACATTTAATTTCTCAAACAATGTATTATGTCCCAAGTAGCAAAAGATTTGACATATATGCAATAAGATCAGTAACAATAACAGAAGTAGCCTGTGTTTGCTCCGTATGTGTTCATGTCATTGAGTCTATTGTTTCAGGCAGAATGTTGAAAGTATGAAACCCTTAACATAGCTGCTTAAAAAGGAACAAAAAATAAACAGAGAAGTAGACTCATTCATGTAAAGCTATATTCATTAATGACTCTGGAAGAAGCCTTAACAAAAATACTTCCATTAAAATTGACATTTTGAGGAAAAAAATAAATCCATGTTAATATAATATTATTAGATGTCATGGTTTAACACCGACTGGCAACTAAGCACCATACAGCTGCTCGCTCACTCCCCCCACAATGGGATGGGGGAGAGAATCAGAGGAGTAAAAGTGAGAAAATTCATGGGTTGAGATAAAGACAGTTTAGTAGGTAAAGCAAAAGCCATGAGTGCAAGCAAAGCAAAGCGAGGAATTAATTCACTGCTTCCCATGGACAGGCAGGTGTACAGCCATCTTCAGGAAAGCAGGGCTCCATCACATGTAATGGTGACTTGGGAAGACAAACACCATCACTCCGAATGTAACCTCTTCCTTCTTCTTCCCCCAGCTTTATATGCTGAGCATGACGTCCTATGTTCTGGAATACCCCTTTGGTGAGTTTGGGTCAGCTGTCCTGGCTATGTTCCTTCTCAGCTTCTTGCGCACCTGGCAGAGCAGGGGAAGCTGAAAATTCCTTCACTGGTGCAAGCACTGCTCAGCAACAACTGGAACATCAGTGCATTATCAACATTCTTCTCATATTAAACCCAAACCACAGCACTATGCCAGCTACTAGGAAGAAAATTAACTCTGTCCCAGCCGAAACCAGGATATCAATAAACATGGATAATTTAGCAAGCTGTATACTGCTTATTTTTTAGGTTCATATTAAATCCAAAACACACAAACCCCAAAATGTTAGAAACAATTTCTAATGGCTAGTACAACATGAATGTCCAAGCAAAGGAGAGTCATGATCAGAGTTCTTTGCTTTCTGAGACATTTCCCAGCTACTATATTTCTAAATTTTGCTCTGCAACAGTGAGTTGACAAAAACAAAACAAAAAAACCAAACACACACACAAAAAAAAAAAAAAAAAAAGGCAAAAAACAACTTTACATGTATTAACCAGGAAGTCTGAAGTCTGAAGCTACTTGATGGCAACTCTAGAACCATAAAGAAAACACAGCGTGGCTGATGGACTCAAAACAGGCAATAACACAGCTGGAAAAGTTCTCTAAAATGTAAAATTATCCTTATTCTGGCTATGGGAAGAATGGTATTTTCAGTAACATTGCTGACTAGGCAAGAGAGAAGTGTATTTGTCTGGGAGCTATGTTTAAAGTAAAAGAGAGATTACATGGACATCGTTGTGATTGATTCTTATAGCATGCTGGATCAGCTAAAGGCTCATACTTCTGACATTTCTGATTTGTATACAAGTAAAATGGATTTCTGTTCCCCTATATTAGCTTAAGCATCAATATAAAATATCGCACATTAACAGGAAGCACAGTTCTACCCAGCGAGCAGTGTTAAAAATTATTCTATAAGAAATGTTAAACCACTTTTCTTGACATAGTCTTTGATGTACTCTAATGTGCAACTACTATTTCTGCAGGTGTGAACTACATAAATCAATGTGAGACCTGGCATTACTCCATTTTCATAGTAGATCAGCACAAAGTAGTTTTGCAGCAGGTACTGGTACAGTTATGACAGAGTGAGGACAGTTGTAATGTTTAATGGTCTCTAAATTCCCATGCTGAATGTGTTTGTATATTGACCTCAGCAATACATGACAGGTTGCTGATTCAGATATTTTTTTAAAATTTTTTTTGTGTGTCCATACCTAATCCTCTCCACTAAGTTTCCCTATCATAATTTAAAACAGTACTGTCACTAATTTCTATATCTCCAAAACAGCTAAAAAACCTAAATTAAATAAGACTGCATAGGTTAAAATATCACATTTTTCTAGGAAATTTGCGAAGTGGAGAGTTAATTATCACCATATAGTACACGTCAGTACAAGTGATCTGTCTATCTTGATCTTACTATTTTAAGATGAGATTTATTTACTCTACAGAAAGTATTTTTGTTCCAGTAATATTGCATATTTATGTTAATTTTACATATGTATCTGTAAGATTGGAATAGCTACCTTTCAGTGGGTAAGGATGATGCTAAAACAGCCACTATGAATTCAGTATAGGTCCATACAATATATATATGTATTTTTGTATGAATGTGTCTATAAATTTTTCGCATGATGTTTTCCTGCTTTCTAAATACTGAAGATACTCTTTCACTTATAATTCATTTGATTTTATATATGCTAAGTATTTGACATATTCAAATCAAAATACAAATGTGATGGAGTGCAAAAGATTACCTATGCTCCTGGATGAATTATGGTTATATACCATTAAAATTAATAAATGCATTCCATAATTCATCTCTTTGTATAGTACTCAATCTTTAAACAATTTCCTTTGTTATTGTTTTTTCCTCAAGTGCCATTTGACTGCCTTAAAAGAAAAAAAAGGGCTATCAAAGAAACCTATCAATCTCTTGTCAATTCAGAATTACTTTTGAAAGCAGTGTGTGAGGAGGATGGAGATATTATTCTGATAACATCTCTACATCTCTGAAAGTTGTTTGTAAGAGCTGTATTAACCTGCCATCAGCTGTGGATCAAAGTCAAGAAATTTCCCACTATTATTTCGATAAAACCACTAATTTTATCCATCCATGTATTTCTTCAACAAGAAATATCTCTTATAAAAGAATTTATTCTTTTCACATCTACCTTCTGGTCCTGTCAATATTCTGATATAAATACCTGCATAAAAAGAGTTAACCAATAAGATATGTACAACAGGCATTTCAAAAAGCCCATATTCCTTACCATTTCAAGTAATCAACACAGGCTTTTGCTAAAACATTTGTATTTCATAGCCAACTTGGTGTCTATCTCAAAGTACAATATCTGGGACAATAAATTAAAGATGGAGCTTCTACAAATACAGATTGATAAGAAAAAAATAAGCATTTCAGATCATGCTTGCCTACTAAAATCCCTAATCTATGTTTAAGCATAGAGAATTAGAAGAAAAGTTTATGAACCACTTAAATTTCAGTGAGAGTTTAAATGATCAATGACTTTGAAGAATATGTGTATCTGAATGCGTTTATTTGTTTTACTCAAGTTGTAGTTAGGCACTCCAGCTATGAAGATTTTGTCTTCACAAAATCCAGTTTGTAATTTCCCCTGCTGCAACTTGCACACATCCTCTCTTTTCCCTTTGCTATGCACCTCTGAGAAGAGTCTAGCCCTTAGTCTATCCATTAGCTTTTTCTCAAGTGGCATGAAAACTATGTTAACCAGACTGCTTTCAGATACCTCCTGTCCAGCCCAATGGGTGTGTGCATGTCCAGTATGAGCAAGCAGATCTTAACTTGGTCATCCTTTCTTGTGGGCTGTACTTTTCTCTCCCAAACCTTGTTACTAAGCATGGAGGTCTGGAATGCCTGTGTCAAGCAAAAAATAGGCTTTATTGTCCTGATCAGTCTCACCTGGGACCCCAGCCATGCCCCCTTGGCCATTTAGGCTCAGTCCTGAACCCTCAGTGTTTGCTTGGGCTATACTGCAGGTGCATTCTCTTAGCCCTGTTGCCTATTGGCACTCATTTGCAAACTGGTTTATGGTTCTGGATTGAACTTGAAACGGACTCTTTACCTTGCCTCATTACTGTCACCAGAACGTGTCAGTCACTAGTCCAGTTCTGCTTGGGTATGCTGAACTGCACCCCATCAGTGAAGGTACTGTCTCGCCTATGTCCTTGGCTACCAGCTGGTCTTTCCTCACAGAGATGCTCTTGCCACTGCCTCACAGACTGAGCAGACCTTGCAATTAAAAACTGTGGTAAAGAGGGTACTGAATACTTCTGCATTTTCTATGTCCTTTGCCACTAGGTCACCACCTCTTTTAGCAGCAGTACAAGATTTTTTTCTTGGACTTTTCCTTTACAGCTTGTGTACCTCTTGATGTCCTTTTATTGGCCTTCACACCCTTTGTTAGTTTCAACTTCCATGTATGCCTGTGTGGCATTTCTGTATTACTCTTCAGCAGGCTGCAAAAGAGGAGGCTTTGGGGGCCTTCTTCCCCTCCAGAAGGGGACCTCTGACTACCATTGTCCATTGCTTTCTCTTTGTGGCACTGCTTCAGGCATGGATTTAGGCACAACTTGTCCAGGTAGACACACTCCCCAACAGACTTTCTTTCACATCTTCTGTTGCCATGTCTGTAGCTCGTCTACAAATGAACACCTGCAGGTGGAGAAATCTGTTGCTAGAAGGCACAAGCCTCCAGTGCCTATTAAAAGCCTCCAGTATCTACAGTGGTAAGAGTTCATCCTCCCGCTGGGCCTCCCCACTCCTGTGCAATGTAAAACTTGGGCTCTTGCCTCTACACAGGCACTGTGAAGAGCAAAACATTTCCTTCCCCTCACATATATAGATGCAGATCACGAACCAAGTCACATCCTGAAATCTTCCATTATTTCATTAGGAAATCTGCTTGAAATAATGACTGTTCTCTCTGACAGTTGCATTTGCATTAAAATCATCTCCTTATAGAGACTTCTAGTAAATTTCTGAATAATAAAAAAAAAAAAAAAGAGAATCAGAGCTTAGATATTTTATTGCTTTTTTCTGTTTTGTCTTATTATAACAATATTTTACAACTTTTTTTTCAAGTTTTATAATTATTTAAGTGCAGGAAAATAAAATTTTGATAAAATATGTGAATTATAAAGATTAGCAAAACTATATAATGGAACTTCAAGCCTGTGCCTTACGAAGGTATTTGGGTTTTGGAAGAATGAATCTGAATTTCTAATTTAAGCTGTGGCCTAATATTTTCCCTGTAAAGTAGTAAGGGACTGTTATACCGTTCCACTGCAGATGCATCCTGACCTTTTAGGACTTTGTCACTTCACCAGGGAAGAAAGGAAGAATTGGCATTATCTGCTAATAACTGTGACCCTTCTAGTTTTCTGAGCATGAAATCTTGTGAAAATAATTAGAGACAGTATGAGATTTCACTGTTACTAACTTCAAACTGCTTCTATCTAAAACCTGAATGCTGGGTTCTAGTCTAAATCTAACTTGTCTGGTCACTACAAATCTCTGATTTAGCACACAATAATTTTTCCGCCCATTATATGAGCAAATGATACCTGTTAGTGCCAGCCACATTCATCACTTTTGACCTTATAAATCATATAACACGGTTTGTAACTCTTTAAATCTTAGATTCAGGTAATCACCAATATTTTGTTCGAACCTGCAATATTTTTAAAATTATCTAGAATGAGGTAAATTTTTTCAAGGACAGTGAAAAAAACAAAACTGAAAAATAATTATTGTGGCATGACAAATGCACTGTTACAGTAATTAAGTATTAACTATAATCATGGCATATTATAGAAACTTATCATGCTGCAACACTGGAAGTTTAGAGCTCATCTTTTTTCTGCAACACTGAATTTTAGTGACAGTATCTGGATATATTGCAGAAATGTAATGTCTTGGTTATTCTAGTTTGACTGTAGAAGATGCAGAGATATTGGTTCAGCAATATCCTCCAAGCTTTCTCACTCTCCTCAAACAACCATGACCTGGAATCATCTTGGAGGTGACATTTACTGTCTTGAAAGAGAAGACACACTTTTTACTATACTCAAGCTACTTTGCTATCTATGAAGAGTCATACTGTTAAAGTGACCTTTTTTCCCCTCTGGTTCTTGTAGATAGTGAAAAGGATTATTGCCATTTTGGGCTGCTTTGTGTGTCCCTATGTATGTGCTGGGCAGGGGCAATAAAAAGGCAAGATAGAAACATCTGAGTAGATGAGTAGTCCCTTCAGGCCAAGCAGGGGTTCTGTTTATTCTAAATATTATTTTTCTTTTCATCCAGTCAAAAATAAATGTGAAATGCCTACAGATTTGACTGGAGCTAAACTGAACTCCTAACATCAGCCAACTGAGAGGCTTGCTTCCCAAAAAAATTTAGAAAAAAGAAAACCCAAACAACCTTTTTGACTGCTGCCATTTTAAACTAAGTTTCTTGCTTGAGTGGTTCTTGCTGAACTGTGGTTCAGAGGAGGATGCACTGACCAAAGATACCTGTTCTCCCTTTTGCTTTTTGGTTTGTTTTTTTTTGTATTTGTCTGATTTGTGGAAAAGATGCATTCAGTCACTTCAAACCAAGAAAATCCTAGGACATTTTATGTGACCCCACTATTAGATTATTAAGCAAGAGACAGATAATGACTACAACAGAGTTTGTTCAGCGGAGGGTCAAACAAGTCACATGCTATGGGAAGAATGGTATTTATCGCTTCTCATTGATTATCTACATCCCTATAGAACAGGCACACAGCTAGGTTAAGCAAACTCTTCCACTACTCAGAAGTTCATTTTTTTTCTCTATTGACTTTCCAGGGAAAGTAGACATTTAAGTGAGACTTCCTCTCACCCCTCCCATCCACTTTAGATTATTAAAATTTGAATTAGTAATGAAGTTAAGCTCTAAAATGAACATATTGTAATATTCAGTGTATTTTATTAACTACAAAATAAGGTTAGAGACTAGAAAGATATCAAGATAAATGCACAATGCCTAGAAAGACAGAAATATAAATTATTGAGCTGAAAATGTTTTTGCAGGTGAGTTAACATGAAATGGAATGGCCCTGCAATGTGACTGCTAGAAGAACAAACTATGACCTGTGTGTTAAAAGGCTGTCTTTCTTTTTCAGATTTGCTTTTTATTCCCTCTGTTACACCAGTATAAACATGTAACACTCATCAGAGTGCTACACCAGTAACTAAAGGCAACATTTATTTTTCTAAAATTGTCTCTGATAACTACTACATATTATGCTTATTTTCAGTATTTTATGTATTACTAGCTGGTTGGCAACTGTCAGGTGTTAAATAGTACCTGACTCTATAAAATTAGCATACAATAATAGTAAAGTGGGACATTTTAGAACCATAGTGGGTCTGGCTTGTTTCTATATAGTAGTGTATTACAGCACTGAGGAGTTCTAAAAATACACTTAGCTAAGAAAAATATAATCTAGCTTTGCACCAGAAATAATCTATATAGGAAACAGAAAGGTAGCATGCATGTCTTTAACAGATGGTCGCTTTTCCCATAGCAATGTGGTTCTGATTTTAAAAGTTATATGTACAAAACCCATCATAATAATTAATCTTCAAAAGATTTATTTTAAAACCTCATTTCTAATAAGTCATGTGAGTTTTGGCTAATACCAAACCCCAAGAACTTTACTAATCATCAGAGCACGAATTGACTGATGTATTTTCCTGAAAAAATATTTCAGAAAATGAAAAGCTAGGTCTGAGTTTCAAATAACAAGTAATTTCACTGTAATGCTGTAAACCAGAATGTGAAGAAACGAGTGATGGAAATTACAAATTACTTCTCTTGTTTGTCCAGGTAGCTGGACAATAAATTGCTAGTATATTCAATACTTTTTGGAAATAAAAATTCCCATGAGGCTACCAACTACACATAATGCTCCCAAATCTGGTGCATCTACAGCAGCTCCTACGAATACATCATAAAGCATTCGAGCTTGAGCCTTGGTGCAATCATAGTAAAATGGGATTGTTAAAACATCTGCAACTATGTGGGAACTGATAAGTGGAATTTATACTTGAGAATGTAATGAGAGTTGACACCTATTTGTGACATGACTGTATCATAGATTGCCTGCAGCATGATAGCATCACCATTTCTAGCAGGCAAAGATGTATTTGCTGAAGGTGAAAATGTCATTTAAACAGTTCATACCTTTCAAATAGTCTAAGCTAGATGCCTTGTACAGTTTTTACCTTTTCAGAATAAATATACACAATTTGAAATTCTGGATAAAGAAATAATGCCTCTGTGATTATTAAGACAAGCCAGACTATACATTTGCAACAGCACACGTGGCTCTCTTTAGAGGAATTTGATTTGTAGTGGCAAAGATTCATAATTAAATATTGCCACAAGTCTCTGTATAATAATTCAACAGCCTGAGTATATCTTTAGTTTATATATCTTACAAATAAAAGCCATGGAGCTGTTTTAAAAACATCTTTTAATTTAGAGATGATCTAACACAATTTTATCTTCTTATACAATATAAAAAAAAAAGAAATTACTAACTTGCTCCCACATGAGAACTACATGTTCACAGCTGATATCAAAAAGGAATTTTGAGCATAAATTAAAAGTAATACACACAGATGTAAATTCAAATGTTATTTTTATTTTTATTAGAAATTTTATTTATCAGTGCATAAAACTGACTCTTCCATTCAGCTGCATTTTTTTAAAGATTAAAATGAGGTGTTCATTAGCTGCCATATCTCCGGTTTCCAGTCTTGCTGCTCTATCCTCAAATCAGCAGTTTAACAGAACAACTTCTTACACTCATAGAGATGTGCTAATTCAACTAATCAAATCTTCTATTATCTCCTTTTGTTTGTCTTTTTTCTGAAACTTTCCTCTTTTCACCCTTACCTTCTTTCCCTGTTCTCTCTCCATACCAACATTTCATTTCTCATCGCTCTGCCCTTTCTTGTTCTTCCCCTTTTTTGCATCTTTACCTTTCCATTGTGTTCATTTCAATGTCTTTCAGAGAGCCACAAAGATAGATATGGCTCCCTAAGGGACAGGGAGCCAGGAGCCAAGTGTGGTAGTACAGCCAGCAGGGCTAGGACCTTGCTGGGCAGGGCTGGGGCTTTTCTGTCCAGGACCCGTTCCTCTGTCCATTGCAGCACTCCAGCCATGCCAGCTATTCCAGTGTGTCCCTGTAAACCTAGTAAGACTATAGGTCTGCCACTGTGCACAGACTTCTAATTCCTATTTGTTCCCCATGTTGCATGTGTTGCATACAGGCATTTCAGCTAGATGCCCAGTCACACTGCTTTCAGAAGGGAAATATGAGAGCTGTGTCCATCACGCTGTTCTTCCACACACTTTCTCACTGCCTTCTCTGCCTCAACTTAAGCTTCTGGTCACCATTCCCCACAGAACCTAGTCTAATGACATTTTCACTTAGGATAGTATGTGTGTTGTCACAGATGTTCTTTCCTCAATTAATTGAATGTATCCTATCTCTTCCCACTACTCCCAAATCCTCATAAAGTGCCTTATAGTCATGAAGAACAAAGTGCTGTCTACTAAGTCAGACACCTATGGAACCTCAAGAGGCATGTGCTCTTACATGAGCCTTTCCCCTGTTACAGTAGACTAGAGGAAAATATATTTGGGCTCTGATGCCCTTTGCCCAGCTCCCAGGGCTCTGTAGTTACTCTTGATGCACTCAGAGCAGTATCTTTGGTGCCCGTGTGAATGAAGAGCAAAGGCTTATAGTCTGAGGTCAAGATGGGCTTCAGCAGTCCCTCCTCACCTTCTGGGATCTGAGACCTAGTGAGCAACAAACCTCATGGGACAAGTCAGACAAGAAGATGGGTGTCTCCACTCCCTGAAGAAGGGAATCACAGCCCATACCCACTGCCTCCTCTCAGTGCCAATGTGTATATCTGTTTCTCTAATGCAAATCAGCAGACAAAGAAGGACCCTTCCTTCTATTTCTCAAAGTCATAGGTTTCTGGACTCCCACATCTTGTGGGTCTCCAGCCACTAACCATTCAGCATAGACGTTGGACTGAATCCTCTCTTCTGCTGAGGTCTTTTCGGCGCAGAGTAGACAGCAGCTGGATGGTTCAGCACTGTATGGAGCATTAAGTTTTGAAGGCTGTAAGAGCTGAATGTTCTCACTGCTGAGGTCTTTTGCGTTATGACCTCTTGTTTAGCTGTTTTTTTGATAGAATTAACGTCTATCTTATCTTGTGGAAGAAAGGCTTAGTCACATCTCTTCAGGAAAAGGTTCAAGGCAGCAAATCCAGAATGGGTTGAGATTTTAAGAAATATTGTTTTCTTAACTGTTTTGATTACCTCCACTTTTTCAAACTGTCCCTCACTCCCCCCCTTTTGGGGGTGGCAGATTCAGCTGTGAAAAATAGGAGATTAAGAGTTCAACAAATGTGATACAGAATGTTATGGTGCAAGGCCTTTCTTGTCTGAAACCTTGACTATTTCTATCTCATCAGTCAATGGATTTCTCTTTTCTCCTCAAACCTGTCTCACTTTTACATTCTCCTGTGGTCTCACTCAGCCTGCTCCTGCCTCCCAAGCACATTTCACTCTCTCTTTTGCACTTCTCTCTCACTCATACAGTGGTTAGAGTAGCTCATTTAGAAGTATGAAGTCCTGTTTTTTTCTTCAAAAGATTAACTCTTCCTGTCCATGTGATAAATGCTTGCACCTTCATGCCTCCAACAGATATATTCTTGAAATTCAAAGTAGTTACGTGTTATTTAGGTACTGCATTGAATTCCAATATAGTCAATCCATTTTTCATTTACAAGTTTGAGAAGTATAACTTGTAATGACTTCAGTTCTATTCTTAGCACTCTTTTCCTTACTGTTGCCATTGCTACTTCTCCTGTCAGCAGGAAAAGCAGGGGGAAACTATTTGCTAATGGCTAAAGCCCTTCTGAACAGCATTTATTTACCCTTTTTCTGTGTTGCCCTGAATGTCAGATAGCCATTCATGCTAGTAAAACTAAATGCAATCAGATACAAATTAGAGAATACATTAAAGGAATAATAGATAAATGAGTAAACTGATTTTTTGGATCAAGCCTTCTGAGTATAGGATTATCTCTGTGTATATTTTCTAAATTAGCTCCTTTAAAATATCACTTGAAGGTATTTAAGTATTTATCATTTTTTTCTACATGTAAGAAATAAGATAAATATATTAATAATAAAAATAGTTAGTAAAAAAATATTGCAGTACATCTTTGTTTTTAAATATGCTTCATGTAGATGTAACCAAAAAAACAGGGTGTAAACTACAGAAGAAGCATGTACCTGGGGTGAAAAAAAGGTGTGCAGTGTGTGACTATGGTGGAAATTGTTGCAATGATGAGGAAAGAGTTACCGGGTGGAATAAGGTGAAAAAAATAAAGAGAGTTTCCAAATTGCTATAAGAACATTATTATCTATTCTCTAATGTTCATTTTTATTTAATTAGCTTATCAAAAGTCCACAGTGGTCTTATTTATTATTAAAAAGCATTACAACAGTCTGAATGTAAAACTAACTTGACACCTCTATCACAGTATTAGTGTTACTACTTTCAGAGATCCTACAGGGCCAACAGGGAATTTTTCTCTCTGTTGCTGTAATCACTGGGGGTTTACCCACTTCACAGGAAAAGCAGGTCTAGAATTCCTTCTGTCTTAACTAATTGTCACAGAACAATATATAGGTCATGATTTACAGAAGGAAGGGGAAGAAAAGACATTATAGCCACAAAGACTTCCTAAAGAACAGCACATTTTCCTACTTGCTACCAAAGTTGTATTAGCATTTCATTGCTGTGTAGCCCCCATTTCTCAGGTTGAGATGGCCTATGCCCTATTTCAGATTCCAGTATGGAGTTGTAAGTATAGGGCTTATTCATCGATAGCCCTTGCAAACTCTCAAATTTAATAACACAGACTATGTCAGCCAGATTGTTATACTGAGTTTCATGTGAAGAAAAAAATAATAAGCAGTGTTATATAATGTTATTCACTAGGGAATGATTTCTAGATGGAAACTGAAGTAACAGCTTTCATTTATGTTCTTATTCCTGTAGGTGACCCGGGCAGTGATGTCTACAGTTATGTTTGTCTGACACTTTCCCATTACAAAACTCTGTTTTCAGTTGCTTATAGTTTTGCCAAGCTTCAAGCATATGAGCTGCCTCATGCTAATGCATTATTTATTTATTTATTTATTATTTGTAAGCTTTGACGAAAACAGGCGTCTTCCTGTACCTGGTACGTAGCCACTTGGAAGCTTATCCAGGAGTGTGCAGTAATGGATGCTGTTCTCACACTAGTTGAGATTTCCACATGACTTTCACAGTTTCTGTGAACTCAAAATAGGAAGTAACAGTGATGAGAAGTCTGCTGTGACTTGTGTATGAAATGCTGTAAAGTATAAGTACTCTTAGAATCCTGGTCTCCAGGAAAGTACTGCAAAAAATCATACACTGGTTTTGCTAAGAAATAAGAACTGGAAAAGCCATTAAGGAAATGAATAATTCTGAACCAGACATAGTTACTGGGTCATAAAATTCTGAATAATGGTAACAAAAAAAGTATTTAATAAGTAGCTCATCCCTGTGTCATCCAAAGTACTGATGTGTCATCCATCTGCAAGGAAGAGAGATTTTGGAAGCATGGGAGAGAAAGTCTGAAGGTATGATCTCAGATCCTGGCCCAAGAAGAGAGGGAATGGTACTTTGCAATCACAAAAATATGTTCCATTACGTGACCGGAAACATGAATTTACCAGTTGATTTTAGTAGAGAGCTGCATTTTCCCTAAATCTCTCACCTCAATACATGCAGACAGAATACAAGCCAGAGGTTTTGGGTGGGGGTTGAGTGTTTTGTTTTTCTTTTTTGTTTTTTGAAGGAGTGGATTTTAAGTTTTCCATTTCTCAATTTTTTTGAATGTTTGTCTCTGGCAACTTGAATGTTATGCTTTTTAAATTTGCTTGCACTTTTTTTTTTTTTTTAATTTATGTACCATTGGAAATTCATTAGCTGCTTTATAAGAGAAATGCCTGTCCCTGATGAAGAATGTAAAACCTGAAAGGTTTGATAAATTATAGATAAAAAAGAAAAAATAATCAGCAACATGACCAGGGCAGTGCTAAGCATGCTTCTTACTAATTGCATAGCTATATGGTTATTCTAAAACCCATTTATACTACCTTGAGAGATTGTCTTACTGTATAATACTGCTTTGTGATAGTAGCTGTGTTCAAAGCAGAGATTATTCATGCTCTACACCAGAGCTGCAATAGAAAAGGCTCAAGGAAAGATCTTTGACTTTGGGATTTCTCTTTCATTTGAACTGAAAAACTTTGATTTTACAGGAATAGCCTCTGACTTTCCCTTTGAGAAATTTCATTTTAGAGAAGCACAACTTAAATTCCTGAACTGTGAGAATTTTAAGTTATTCTATTTGATATATACATTGCTCAGAAGTGATTTTTTCCCCATGTTATGTAGAAATGTGTTAAGTAAAAATGCCTATAATTTAGTGAGGATTCTTGTTTTATTCTTCTTATAGACATTGTAAATCAGAAATTATTGCCAAAAACAAGTAGTAAAACCTAACAAAGTTTTAATCTTTTGGTTTGTATTGTCCTAAAGACAACAATCACTGTGATATTTTCTAGAGTCAGGGACAAATACTGATGACCAAATTTTTTACAGACAATGAATGTTGCAGGCCTAATTCCCACCATTTTATCTGAAGTGGAGCTTTATGCCAGTTGAGGATTTTTCCTTTCATGTCCACGGTTATAAGTCTTTGAGAGGAAATGTCTCTGATACTAAAGATATTCTCCAGATATTGCTACCTTTTGGGTCAGAATAAAATTCGATTGTGTGCCAAGCTCTCCATTCCTACCCATTATTTCTAATTGAGAAATTTTCCTTTCTTTTCTCTTGCTTGAGGGAAAAAAAGAAACACACACAGAGAAACCAAACAAGAGACACCCAACCCCAAAAAACCACAAACCAGAAATTTCTTGAATGGTTTATTCTTTGTATATTTTTGTCACTCCTCACTTTGTCTCTAAAGCATGTTTTAGCAGAGATTCTACAAGCTCATTTCAGATTCAATTTAGCAGTAAAGGCTTCCCATATGCCCACACTCTATTTTCAGGAAATTCTTGGAGTACACAGGTTTTCAGGAGAATGTTTTACTCCTTTGTTTGAGATTGAAAATACTTCTTATGTTACAAATTTTATAAAGACTTTTGTTCATTTACCAAAGTAAAATAATAAAGCAAATAAGTCAGCTCTTCCCTTTAAAAAGCTATCTGTTGAACACTTCTCAAACTATTTGGCACATGCTAGTTAAAAATACATTATTGCTATTTTTTTTTGCAATACCCTAGGCCATGTAAAATAATCTTATTCTATTAAAAAAAAAAACAAACCCAACAACAAAGTATTGCTTGTCTCTCTATTCAGATTATTATGCTTTAAATAATAAATTTATATCACTTACAGCAGATTTGCTCTTAGTCATATCCCTATATTTTTATTTACTTCATATGCAGTCATTTTAAAGGGGCAGACACAACTTAAATGGGACCAAACCTATTCCTTTTTCTTCTTTCTGTCAGAACATACGGGTTCTTCTTTTTTTCATTTCACCACACTTGTGGAGTGGGAATGAATGGAGCTGTCTTTAGGGCAGGAATGGTTCATGTGTTCTAAGCTGTTATGTTCAGGTTTATTGCCTCATTTCCAACTCATCTCTTACTTTCTGCATAAAATCCTGCCCAAAGCTTATCTTGGTACAAAATTTTAAAGTGGAGGGGTGGCAGTAAAGGAAGAGAGAGGGAATGTAATAAAGAAAAATCAGTTTCACTTTTTTCCAGTTTAATAAAGAAATGTAGCCTGCTAGTGAAGCGGGTCATTTCTTATTATCTGTAGGTAATTAATTCTGGCAACTACTTTAGTACTTGTACAGCCTTCCTGCTGTGAAAATACATCTTCATCAAATGTAGTGAGAAGCAGTGTACAATTCCAAACAAAACTTGGGTTTGAAGATAGATAACTATTGCAGCTCCATATCTAAACATGTCATTTTCTTTCAGAGTCTGCATGCATTTTTATTTTCCTGCCGAGCTTAGAAAATGGAATGTTGATGGGACTGTATCATCCACACTACCTTTCTGTCTGCATCTGTCTATTACAAAAGGCATGAAATGGAACACTCCGCTCTATCATTGATTTGTTGCCAACGTAATCTGCTTTATTCAAGTCACAGTCCAACTGTTTCTCCACCACCACGTTATTTCACAATTTCTCTTCCCCAAAGCTGACCATGCATTATGAACAAGTCAGATGTGTTCATTCAGCTTTGATTTTTATACCTCTTTTAAATCAATACCTCAGTGATTGATCTTCTAAAATTTAAGAATCAGTGGACTGTAAAACTGAAATGGCAAAGAAGGTAGGTGGAGGATTTTCAGTCTTGATTGAAATGAACACCAGGTGCTATATTGTGATTTTAATGATTCACAGAAAGAAATTAAATGTGCTGCAGTATCATTTGTTACCATACCTGCTCTCTCTATTTAAATAATACATTGGACCATTCTCACTTCTCAATCAGATTAGGGACTAGCAGGCAACAGGGCATAAAAACACTTATTTAAACTGTCTTTTTACAGTAAGTTAATTTCAGTTAGAAATGCAGCAATCCTTTTCTTAAGATATTTTCTTGGATTTGTTAGTTGTGTATTTTAGCCACTGGTACCTAAACATGTAGGTGGCTACAGTGGAGCAAACCAATGCTCTACCAGTCCAATATTCTGTCTAGCAACAGTTACCACCAGATGCTGCAGAGGGAGATTAAATTCTTCCAGTTGAGAAGCAGTACAATATGAGGGAAGTGGGGAATTCTTAACCTTGAAAATTATTAGTGAACAACTTGAGAATTAGTAAACTGTGTAAATTTCCTGAGCAGCTACATAAATTCAAACATCATTTCATTCCTACAGGATGTGTTACGTAGCTGACTTGAAGCTGGTGGCAAAATTTTTGTCACTGTATCTGATTCAGAATAAATTATTTATATGTGTGATTTTTTTGTTATTGCAATTACCAGGAGAGAGCTAGAAGCACCTAGCTTGAATTCTATGTCTCCTTTTTATGTTATCTATACCCACTATAGCTTTTTTTACTCTTTTGTAAAGGGAAATATTTCTTCTACACTAGTTAAAATAATCCTGTGTAAGTCTCCTGACAAAAAGAAAAAAATTCTGCATGCCTAATGTTCTAATCATAATAACAGCATACTTGAAAGTACATAGATATATTCTGTTTCTAATATGCTACCTTGAGCTGAATTTATGCAGTGAATTCAATAACTGAAGTAAGATACATGAGAACTCATTATGATGAAATTATTTGACAGTATCTGATTACAGTTCTTTCTTAGTATATTGCTGATTTTATTATTTCTTTTTTAGCTCATCCTCTATCCCAAAGCTTTAGGGGGAGATACAATTTACGTAGTGTTAGATCTCAAAAGTTTAGATATTTTTCCTTAGCTTTTCATCTAAATTCCTTTAATAATCAGTTGAGATAATTGGCATTTAGAGGTTGATTCCTTGTTCAAAGATAAAATGAACTATTTGTCTCTAAAGGGTGCCTGTCTTAAACTAAACCACCTTATAGATAAGATGAAATTTAAGTATGTGAATTGCTCAACATGGTTAGTTGAAAGGAAGAGAAATAGAAACTTAATGGCTGCTGACATATTAAGGGACTGGGTGTTTATTTTATGGAGAACAAAACAGTCCTAAAAACAATGATGTTAATTTAAAAAGCAAATGAAGAAAACCTCGTATTGACAGTGAGGTATGGAATAACATACCTTTGTATTATGTTTAAGAGTATTCTTTTTACTGTAATCTCTAACAAGTATGAAAAGCAAAAATCAACAGCCACAGTACAATATCAATCCAGATTACATTAGTTGTTCTATTTGTGGGCCAAACTTATCTTTCAGATTCAAGACTGCAGTGTATTTATGCCCAACAGTTTGCACAAAAGGCCTTAGCTGCAAAAGATTTGACAGGATATGTAGTCTTTCCCGCACTGAGAAAGCTGTGGCTAAGAAAAAGGGAAGGATGGCTGGATATAAATGGAACGGGAGAATTCAGAAGTGTTAATTAAATTTGGTTTAATAAGAAACAAAATAGTGATTCTCCTCTTCAAGTAAATCAATTTAAAGTGGGAAGTTGCATTAGTAAAATATGCATGCTCCATTTTCCTCAACCAGCTGGAAGGACACTGAAAGGAAAGCAGAACCACATCTTTATCTTGGAATTGCCCATCTGGGGTTTCTTTTGGTGGTGGTGGTGGTTTTAAGTTGGGCAGACCATGAGATGACATCTTTTCAGACAACACTTCTCTGGAACTGCAAGCATATAACGAGATTTAGGTCCATGTTTAAGGTGCCGGTTTCATACATTTCCCTGAATAGTGAATGACTAGAGGGAGGCAGTGATTTAGAAGTTTACAGTAATCCAGGTGCACTGAATTTTCTTCTGAAATAATTAATTTTTCTACACAGACTATAAAAAAACCCTATCTGCAATGTATCCCCGGTTTAGGCTTCCTAATACTACTTGGTACAAATGGTCATGTTGACTTTCACAGATCCTGACTATAAATGTAGAAAAAAGTCATTCCACAACTGAAAAACATAATTGAGAGAAATTTATTTTTTTGTTATTTGGAGAGTAGCAGAACAAGCATTCTACAAATCTGTCAATAAATTGGATTAACAGTGTCTAACAGGATTAACTAATCTCCCATAAAAAAACAAAGAAAAAAGATAAAACAAATTTTGACTGTAGGTCACCATGTCTTTTCTATCATTTCATATGAAGAAAATGTGGGTATGATAAACACTGATTTCTTTTCATCAATGCCAGTAATGCAAATCAGCTGGGACATGTGTATCCCTGCTGGGAAATCTCGCAAGGACAAAAACTGTGATAAAACACACATTCAGGAACTAAAATGAAGGTTAAAAGTTTTACTAGAGTCTACAACTGAATACCACACTGAGGAGAGTATAACTTTCCTTTTATACAGGAGTATAAAAGCTTGAATCATGTAAGTAATTGTTGAATTGTAATTAATTGTGACCAATGTAATTGGAGTCCTTAAACATTTTTTAAAGGTGTAAAACTATTTGGCCTGAGTCAATGGGTATGAATGAACAGAATTTCTATGGACTTTCCCGAAAATAAAACCACACTGTATACACTGCTGAGAGTTCCTCCTTTGCCTCTTACCGTATTTCTTTTATGTTTGTTCTGTTCAGAGGATATATTAGACTTGGAGACACTATGGAGAAGCTTGCATGGAGTCACTTGCCTTCAAACACCTACATACTGGGTGCTTCAAATCATATCTGGCCTGATGGGATGCCACCCTGCTCTGATGGTCTCCTCTTGAAATGGGCTCTGGGTAGACTCATACGATGGAAGTCAGATTGCTGTCTGTACTGTTTCTACAAATTGAGGTGCAATTTATTACTCGACAGCAGCAATTATTTTTCTGTAATAGAAAATCAGTATCTTGATAAAGTTCTGAGAGCTGAAATTCACATCCAATTGTGAGACACTGAGAAAATCCACAACATCCAATAGTTTTGTCCATAAGTACTCTTCTATGTACTGTGTGACTACAATAAAATGGTGAATCTGATCTGAAATATGCTATTATTTTTAACCATAGCGTTAAAAGTAATTAGAGAGCTTTCACAATATGTAAAAAACCATTCCATAAAAAGAGGTATAAATAATATTCAGTTAGGTTTTGAAATAAAATTACAATAGTGGTAGACTGAAATATGAATTTAAACTATTTTATGACACATAAGAGTTGAGAAACGTAAAAAACTTTTTCATATCAATACCAAAGCTTCTTTACTCTTTTACATTTGATAGAAACACTCTCATGAACTATTGTGTTCCTAGAGATTACAATAGAAAAATGAATAAGGAAATTTTAAAGGCAAAAGGAACATTTTTTCGAGGAACACAAATATAAGCCAGCAAGAACTGAACACTTATTTACTTCCTATTTGTGTGTTTAGAAATATTCACCTGAAACACTTTCTTTTAATAATCACTTTTTTTCCCTGAAATTTTATTTTCTCCTCAGTAAAATATTCTATGAAATAATGCTTTTTAAATATTTTCTTTAAAAATTAACATTCTGGTGGGTTTGCGTGCTGTGATTTATAAACCTTGGAAGAACAGGAAACCAGACGTTCTCCTCAGCTGAAGACCTTGTTAACAGGTATCCCATGGTTTCTATATAGTCCATTTAATGGCTCTACTGCAAGAATAATTTGTTGATTACCAGGTGTTGGCAAAACTTGCTATATCTGATAATGTGATGAATATTGTATTCTAAAGGCTTAATTCATCTTTGTGTTTTTCGAGTGCCATCTGGATGTCTTGCCTCTACAAACCTGCTGATAGAAAGCCATGTTTTAAAAGTTCTCGAACTTACTATATTTATCCAGTCACGTCCCCGTGAAATGTTCTGTGAAGCAGAGCTTCTTTATAATCCAAGAGAGCCTTCTACGCACCTGTTTTTACATCTATAAAACTTCAGTTAGGTATTTTATATTAAGATTTGGAAATGTAAGATTTTTTATAGAATTTTTAAATGTTTTAATGTGCTGGATCAATCTATGCATAAAGATGGGACGTTGCACACAAACTCACTTGCCCAATTCTTTTCACTGCAGAGCTTTCTAATATGCAGAACTCCTAGAAGCCTGTTCATTATGTTTTACACAACAGAGATTTCTGTATATGACAAACTAGAGAATAGTTGGGATATGAATAAATAGCTTTTAGAAAACAATGTGATCACCATTCGTAGCATAAGTAGGTTCAAAATCTTTGTTTTTACTGCTGAAGAGAAATGCATTAGATCACCTGTCCTGGTTTTGGCTGGGATAGAGTTAATTTTCTTCACAGAAGCTAGCATAGTGCTGTGCTTTGGATTTAGTGCTAGAAGAATGTTGATAACACACTGATGTTTTTAGTTGTTGCCGAGTAGCGCTCAGACTACTCAAGGACTTTTTGAGCTTCTCCTGCTCAGCCAGGTGCATAACAAGCTGGGAGTACAGCACAGCTAGGACAGCTAGCCCAAACTGACCAAAGAGCTATTCCATACCATATAACGTCATGCTCGGGAGGGTTAGTCAGTCGGTCACGAGCAGAGGGATCGCAGCTCGGGCTGTGTGATTGCAGCTCGAGGGGAGCGATCGCTGCTCGGGACGGGCTGGGCATCAGTCAGCGGGTGGTGAGCAATTGCATTGTTCATTATTTGTTTTATATATTCTGTATATTCTCTTACCATTATTATTATTGCTATTGTTATTCTTCTCTCTTATTAAACTGTCTCTATCTCAACCCACGGGTCTTACTTTTTTTTTCTTTTCTACGATTCTCTCCCCCATCCCACTGAGGGAGGGGGGGAGTGAGAGAGCAGCTGCATAGTGCTGAGTTGCCAGCCGGGTTAAACCACGACATCACTGCATCATCTGACGGTCACAATGAAGATACTTGTGCTGCAAAGAAATAAAATCTACTCTTTGCTTAAGCTGGAAATACAGTAGTGTTCTCATCAGTTATCTGAGGCAGCCACCCAGCATGTGGATCGCTTCCTAAGATAGATAAATACTTTACAGGTAAACCATTTTCAATAACAGATGCCATTCACCCAATATCATTTAGAAGTAATGAGATTGACTATACCAAGATGTCCTGATATTTTAGACGCACTAGATTTCCTGTGTACTCTAGGTAAGGCCTGACTGCGGACCAGGTGATTTACAAGGATAAATGCAACAAGACACATAATTTTGTGAAGGTTAGATGTGAGACAGAGGGTAGAAGCTGACCTTGTAATTCCCATTCAAGAAAATAATCCTTTAATAGGTTCAAACATCTAAGTGAGATGAGTTCAGGAGCAAAGCAAAGATTTTTGAAAGGACCACAGTGTTTTGAAAGCCTATTCAGAAATGCAGAACTGTCTTACTAGCATAAGAATTGTTGAAAGCCAGGCACATCGGAGCTCTTATGAGGGTGGTACTGCTACTCCTAGCACGATTTAGATATACATCACCCATAAATATCATGGTAAATATCTCTGGTAAGGTTTCTAAAGGTCCTACCTTCAGAACTACCTCTATCTTTGTGGAAGGTTTATGTAAGGAAGATGAGATACTCAGATCTGCCTGCACCAGGGTGTGCTAGTTTTGGCTGGGACAGAGTTAATTTTCTTCACAGCAGCTTGTATGGTGCTATGTTTTGGATCTGTGATAACAGGACAGTCTATCCTTGGATTTAGCTTGTTTGCCACTTAAGAAGCTGGTGATTGTCATCAATATACTGTGATGCTAAGCTCTCCCAATGCACTGAATAGAACTTAGATGTCTTTTGTTGTGCTGTATGTGCTGCTCTTTTGCTAAGCATCTGTAGGTCTACCTGTGCCTTTTATCAGTTCAACTCCCAGTTCCCCCCCAAAAACCCCTTTAGATGGTTTTGATATTGTTTTTCAAGGGGTTTTTTTATTCTTTGGACACAAGATATAAAAATATTAGCACTGATTCCTTATTTTAATGGCTTTACCTGTCTGCAGAAAATAATTAATGAAATCTGCTCTGTTGGTAATGGCTAAAAGAAGGGGGAAATGGGGAAAGGAAGGAACCAAAACAAAAACCCACACAACCCTGGTCAGAATTCTATAATCATAGAATCATATATATACGTATATGTATATGTATATGTATATGTATATGTATATGTATATGTATGTATATGTATATGTAAAAAAGAAGATTCAGTGTAGAACCAGGATAAAGATATTTTACCTTTCAGTGGTAGTCAAGACTGCTGTAGTCAAAAGGAGTTACACAGCCTGAGAAACTGAGATTTTATAACAGATTTTCAGGCGTATATACAGGCACCTAAAGAAGCAGGTCAATGACTAATGCCTTAAGCAAAAATTCCCAGGCAAGTTAGGTGACTTATTCCCATTTGAATAAATAGAAATACAATTAGGAGTTTAACTATACTCTTCATCTTTCTTTATCTGTACCAACAATACATATTGAATGTTGTTTGCCTTTTCCCCCTTTTTTCCTACAAAATGTTTTTTTTTTTTTTTTCCACAATAATTATTTTAAAATAGCCTATGTAAAATTATTTTCTTAGGAAAGATTTCCAGACAATGGCTTTTCTATAAGCATTTCTGCAGCCTGTGGATCACAGGTTAGATTTGTTATGACAGCAGTCAACATCAGATGAATCACCATAAAGGGAAGTGACATCAAAATGTTAGATTAAGATGTCAATTTCAGACTGAAGAAAAAAAAGAGGTTTTGGTGGCATGGAAGTACATAAGATATATGTGAACCTAACCCTTCTTTTTATGAAATAATAAACAACACTGTCTTTTCTTACTTGTATCTAAACCTGAGTGAGGTAAGAATATTTTTTATTATTTCTGTCTCCTGCCTGGCATCTTAATCAAAATCATACCATCCTGTGCTGCTAACAAAAGTTGGTTTTCTTCCTGAAGTTTAATTTTTCAGTGAAGGAATTGAAAAGGGAATAGAATAAGGCAATAAATTCTGCATATCAATGAGGTGCAGAAGGAAGTGCAAGATGTATTACTTCCCTGTCTATAAATGAACCTGGTTGTGCTGCTTCTATATTTCTCTGAAATCCTCAGGACTACATGGTTGGAGAGCTGTTTGAAGCCAGGTTTCTTGTGATACAATGAAAGACACCACTACAACTAGTTCATTAAACTGACTCAGGAGAAGTGTCTTCAAGAAAACACCCAAGAAAACACTCAAGGTTATTTCAAATTAAAAAAAAAAAAAAAAAATGCTCTTAAGACAAGAGACATGTCTGTAATCTATTTATTTCCTTCCATTTTTCTAATTTTTTCCTATTTATCCAGCTGACCTGTTGGCCTGGAATCAGCAAGTGTGGTTCAGATGAGATGGATTTTCTTTCTCCGATTCTGCTATTGTGTTTCTTCCAAGCAACTAGTCCTACAGCTACAAATATAACATCACTAAAAGAAAAGTATTACCCTGTGTTAACCCTTCCTCTGCAGTCCTCCTAAAAGGTTTCTTGCCAAATAAAAATCCCCTGTTTCTAAAATTACCCTGGGTAATTCCATAATCGAAGAGACTTTTACTTGGTCTTACTTTCAGATCATGGTTTAGGGTTTGTTTTGTTTTCCTTTTTTTTTAAGATTAAGATAATTAAAATAATGTTTTCACTGCTTAAATGGATTACTGCAACTACTTCTGTCTTGGCTATGTAGGAGCTGACGTTTAGAAAATCTCAGAAGCAGGTAGTCTAAATTTCTTAAAGTTCTCTTGAACATAAATGCTATGACTTCCAAGTTAAATAGAATCATAGAATCAGAATCATAGAATCATAGAGTCATAGAATCATAGAATCACAGAATCATAGGTTGGACAGGACCTCAAGGATCATCTAGTCCAACCTTTCTAAGAGCACAGTCTAGACAAGATGGCCCAGCACCCTGCCCAGCTGAGTCCTAAAAGTGTCTAATGTGGCAGAGTAAACCCCTTCCCTGGGGAGATTATTGCAATGGTTGACTGTTCTCACTGTGAAAAATTTCCCTCCATGTCCAGTGGGAATCACCCCAATATAGTCTGAGTATGACATTAACCATTATTATTCTGTACCTTGTTAGGTATTTATACCATTCATATGACTTAATGCTTGTTGTGGTTTAATCCGGCTGGCAACTAAGCACCATGCAGCTGCTCTCTCACTCCCCCCCTCCCTCAGTGGGATGGGGGAGAGAATTGGAAAAAAAAAGTAAGACCCGTGGGTTGAGATAGAGATAGTTTAATAAGAGAGAAGAATAACAATAGTAATAATAATAATGGTAAGAGAATATACAGAATATATAAAATAAGTGATGCACAATGCAATTGCTCACCACCCGCTGACTGATGCCCAGCCCGTCCCGAGCAGCGATCACTCCCACCGAGCCGCGATCACACAGCCCGAGCTGTGATCCCTCTGCCCGTGACCGACCGACTAACCCCCCCGAGCATGACGTTTTATGGTATGGAATAGCTCTTTGGTCAGTTTGGGCTAGCTGTCCTAGCTGTGCTGTACTCCCAGCTTGTTATGCACCTGGCTGAGCAGGAGAAGCTCAAAAAGTCCTTGAGTAGTCTGAGTGCTACTCGGCAGCAACTAAAAACATCAGTGTGTTATCAACATTCTTCTAGCACTAAATCCAAAGCACAGCACTATGCTAGCTTCTGTGAAGAAAATTAACTCTATCCCAGCCAAAACCAGGACAATGCTATTTATCTTTCCTCCTTAGTGCTTTAATGCAAGTAATTTCATAATGTACAGTGGGGACCCCAGCTTCAGTTCCCTTGAAAACAAAGGTCAGAATTACTATTTCCAATTTTTATATCCAATTTCTATCATAATCCTCTTCTGGCACAGGAATCCACATTACTCTGCTACTTACAGACAACAGAGGAACCAGATTTGTCTATAGTCTGTCCTGCTCCCTTTTGCGCCAGGCTTGTGAGGGTGAGAAAAAAGAAGCCAAGGATCATAACAAATCCCCTATTCTAACACAGTAATATTTTAACAAATGTAACATCACCTTCAGTATGAACTTGTGAAGTCCAGGTGAGAGAAACAACAATAATTTCCCTGGCAATATGATTTTTAAAAAATGATTGAAATCTGAACAGAATATCAATTAATATATTTGGACCAAGAGCAGACATATTACAAAGGTTCCCAGGACCAGCCTGCAGATAGCTGCCTCAATAAGACTAAAAGTAACAACAAAAATTATACCCTGGTCAAGGTATCTGCAGAGGAAAACATGCTTTTCTTCAAGAAAGTAATAGTGTTGGGGTTTTTTGCATTTAAAATCTTCAGGGAAAAGACTAGAAAATACTGAGTTAACTGTTTCTGGGTTTAAAATTACAGAAATTATTCTTAAACATGGCTTTACTAATAAAAGTAAGGAATTGTAAGTTTTTCACCCATTGTCAGTATGCGTATGAAATCACTTGAGGATCTGTCATCCAGTTGCCATTTCACACAATCACAGAATCACAGAATCGCAAGGGTTGGAAGGGACAACGGGAGATCATCTAGACCAACCCCCCTGCTAAAGCAGGCTCTCCTAGAACATGCTACAAAGGACTTTGTCCAGGCGGGCTTTGAATATCTCCAGAGGAGACTCTACAACCTCCCTGGGCAGCCTGTTCCAGCGCTCTGTCACCCTCAAAGTAAAGAAGTTTTTCCTCATATTCAACTGAAACCTCTTATGTTTCAGTTTGCACCCGTTGCCCCTAGTCCTGTCAGTGGACACCACTGCAAACAGACTGCTTCCATCCTCATGACTTCCGCCCTTAAGATATTTGTAGGTGTTGATGAGGTCCCCTCTCAGTCTTCTCTTCTTCAGGCTGAACAAGCCCAACTCTCTCAGCCTTTCCTCATAGGGGACATGCTCCAGTCCCTTTATCATCCTTGTTGCTCTCCTCTGGACTCTTTCTAGGAGTTCCTCATCTTTCTTGAACTGGGGAGCCCAGAACTGGACACAGTACTCCAGGTGGGGTCTCACCAGGGCAGAGTAGAGGGGGAGGATAACCTCCCTCTCCCTGCTGGCCACACTCCTCTTAATGCACCCCAGGATACCATTGGCCTTCTTGGCAACAAGGGCACATTGCTGGCTCATGGTCAGCTTGTTGTCCACCAGGACTCCCAGGTCCCTCTCGGCAGAGCTGCTTTCCAGCAGGTCAGCCCCCAGCCTGTACTGGTGAGTGGGGTTCAACCTCCCCAGGTGCAGCACTTGACACTTGCCCTTGTTGAACTTCACCAGGTTCCTCTCCGCCCAACTCTCCAGCCTGTCCAGGTCCCGCTGAATGGCAGCACAGCCTTCCAGCGTATCAGCCACTCCTCCCAGTTTTTGTGTCATCAGCGAACTTGCTGATGGTACACTCTGTCCCCTCGTCCAGGTCAAGTTGAACAAGACTGGGCTGAGTACCGAGCCCTGGGGAACTCCACTAGCTACCGGCCTCCAACTGGACTCTGCCCCGCCGATCAGAACCCTCTGAGCCCTGTCATTCAGCCAGTTCCCAATCCACCTCACGGTCCACTCATCCAACCCATACTTCTAGAGCTTCCCTATGAGGGTGTTATGGGAGACAGTGTCAAAAGCCTTGCTGAAGTCAAGGTAGACAACATCCACTGCTCTGCCCTCATCTACCCAGCCAGTCATGCCATCATAGAAGGTTATCAGGTTGGTCAGGCATGATTTCCCCTTGGTGAATCCATGCTGGGTACTCCTGATGATCTTTTTTTCATCCACTTGCTTGGAGAGGACACTTAGAATGAGTTGTTCCATCACCTTTCCAGGGACAAAGGTGAGATTAACCAGCCTGTAGTTCCCTGGGTCCTCCTTCTTGCCCTTTTTGAAGACTGGAGTGACATTGGCTATCTTCCAGTCATCAGGCATCTCTCCTGTTCTCCATGACCTTTCATAGATGATGGAGAGTGGCTCAGCAATGTCATCTTCCAGTTCCTTCAGCACTCACGGGTGCATTCCATTGAGGCCCATGGACTTGTGGGTGTCCAGCTTCCTTAAAAGATCCCTAACCTGATCCATGTCGACAGAGGGAAGGTCATCCTTTCTCCAAGCTTGCTCACTTACCTGCCAGGACTGGAGAGTCTGAGGGCCAGCCTCGACAGTGGAGACTGAAGCAAAGAAGGCATTCAGTAGCTCCACCTTCTCTGTATCTTCTGTCACCAGGGCACCCATTTCATTCAGCAGCGGTCCCACATTACCCCTTGTCTTACGTTTACTGCTGACATACTTGAAGAAGCCCTTCTTGTTATCCTTGATGTCCTTTGCCAAACTCAGTTCCAGGTGAACCTTGGCCTTTCTAGTTGCTTCCCTACATGCTCTGGCAGCATTCCTGTATGCCTCCCAAGTGGCCTGACCCTCTTTCCACATCCCATGGAGCTTACTCTTTTCTTTGAGTTTCACTAGAAGCTCCTTGTTCATCCATGCAGGCTTCTTGTCTTGTTTACTTGATTTCCTACTCACAGGGATACACCAATCCTGAGCACAGAGGAAGAGCTGCTTAAACAGCAGCCAGCTCTCCTGGACTCCCCTACCTTCGAGAGCCTTAGCCCATGAAATTCTTCCAGGTAGGTCCCTGAAGAGGCCAAAGTTAGCTCTCCTGAAGTCCAATGTGGTAGTCCTACTTGTTGTTCTGCTTCCTCCTCTCAGAATCCGGAACTCCACCATCTCATGGTCACTGCAGCCAAGCCTGCCCCCTACCTTCACATCCTCAACCAGTTCCTCGTTATTTGCCAGCACAAGATCCAGTAGCGCTCCATTTCTTGTTAGCTGAGGTGAAATGATAGAGTATCTTTCAGAAAAGTACTGCATCATTTGCTTATGTTTGTGACATCTTTGGCACCCACAGCTTCCAGAATAAACTCCCTGTTGTGGAAGTACTAAATTCTAATCTAGCAGATGCCTAACTCCTTTGTGTTTTGTCTCTAGGTTTCTTTGGATGTCAGTCACTGCTGTGTACTTTATTGGCAGAGCTGAGTGCCATAGCTCAGGCTTCGTAATGCTCAGCAACACAAGCTTGAAGGATCTCTTTTGGATTCCTGCCACTAAAGCTTATCATGAGCACAGGAAACCTGCTGAGTCCCACACCATGGGTGGAATGCACAATTGGTCTCAACTCATGTTCTTTCACAGCTATCTCATATAATGTTAATGGGGATTTTACCTTGCTCTGTGAATTGAAACTTCGATTATTGTCTTTCACTGCAGATGGAGTCATGGAGTAAGAGAGAGACTACAGTGCTGTGTGTGTGCCAGTTGGCAGGGCTTAGTCTTCAAAGAGCACACAGCATAGCTGAAAGCCACCTACATTACCACCCTCCTTCCCAAAGCATGAACTACCAAGGCCTCTTTCCAGCCTCTCATCTTGTTCAGACTGAGTTGCAGACCAGTGTGTCTCATGACTTTCTGCCAGAGTTGGTATTTCATTACTGATTCAAAGAAAGGGAGAAGCAAACTGCAGAAAGATTACCTACCTTTAGCCTTTGTCATTCTCAGGCTTTGAAGGCTCATGAATGAATTATTTCCGGTGTGTTAGAGTAAAAAATAAAAAATGCAGGAGTCTACCTCTTGAAAAATATAACCTTACATTTTTTTTTTCCTTAAAATCATGACAATGAATGTTTAGGTTGAAAGAAAAAACAATATTCAAAAAATAATAATAAAACACCCACAATTTTACCTCTCTGTACAGGTATGATGATGCAATCTTTAATTACATGACTGACTGTTTCTGTGGTTTTTTTTTTTTTTTTTTTAACATTAGACCCCTTCTTCAATCAATACATGGGATAGCTTCTGCTTTCTTCATGGGTCACAACTAATCAATGTTCTTCTTTATCCTCTTAATTAAATTCTTGCCTTATTTACAGAACAACCTCTAAGCCCTGCACTGAATAAAAATTATATTCTTTATGCACCTTGCTAGGAGAGTCATTATAATATTGCAGAGATAATAGATTATTTTCTTCTTTGCATGGCTCATGAACGCATTCAAACTTGGTATCACTATTTGTAGATAGAAAATTAAAGAACGGAGACTAAGTCCCAAATTGTCAAAAATCTGCATTGAGCTTCCATTCCTAGATGTTACCATCATTTATCCCTAGATCCGTCTGATTCTTCAGGGTATTCATAGTTTTATAATTCATGTTACCACTCATTTCAGTTACAGGAATGAGCTTTTACTGGTTCATAGAATCATAGGATCGTAGAATCGTTTAGGTTGGAAAAGACCTTTAAGATCATCAAGTCCAACCGTTAACCTAACACTGCCATCCCACCACTAAACCATGTCTCTAAGCACCTAATTTACCCATCTTTTAAATACCTCCAGGGATGGGGACTCAACCGCTTCCCTGGGCAGCCTGTTCCAATGCTTGACAAACCTTTCAGTGAAAATATTTTTCCTAATGTCCAATCTAAACCTCCCCTGGTGCACCTTGAGACCATTTCCTCTTGTCCTATCACCCATTACCTGGGAGAAGAGACTCACAGCCAACTCACTATAACTCCTTTCAGGTAGGTGTAGAGAGCAATAAGGTCTCCCCTTCAGCCTTTTTTCCAGGCTAAACAACCCCAGCTCCCTCAGCTGCTCCTCGTAAGACTTGTCCTCCAGACCCTTCACCAGCTTTGTTGCTCTCCTCTGGACATGTTCCAGCAATGCATCTTTCCCGTAGTGAGGGGCCCAAAACTGAACACAGTATTCGAGGTGTGGCCTCACCAGTACCGAGTACAGGGATACAATCACTTCCCTACTTCTCCTGGCCACTCTATTCCTGATACAAGCCAGGATGCCACTGGCCTTCTTGGTCACCTGGGCACACTACTGGCTCATATTCAGCCGGCTGTCAACCAGTACTCCCAGATCCTTTTTCTGCCAGGCAGCTCTCCAGCCACTCTTCCCCAAGCCTGTAGTGTTGCATGGGGTTGTTGTGACCCAAGTGCAGGACCCGGCACTTGGCCTTGCTGAACCTCATACAGTTGGCCTTGGCCCAGTGATCCAGCCTGTACAGGTCCCCCTGCAGAGCCCTTCTGCCCTTGAACAGATTGACATTCCCGCCCAATTTGGTGTCATCTGCAAACTTACTGTCCTGGTTTCAGCTGGGATAGAGTTAATTTTCTTCATAGAAGCTAGCATAGTGCTGTGTTTTGGGTTTAGTACTACAAAAATGTTGATAACACAGTGATGTTTTTAGTTGTTGCCAAGTAGTGCTCAGACTATTCAAGGACTTTCTGAGCTTCTCCTGCTCAGCCAGGTGCATAACAAGCTGGGAGTACAGCACAGCTAGAACAGCTAGCCCAAACTGACCAAAGAGCTATTCCATACCATATAACGTCATGCTCGGGGGGGTTTAGTCGGTCACAGGGAGAGTGATCGTTGCTTGGGGACTGATCGCGGCTGGGGGAGTGAAATCTGCTCGGGTCAGGCTGGGCATCAGTCAGTGGGTGGTGAGCAATTGCATTGTGCATCATTCATTTTGTACATTCTGTATATTCTGTTACCATTCTCATTATTACTATTATTATTGTTTTCTCTTATTAAACTGTCTTTATCTCAGCCCTCAGCTCTAACCTTTTTTTTCTCCTTCCCGATTCTCTCCTCCATCCCACTGAGGGAGGGGGAAGTGAGAGAGCGGCTGTGTGGTGCTTAGTTGCCAGCCGGGTTAAACCATGACACTTACTGAGGGTGCACTCAATGCCCTCATCCAGATCATTGATAAGGATATTAAACAGAACTTGCCCCGGAACGGAGTCCTGGGGAACAACGCTTGTGACTGGCCACCAACTGGGTTGAACTCCATTCACCACAACTCTCTGGGCTGGGCCATCCAGCCAGTCTTTTACCCAGCAAAGAGTATGTCTGTCTAAGCCATGATCCCCCAGGTTCTTTTGGAGAATGCTGTGGGAGACAGTGGCAAAGGCCTTGCTGAAGTCCAGGTAAATAACATCCACAGCCTTTCCCTCATCCATTAGGTGGGTCACCTTTTCATAGAAGGAGATCAGGTTGATCAAGCAGGATCTGCCTTTCATGAACCCATGCTGGCTGGGCCTGACCCACTGATTGTCCTCCATATGCCTGGTGAGCACACTCAGAATGAACCGCTCCAAAATCTTTCCCAGTACCAAGGTCAGGCTGACAGATCTGTAGGTCCCCAGATCCTCCTTCCAGCCCTTCTTGTAGATGGGCATCACATTAACAAGTCTCCAGTCACCTGGGACCTCCCCTGTTAACCAGGACTGATGATAAACGATGGGGAGTGGCTTGGCAACTTCTCCGCCAGTTCCCTCAAGTCCCATACACTTGTCGATGTCCAGATGGTAGCAGATGGTGAACTGCTTCCTCTTGGATTATGGGGGGTTTATTCCACTCTCCATCCCTGTCTTCCAGCTCAGGGGACTGAGTACCCTGAGGATAACTCGTCGGCCTATTAAGACTGAGGCAAGGAAGGCATTAAGTATCTCAGCCTTTTCCTCATCCTTAGTGGCAATGTTCCCACTTGCATCCACTAGAGAATGGAGGTTCTCCCTGGCTCTCTTTTTACTGTTAATGTATTTGTAAAAACTTTTATTATCTTACAACAATGGCCAGATTGAGTTCAAGCTGGGTTTTTGCCATTCTAATTTTCTCCCTATATGATCGAACGAGATCCCTGTACTCTTCTTGAGTTGCCTACCTCGTGTTCCAAAACTGGTAAAATCTCTTTTTCTTCCTGAGCCCCACCAAAAGCTCCCTGTTCAGCCCGGCCTTTTGTCTTCCCTGATGATTCGTCTTAAGGCACATGGGGACAGCATGTTCCTGCATCTTGAAGACTTCCTTCCTGAAGAATGCCCAGCCTTCCTAGACCCCTTTTCCCTTTAGGACTGTCTCCCAAGGGTCCTGAACAGGTGAAAGTCTGCCCTCCGGAATTCTATGGTGGTGGTTTTGCTTACCCCCTTCCTTACCTCACCGAGAATCAAAAACTCTATCATTTCATGGTTGCTAATACCAAGATGACCTCTGACCACCACCTCTCCCACCAATCCTTCTCTGTTTGGAACCAGCAGGTCAAGCAAGACACAATCCCTTGTAGGCTCACTTACCAGCTGTGTCAGGAAGCTATCTTCCACACACTGCAGGAACCTCCTAGACTGTTTCTTCTCTGCTGTGTTGTATTTCCAGCTGACATCCCATAAATTGAAGTCCCCCATGAGAACAAGGGCTTGCGATTGAGGGACTTCTGACAGCTGCTTGTAGAATGCTTCATCCCATTTGCCATGTATGAATGTGTATAAAGAAGAATGAGGGCACTGCCAACTGTCTTACTGAGTGTCAGTGAAAAGTTTGATATGTTTCATATAAATATATATATATATATATATATATAATCTGGTGCATTTTTCTAGCGTTACTGACAAGCAGAAATAGAATTGCATTTTCTTCAATGTGTTTGGCTGATCAAACTTGCAGACCATTTCTTTATGTGATTCCGTGTCTCATTTATGATTGTTTTTGTGACTATATCTTTCCAAGTTGCTAATGAAGAAGATAAAAAAACAAATCTTAAAAAAAACCAGCAGAAGATTTCCCATTTCTTTTAGGAATATAATTTAAAGGTTTTGTGGTAACATGGAAATTCAAAAATGAAAAGTCAAAGCATATTGTTTTGACTTTTCCATTTTCTTAACAAAGGAAAAAGATCTTTTTTTCTAAGAAAAGCTTTCACGTAACTGTCATCTATTAATATAAAAAAATATATATTTTTTAAAATCATTCCTTTTAGGAGGAAATTGTGGTGGGAATAATAGTGTGTACAAGTTACAAATACAGAAATTTAAAACAGAAAATCAAAACCTTTCATAGAAAGGTAGTTCTAGTTTTAGACCAAGTGAATTCTAAGCATATTATACAATTTTCTTAAGAAATTTAAAAAAAGTCCTGTGAAGACCAGAGTTAATGCATCCACTGAACATCATCCATCAAAAAATATTAAATGAAGAAGAAACAGAAAGAAATACTATGTCATCATTCAATAATGTTCTAATTTATAGTATTTTTCACATTTTCTGAGGACATCTTCTGAAAGTTTTTTGAAAATTTTAACAAATCTAAGTTTTCACAGAATCACAAAATCATTGACATTGGCAAGGCCCTCTGAAGATCATCTAGTCCAATCCCCCTACTCAAAGCAGTGTCATCTAGAGTGGGTTACCCAACGTCATGTCCAGTTGGGCCTCAAATATCTCCAAGGATGGAAACTCCACAACCTCTCTGGGTAATCTATTCCACTGTTCGATTACGCTCACAGTAAAGAAGTTTTTTTCTTGTTTTCAGATGGATTTTAATGTGTTTTAATTTGTGACCACTGAGTCTTGTCCTGACATCTTGTCCTCTCATTGTCGAAGTCTGTCAGGTTGGTTAAGCATGGTTTCCCTTTTATAAATCCATGATGACTACTCTCAATCACCTTCTTACTTTTCATGTGCCTGAAAATGGTTTCCAGGTTTAGTTGCTCCATCACCTTCCAGGGATTGATTTGAGGCTGCCTGGCCTGTAGAAACCTGGATCTTCGTTTTTGCTTTTATTGAAGGTAGGAGTGACATTTCTTAACTTCTATGTGAAGTTTAACACTTTACTTCTGCCATCAAGAGGTCTGAGCATGGGAATGTTCAAATCCAAAATACACATCTACACCACTCGACCCCACAAAAAAATAGGCAGAAGTCTATTACCCAGCACAGGCCAATCTTAAAAAGAGGGGAAAAAAGTGCATCTTACCCCCCTCAATTAGGAGTTTTTTCCACCCTTCAGAGAAATTAGGAGATTCAGAAGTCCTGAGCATATCCAGTTCCTTTATAGGAACATCTGTAGCAGAATACAAGTCTGAAAGCTGTGTTCTTTCTGATCACATATATTTCTGCTGAAGCGACTTTATGACCCAATCCCTATTATAAATCTAGGAAGTTCCCTCTTGAATTAATATGTCATGCATCCATCCCTTCCTCTAACTTAAAGGTTTTTCCAGAACCTCTGTTAAGGAACTGTCTTACAAATACCAGTCAAAATTTACTAAAACTAATCCAACTTGATTACATACGAACTTTTCCTGAACTGGGATAATCTTCTAGCTTTTCTCTCCTCCCAGTATGTATCTACTTTGATATAGTCATAAACAGTCATGTCACTCTTATCCTTATTTTATTTAAAACTCAAATTCTTCTGACTCCCATAACTCCAACTTTCCATTTAACTGTTAGTAATAAATGATTTTCCAGTCTGAGTCTGCCTTCTTGCAAATGGGTACCCATAACTGAGCACACTGTTCCACATGAGGTTTTGCTAACATCAGGCATGATGACACATGCATCTTCCTATATCTGCTAGAAATACCATTTCTGATATATTTTGAGATTCTGTTTTTCACAGCTTAACATATTTAGCTTGTTATCAACTATTATATTAAGATCTTCTCCAAAGTCCTTTTCAGCCAGAAAACACAGATCACAAGTTTTGGAGACTAAGTATCCAGAATTCCTAACCACATGGTACTTGAGTCATCTTGTTCTATAGCCCTCAGAATGATCATGGTTTTCCTGTATGATACACCACATCTTGAATAAAGCCTGAGGTTTTTTGTTATCAATTTCAGTACATATTTTTATTTTCTTAGAAAGATTAATGATTTTTTATTAGCATTTGTTCTAACGTCTTTCATGTGGCTGAGGTCAGATTAACAAGCCTATAGTGGCTGAATACATTACACTTACTAATTTGAGGTGTTGCATTAGCAGCTCCTGGGTAACAGTATCTTTTGAAACTAGATGACTTGATGTGTTTGATTCATTAAGAACATTTTACCATGTCTGCAAAGCCACATACTATTTGTTTCAGAAGTCTGGGACAGGGGGAGCAGATATCCACCTCCGTGGAGGACCCCACGCCAGAGTAGGTGGATGCCCAAAGGAAGCTGTGACCCTGTGGGAAGCCAGGGCTGGAGCAGGCTCCTGACAGGACCTCTGGACCTGTGGAGAGAGGAGCCCACACTAGAGCAGGTTTCCTGACAGGACTTGTGACCCTGCGGGTGACCCACGCTGGAACAGTGTGTTCCTGAAGGACTGCACCCCACGGAAGGGACCCACAGTGGAGCAGTTTGTGAAGAACTGCAGCCTGTGGGAAGCACTCATGTTGGAGAAGTTTGTGGAGGACTGTCTCCTGTGGGAGGAATCCCATGCTGGAGCAGGGGAAGAGAGAGAGGTGGAAGGAGTGGCAGAGACAGCGTGTGATGAACTCACTGCAACCCCCATTTGCTGTCCCCCTGCAGCACTTGGGGGGAGGAGGTAGAGAAATCAGGAATTAAACTGAGCCCAGGAAGAAGGGAGAAATGGGGGGAAGGTGTTTTAAGATTTGTTTTTATTTCTCATTGTTCCACTCTGACTTTTGATTGGAAATATATTCAATTAATTTCCCTGAGTCAAGTCTATTTTGCCCATGCCAGTCCCTGTCCTTATCTCAACCCATAAACTTTTTGTCTATTTTCCATTTGAGGAGGGGAGTGATAGAGTAGCTCAGTGGACACCTGGCATCTGCGATGGTCAACTCACCACACCTTTTCCCTACCATACATGTCAGTCTTATAATGTCTAATCAATACTAAGACAAAATGTTCTTTTATTTATAGGAGATTGCTTACATCACCATAAAACCTTGTTTCTTTTTTGACTATCTCTTGGTGTACTTGTCGCATAGCTCTCTGATTTCTCTCCACCCTTGTGCTGCTCCACTCTATACCCGTTTCCCCCATGTTTTTTACACCATTTTCATGTCACTTATTGCTCAGTTCTCTGCCTTTCTTTACTTAGCCTACACTGACATCCAGCTGTATTATGCAGCTGTTAGATAAATGCAGCAAACACTGGAGGCCCATGCAGATGTGAGATATCTTTATTTCATCTTAAATTTGTATTCTCTCTGTAGATATGAATCTCCATATTTTTCCAGTTTTTCAAAATATACCATAGTGATGCTTTTCCATAAATTTAATTTCTCTGAAGCCATAGAAAAAATTGTGCATTCCTTGCTTAAAAATTGCATGAATCATTGGCATGAAAAATACATAAAGTTGGGAAAACATACATTTTCTGTAGCTTGCTTACAGTAAATATAGGAGCAAGCACTTGATGTTGCATTAACCATAGAATATAATTTTATAATGATGCTTTCTTTAAAAGATGAACTTGGACTGTTAGGATCTATTTCAGATATTACAAACTGACTTGATATATAGGTAATGGATTATCAAATTCAAAGCAGAATTTGACCTTAATTTAGCCTATCCTAAAAGGGGAATTTATTACAGGAGTGTGAGAAAATGTTCTTTTCAGTACACTAGGTCATGAACCAGAATGTGTTTTAAGTTAGTGGGATATTTAATATTTATGTTAACATTGCTCACATCTCTATGAATGAATTGTGTTAAAGCAGAGGTTCACATGTATTTCTCTATCATGACACTGGTGACATGACAGAGAAAGAGCATAATTGACTTATCCAAACCACACACAATATGGTATGTTGCTGTTTTACTCTAGTGAGGTTGAATGAGAGAAGTATGGTCAAGAAGACAGTGATCATGAATGTAGAACCCAGTCATGGATGTTGTAGCAATGACATAGCCACATAAAGAGTATAAGCACTTTGCTCAACAGCAGTGGCTGATTTTTTATGCAATTTTATAGTAATCTTACAGGCCAATGATTCTTTTTACCCTCTAATCACTTCAGCTTCTTACAGGAAATTTTCATGCAGGATTTGGACCAAGTCTGTCTTAAAAGCCATCTATACTACTGTGTAAACATGTTAAGCTTTCTTCCATGTATGTCAGTCAAAAGAAAAGCTGAATGAAAACTAATGTGTTCATGTGTAATTTGGGCCCTCAGGGAGATCTATAACACTGACTTTTTCCAAGCTTGTTTCAAATGTTTTAAAAGATAATGTTAATATATCAGGGTGTCATATCGTATTTGGAGTTTCTTTCTGGCTAGTATATTGTTGTAGCTCTCCCCTCATACGCTCTTCTATAGCTATGCTATATATAATATATATAATATATATATATAAGTGGAATATAAAAACGGATCTAATAATTGCTTAGCTGAATGACTTCTTACTATGTACAGTGATTTGTACTTTCCATTTTGTCTAGTAAAGTGGTCCTCTTGCAAGAAGATAATCTGTTAATTGCCTGCATTTAGCACAATTTACTTCTTGTTATTCTGTGCCAAAATATGGGCTCAAATTATAAATTATTGTGAGCATATGCACAGTAAATGCTTAATAGCAAGCATCTTCTGTCATATCTACCAGATTCAATAGATGTCTATACATTCTTCTCTCTCTTCTTAATTCAAGATCCATCTGCTTATATGAAGTGATTAAGTTTTTTATTTATGCCTTTGTCTCATATTGAAAGGGTTGTAATTCTGAGACTACCATGGTCTATTACACCAGAGCATAGTGACACTTAATGACATCTATAGTAATTGTATAATTATTACTTATTTGATTAAATAAAAAAGTTACTGTGTTTGAGCAGGATTAAAGTCACAATAATACAGTTTTTAAATTATTTTAAATGGAATGAAAGTTTATAACTATAAATGAGCATCTAGAAAGTATGTCTGTAGATCTGTAGTACCAGATCATAGTAACTTCATTGGCTACTCAGTCTCTCAGAGGTGTATGGAACTGTTCACAAAACATTCATAAATGTTTGCAGCACTGCAGCTTAAGTGCGTAACCTTAATTTCTCTTTCAGTTCATTCATCACACTGAGGAGATGTTTATTGCTTGTAAAATTGTACTGAAGTTACTGAGTCATGGCAAATCAGAAACTTTTATGTCTTTTAGACAGATATAGTGCCACCTAGATGACCCTAACTTTGGAGGATCCAGTTCTCCACCACTTGTATGAGTAGCTAACATAACTAATATAAGGAATGAGATGACTAAATGAGAGTGAAAAAATATACTCACTCATCTCAAAGAGCCCTTGTAATTAAGGAGATTAATTTACCATTTATATTTGAATTTGAATTACAATTTTGCAAAAACTTAACTAATAACTGTGTATTCATAAATCTCACTGAAAGTATTTCTGTTTTCAGAAGAGCAATGTTTATAACCTGTATAAAAATTAAAAATTGCAAGCAGATGCATATGAAGGGGATTTTTTGTTTGTTTTTGAGGAAAGGAATGAAGAAAACTAATGGCCGTCATCAATAATGATGAAAGTAAATGCAAGTGTTGCATATGAAAGGAATTTAAAAGAAAACCAAAACCAGCTTCCTTAGGAACACAAGCAAAGATTCACAAGTATTCTTCCTCCCCCCCCCCCCCCCCCCCCAACCTAGTAGTCTCCTTTTAATCACTCTTTTGGCTTTTTTTGTTGGAAACACTTGCAGACATATTAAGAACAGTTAGAAAAATCCCAGATGTGTATTTCCACTTGATTTCTCAGGCAAGTACACTGCCAGAAAAAAAGAAAAACCAGATGTGAATTTCTGCTTGACCTCCCAGGCATAAACGCAGCAAGAAACCAAACCAACAAAAAATGCAGAAGTTCAATAGAGAACAAATGTTGAAGATGTGGAAAAAGAAATCAACCTCTTGTCCCATAAGTTAATGTAGTTTAGAAAAAGCATAGGAGGCTACATTTCTTTGAATATTTCTGGAACAGCAGCTAGTATGGGATGCTGTCTCTATAGCGGCCCTTTTAATATTGAACCAAAAGATTCTGAGGAAAGCTAAGTAACAGATCTTAATGAAGCAAATAAAACCTCAGGTCCATATGATGATTTTATTAAATAAGATGATTTGCTCAAACAGACAGAATTTATTTCATTGAGGAATAATGAACAAAACTGAACTCAGAAAGAATGGATTTTAAACATAAGCAAATATCAGGGGGAAAAGAAACAGAATTTTTCTTTTTTACATCTCTTATTACAAAAGGGTGTCTTCCTTAATAAAAATTTAACATGCATTCGAAACTACTTTTGGAAAATAGCACTTTCTGAAGTCATGGTGACATCTTTACATCAAAGGCAAAAGAAGCTGTGTATTAATTTGGTTTCTGGGGAGATGGTACATTTCTTCTTATAGACATATTGTGTGCAGAGGAAGCTGACAGGTGGAAAGAGTGAAGCAGAGGCTTAAAGGATCATCCTAACTATATCGGCAGCTGTCAGGTAATTTCATGGGCCTGAATCATCTCCAGGAGATGTATGTAGAGAGGTGACATGCTGTGCATCGAGCTCCCTCTGCAGCATTCTTTTCCTTCCTGGCCCACATCGAGGGCTCAGCTGATATCTCAGCTCACTCGAGAACTCAGATTCCAAAGAGGTGACCTGCAGTCCACATCGCCCTGGGCTCCATGCAGCATGGTTCAGGGAAGCTGACCCCTCTCCGAAAGAAGCAGCTGTTCTGTTTCAATGAGTAACAAAAAGGAGCAACAGCAATAAAATAAGTTGGGCAACATTGTTTTTGTTTTGTTTTTTTTTTTTTATTTTCAAATATCAATTGCTCAAAGCACTAATGAGAACAGTGTCTGCTGTTAATCAAAATGGTCTAGGGAAGAATATCCTCAGTGTGTTTCCATTCATTTATCTTACAACAAGAGAATAATCTAGCCCCAGAAGTCACCTCTAACCGTTCAGAAGCCAGGGCAGTGTTTAGAAGCTGATTAGATAATAATGATAATTACAGAAAAATAACCATATGCTCATTATTATATCAGTTTTGCTGCTAGTAATTATGGTAACTCCTGCAACAAGCCTACCTTGTGTAGTCATACAGACTAATTAAAATGCAATTTCCACATCTGCAAATGTTTTTGCCAATGGCTAAATTCAAATGGAGTTTCTGAGTGTACCACAAGGAGTTCTAAATCTCAGAGAACTCACTGTTTTAATACCTGGGTTGTGCTGTGTCTACCAGCTCTACATGCCTTTCAGCAAGTAACCACCACCATGCTTGCATACCCATCTGGAAGAAAACCATGCAATATTCCATGTTTGTAAGAGGAGAAGGAAAGTGATCAAAGCTTAGCTAATCTTGGTCAATAACAGACAATATTTTCAAGCATCGGTGTTTCAAATTTAGGGGCTTAAAATATTAAGGCTCCTGGTTCTCTCTAACTCACAGCTAATCGTTATTTATTACAAGTGCCAGGAGACACAGTTTCAAGGATCTCGGCATTGATTCTGAAAGACCTGTACCGCAGAGCAAGCCAGGCACCACTGCCACTATGGTCATGGCCAAAAACTGGATAGACGGATCAGGACATTGAGATTTCTAAAGCCAATCAATAATTTGCAGGGTTCAAAGTGCACATACTGCTACAAACGCAGCAGCAGCAGGAATGAAAGACTGATTTCTTTTGGGACAAAATTAGAGTGAATATAGACAAGTCAATGAAGCCATGACCCTGACTGAATAGCCAAGATCCACAGTAAATATGTATACTAGATGAAGTTAATATTCCTGGGTTTGCTGTTATTTTTACATAGGCTATGTGGTGGTGTGCTTGCCCCCCACACACTCTGAATTCTCCACCTCAACCTCTTTCAGGTGATAACCACCTGTGGCAGTTGTGATAGATGTGTCTGGTCATGAAGAATGTACCCAGTGGATGTGGGGGAGACAGATAACAATACAATAGCCAAAGACTGTTGTGGAATGTGCCCACCCTAAGCACAGTTGTCGGTATGCAAAAATGACTATGAACCAATCATCTGACCCTCATAAATAGCGAGCAGCCCAAGACCCCTTGGAGGTCTCCTGCATGGCAGTGGGCTGCATGCCAGGATCTCCCCTTGACCAGGGACGCCTCTCAAGGTTACTCCTCAAGGTTGAGAGATTCCTTACTGTAATGGATTCTCGGTAAGTGGCTAACCACATGCTCAACTTTGAAACATTATCTAAGTGATGTAAAGGATTTATTGCGCACATATAATCCTTTAGACATAAACCATTGACCAAGTCTAGGACTAAGACTGGATCCAGTTGCACCTAGACTCCTCTCTGAGGAAGGAGTTTAGAAAGCAAGGGGATCTTTTCTGAACCTCATGTCTGAAAGGGAGGGTCTCCCTGACAGTTTTGTCTAACCCTGTCCTCTATGCAGTAAATAACCAAGTGTACCTTGCCATCGAACATTAGAAACTATTGTCACATTTACCACTGAACTTTGTTAACTCACTGTTTTACACCAATGAACTATATTTTTTTTTGCCTCCCTCTCACTCAGTCCATGACAGGCTAACATGATTAAAGACCTGTTGTATCATGCACAACAGGATGAATAAGAAAATAGACAGAAACAGAGGAAAAATTTATTTTTTGAATCCTAAAACTGACAAGCAGAAAAATCCAGCTACAGAAATAGCTAATCGGTGTATTTTCAAATACTTGGAGGTCTTCCAATTAGAGGTGCTACCTCAGTGCAGAATAAAAAAAAAACATTAATCTGATCATTCTCAAGAAGATAACCAGATGTCTGTTTTGTTTATAAACACCACATAGAAGCTAAATGTTTTCCTGGATAAAATTGGGATAGAAAAAAAAAAAAAGTGTTTTTCTTCTCCACTCATAATATTCCTGCACAGCAAGAATCTAGGAAAAAAGCATACACATTGAATGATCTCTGCCTAAGTGAAGCCAAAAGCTGGACCAATTCCTGAAATCTAGCCAATTTTTACTGCCATTGAAATGGGTGACAACTGCTGAGTAAGCAAACGATGGAAAGCTGGAGTTGTTCCCAAATGGATTTGAAGAAATTCACCATGCTGATATATACCGTATGGGTTTAGTCTGATCTAGAGACATAAACCCATCATTTTTGTAACTTGGTTACACTCCTGTCTTTCAAGTTCCCTGTTCTGATTGAAGATTTTGCCCTAATTTTCTTTCATGAGGAGTGTTTAGGTATATTTCATCTTATAGTTGAGTTTTCCTGATAACATCAGTATTCACATGTGAAATATCCTTCAGGTACTTTCTCTTCCTGAACAGAATAATGAGAAAAGTTTTGCCTCACAAACTAAAGCTGATTTTGGGTCATCACCATTCCTTCTTCAAAAGACAAGGGTGAAAAAAAAGCAGATCATCCGACATGAATAGTAACATTGATGCCAAACTCAAAATCAGCATTATTAATACAATAAAATTATCAATAGCAAAACCAATATGCGATTGTCAATATATTAAAAATATTAATAAAATCTTAGGCCATTTCAGCCTAAATCTATTCTTTTTCTTAAATTAACTTATTGGTTCTATTAACTTACTGTGTTTTAATTTCTATTGCACTTTTCAACTTGTATTCAATATATCAACATATACCTGCATGCACAAATATAAGAGAATGTTTTCTTTGTAAAACAAGTAGAAACTAGTTTCACTGAATTAAAACTATGATCTTTCTCACAGTGATGCATGAACTCACAGCCTCATCTCAGTGATTCTAGATCCCAGTATCTGCAGTCCTGGTGGGTTGAACAATGGACATGAGGAGAAAAGAGAGTGGAAGTGATAGTTTTGCAGGCATCCATTATCAAGTATTTATTTTACTCAAACACAATTACTGTTATATTCTGAACTTCTTTCCAGAAGAACAAATTTCCTAACAGTGCATCTGTTTCCTCGCTGTTACAGGTCAACTGCCTGGAGCACTAATATGGACAGTGCAAAAAGAGTTGAGGTTGTGCAAGGAACTTCTGAGGAGAACCGTAAACTGGTTTGTACTGTGTCTCTGCCTACATTTTAGAGTACAGGTTATGGAGCAGGTGAAATCATCCCCATTGCTCCCTTCTGCTCTGGGCACCTGGAAGTACCTCTGCACATTCAGCTTAATTCCTATCTTCATAACCAGGAAGCACAGTAAATTGGTGCTGTAAATCCCTTAGAATATTATAATCCCACAGCCATTAACCTGAAAGGGAAATGAACCACATATGAACCTGTTAAATATATGCTGTCTAATGACTATGATGTCATGTCTTAGACAAAATGGGCTGATTCAAGCAAGACAAGAAAAGTATAATGTTTTTCTCAAATGTTTTTTCATCAAATTACAGTGGAAAAAAATAAAACTGTTAAAGGTCATATCTGATTACTCTAACTGCACTACTGCATCTTATTGACCTTAGGGAAACCACAGCATTGGGAATGTACTCTCTGAGCATTAAAAATGTTGTTCATCTTAGAAAAGTGTGGAAAACATTTGCTTTACTGCAAACTCCATGTTCATATCTCCTCATTTCTTATTTCTTTAATATGAGAAGCCAAATGTTGAACTTGATAGGCTGTACAGCAGTTTCAGGACACCAGGATGAAATATCAAATTGGTTCCTTCATAACCTGGAATATATCTTCTGTTCTAGCTAATTATTTTATGTTTTTACATGTGTTTGGAAATTTTTGTCTTGTATTGTTTTATTTCATCTGGTATTTCTGTAAAGAAGAAATGGAGGAAGAGGGAAGAAGATAAAAAGGAAAGGTTTCAGATTTCCATGTTAAGTTTTATGATATTAAAAATTACATCAAAACAGATAGATAACCGAGTAATTTCTATGTAAAACAATGTAGTTATTGAAGGGAAGTGCACACTAAAATAGTTTGCCTCCAGAGTTCTTTATACATTAGTGTTATGTTTAAGTAAGTTTAACAAGTCTTTTGACTAGAACAAAGCCAGCATTTGATACTTATACTAGTTATATGAATGCAGTTGTTTGTACATACTAATTTCTCTCTCCTACACACACTCTGTGTCTTCATTTATATGACATTCTGCTAAGACCCAGTTTAGTTATAACTACCTCAGTCAGAGTTCTTTTCAAACATATGTCAGAATGTTAGTGCAACATCTGGATCATGTTATTACTGGTTAATTAATAAAACCATTTATAAGTAATTTTTTGTACAGCTTTCCATTATAACTATGTGGTATATTTTGACAGATTAAATATTTGGGTTGACATTCACACATCTTGTTTTTGTCAACAGCATGACTTATCTTTGTAAGTCTGAGAACAAATGATGTTAATATTTCTATCTGCACATAATAGATCTGTGACCTTTTTCAGTTACACTTTGCCCATTAATTATATCATTCCAGAAACAATTTCTAACATTGCAAACCTCTGAGCAGCTTGAAAACACCTTATGAAAAAATCAGCTTGTTAAGAAAATCTATCATCTTTACAGTATGTTTCTTACAAGTAGAAAAACAAAATTGTAAATAACATTTTTTACTACAGTTAGGTATTTAACCATGTCGTATGTGATCTGAAAGATAGTTATCAATAACGAATGAGCATTTCCTGATGTTACATACAGAGTAACTTCTATATATATGTGTATATACATATATACAAAAATCATAGATTCATAAAATCGTAGAATGTTTGGGTTGGAAGGGACCACTAGAGGTCATCGAGTCCAACCCCCCTGCAGTCAGCAGGGACACTGCTAACTAGATCAGGCTACTCAGAGCCCCATCCAACCCGGCCTTGAGTGTTTCCAGGGATGGGGCCTCCACTACCTCTCTGGGCAACCTGTTCCAGTGTTTTACCACCCTCACTGTAAAGAATTTCTTCCTTACATCTAGCCTAAACCTACCCTGATTTAGTTTAAAACCATTACCCCTTGTCCTAACACAGCTGGCCCTACTAAAAAGATTTTCCCCATCTTTCCTATAGGCCCCCTTTAGGTACTGAAAGGCCGTAATCAGGTCTCCCCACAGCCTTCTTTTCTCTAGACTGAACAAGCCCAACTCTCTCAGCCTGTCCTCATAGGAGAGGTTCTACAGCCCTCGGATCATTTTAGTAGCCCTCTTCTGGACCCACTCCAACAGTTCCATGTCCTTCTTGTGCTGAGGGCTCCAGAGCTGGACGCAGTACTCCAGGTGAGGTCTCACCAGAGCAGAGTAGAGGGGCAGAATCACCTCCCTCGGCCTGCTGGCCACACTGCTTTTGATGCAGCCCAGAGTACGGTTGGCCTTCTGGGCTGCCAGCGCACATTGCCGGCTCATGTCCAGCTTTTCATCCACCAGCACCCCCAAGTCCCTCTCGGCAGGGCTGTTCTCGATCCTTTCTTCCCCCAGCCTGTATTGATACTGGGGGTTACCCGGACCCAGGTGCAGGACCTTGCACTTGGCCTTGTTGACCCTCATGAGGTTTACACAGGCCCACCTCTCCAGCCTGTCCAGGTCCCTCTGGATGACATCCCGTCCTTCTGGAGTGTCAACCGTACCACTCAGTTTGGTATCATCTGCAAACTTGCTGAGGGTGCACTCGATCTCACTGTCTAAGTCATTGATGAAGATGTTAAACAGCACTGGTCCCAGTACAGACCCCTGAGGGACACCACTCATCACCGGTCTCCATCTGGACATTTTGCCGTTGACCACTACCCTCTGGATGTTACCATCCAGCCAGTTCCTTATCCACCGAACAGTCCACCCATCAAATCCACAGCTCTCCAATTTAGAGAGAAGGATGTTGTAGGGGACCGTGTCAAAGGCCTTGCAGAAGTCCAGATAGATGACATCCATCGGTTTTCCTTTGTCCACCGTTGTCGTCACACCATCATAGAAAGTCACTAGGCCTCAGGTCCTGCATAAATAATTCATAAGGAATTTACAGTGAGAGAATCTCCCCATAACAGTTACCTGCTAAACAAGAATAACTAAACAAGGGTAACAGAAGAGGCCTATGCTCCCTGACTTTTGAGTAAGTAAAGGCAGAAAGAGAATCTCAAGGAAATCTATAACAGAGATAGGACATGACTCCAGATCTCCTTAAAACTATCCTATTATCTTAAATTGGTATTAAATCATCCTCATAGGCTTTTTTAAGTGAGACAAATGAGCTCCTACCTATAACCTAAGCTGGCCAGAAATTTTCTCTTTGCCTTGGGTGAACCAAAATAGTATAACCTGATGCTAGAGTGGGGTTATGCAGGTCAGGATGGACATTTTGCTGCATAGTTTCTGCACAGTTTGAAGCACAAACAGGGAGTTGTCACCCCTTCCTGCCACAACGGAATATACGGAATATCCTACAGTGTGAATGACCAAGGGAGTGGCACTTAGCTGCTTTCCAGTTCCCTTGCTCCCAATTCATATCTACCTCAGAAAGCCTATATAGATAACATTTATTTCATTTCCACCTTATGAACATCCTTCACCTCTCATTCAGTAAATTTGCTTCTCAATATTCCTTGCTTTGCTATGGTTTTCCTTCAAGTCCCTAATATGGCATTTGGAACTGTGTTGGCAAACTCATAAGCAATGTCTTGTTGAATTTGTGGGGTTTCTACATAGGATGACAGTTCAGGCAGTGCATCTCCATTAACTGCATAAGGTCCTGAATAACTTCCCTGATAACTTTGGTGAAACTGAGGACCTACTAAAATAAGTGACAAAAGTCCCTCTGGTTTTAAGGACATAAAGATCTCCATCATGCTTTCTCTCAGAGGACCACTTGGTAGTAAGTATTCCATTTAAGTAGAGTTAAAATAGAATAAAGACAGAAACTTATGACCTAGGAATGATTGCAATGTTTCCCTTGAAAATAAGTAAATAAAAAAATATTTTTTCAAAATTAAACTGGGCTTCCAAAATAAACAAGATCCATGAAAATTAGGAATTTGGTTGGGAATTTCATCTGTTAAAAGAAAACAGGAAGGGGAAGATATATACAGAAACCCAACAGTGTCCTTCTTGTCCTTTGTACACACTCTATTCTTGAATGGCTTTCAAACATGGTTTTGTTGTTTTAAAACTAATAGTGTTGACTTATTGCCTGATATATCACAGAGTAAATAAAGAATAATTTCCTGGGTATACCCTGTTCTATCCATGTAGAGGAGGTCACAATCAGCATTGCATCCCTGAAAGCTCTGTTGTCAGTGATCAGTAATGGCAACTCATCTGCATCTCTTTTCAGGAGTGGTTTTGTAACATCATTGTGAGCCTGTTTATAAAGGCTTTCCAGTCTGAAGATGAAATGAAGACACTCATCTTTTGCAATGACACCTTTCTGTTGGAACACTAGCCTAGCAAGGTTTTCAGGAAGACCTATTACTTTCACAGCTTTGGCTTTAACTATACGTGCTCATCTTAGGAAGACTAGATCTCTTCACTAGGAAAAGTAAAATACACTTAAGCATGCCTAAAGTAGGGATCTACATTGGAAACAGGATAAGGGCCTCTGCCATTGCCAAGAATACATTTTATTTCCTCCCAGAAAATGCTTGATCATTGAAGCTCTTCCCCCCTACTTGTTTTGCCTTTCTAATGAGAATTGGAGGGATTATATATTCCAATAATTGTGTGCATGAGATTTATTTTTGTCCTAACTCAGTCAGGATCTGATACAGGGGACACCACTCCTAGGAGCTCTCGTAGGCTGTATGGACCAGTTAAGAAACCCCGGGAACTAAATATCACACTTATGAATTCTAGTTTTGTGGGGGATGTATTTAAAATAGTAAATCATAGTCCTTAACAATATTTATTGTCTAGAAAATACAACAGATATTAAGCTTTAGACTTTACAGGAGGACTTTCTCCAGGAGTGTCAATACACAACTGACGTATTTTTTTTAGGTCACCTACAGCATTTGTCTACTCATCACCAAAATGTACTATTAGTTTAGCACAGTATTTCTGTTCTTCTTTGCTAGTAGTTAGAATTAAAATTCCCAAGAGATACAAATCAGAGTTCAGGGTCTTCTTGTCCACTTTATTTATTAATTGGCAGCTGTTCAAATTAACATTAATCTATTATAAGATCATTTAATATATCTTAATTTTGGAATTAATCATTAGTTTCTGACAACAAAACAAGGTATGAATAATATAGCACATTCATTTAGGGACCATATGCACTATTTAAATAATACAAAACTTTGGAAAAGGAATCAAAACACTGCTTCAAACTTATCTGTAGATGAATACAGAAGGTATTTTAAAATGCCAGCAAATCTGACCAGTTTTATGCAGCTTTCATATGAATAATATTTGGAACTGTGATAATTAGGAAAGTGCTTATAAATAGTAACAGTAAAGTCAGTGTACATTTTTTTGTCTACATTATACATTGTATATGAAAATTACTTAAGGAAAATATATCCTGGAATAAATTGTGCGTTTATTTATTGCTTAAAAGCAATAACCAACAGTCAGTAAAGAAGTGCAATATTATGTCTCGGTCTGGAATTAGCCTTTGTTAACTTTTGCAGAGTCAAAATCTTCTGGTGGTGCTAACTTCCAGTCTCTTGTGCTCCTTTAGAATCCATCCTTATCTGATATCAGTAAGTGAAACTGCTGAATTTCTAGTGCTGTGTCAACTTACAGCAGCCACAGATCTGATAGCAGCTCTAGCATGGACTAAGTGCATTTAGAAGGAGACAATTCTACTTCCCTCTTATCTCTGTTCACCCACAGTGGCAAGCTCAGTCTGATCTTGCATACTTTTAAACTGTGAAATTTTGCCGTTTCCACCTTCTGTAGCCTCCACAATGAACCGTAACTAGCTCTTCTGATTTCCTTTCTTATTAGAATTCAAAAGCAAGAAAGAGCAGTAACTTCCATGCAATCACATAGAGTTTCACAGCAGACTGACACACAACCCCAGCAGTGAAGTGATGGGGTGGTGGTTTCATCAGAAGAGGAAGTCCTGATAAGGTCATCAGCCATCATTGTTGGTGAATTTTACAAAAGAACTTCCAGCAGAACTAAGCATTAATCACAGATGTCTTTCTAGACCTTGTCAGATTTTTTGTATGATTTTATACAATCCGTATAGGCTTTTGTTTTCAGTAATCTTTGCAGATGTTTTCTCTTGACCTAACAAATAAAAGGAATTACAACATGACAACTGGATATTGTCAAGGTTGAGAAAGATCATGGAAATTCAAAAGACAATACATCTTAGCTGTCAGGTAAAACAAAGTTCTGACTCAAGTTTATCATTGAAATGTAAGTGCAAACTTGATCCAAAAATCTCATATTGGAAGCATGTGATTTATGATGAAATCTGGACTTCTCACTGAAGTTTTGTATGCAGATTTTTTTTGCGTGACTTCGCTTCTACCATAATATTTCTGAATCATTCTTTAGAGAAAAAAAAAAAAAAAAAGAAAATCAGTTAAGTTTTAAACTGGATTATCTTCTATTCTCCTTTGTCTAAGACCTGTTGGAACCCATTAATATCACATAATCACAAAATTATTTAGGTTGGAAGGGATCCATCAAGATCATCTAGCCCAAACCCTCTGCTCAAGCAGGGTCAGCTAAAACAAGTTGCACAGGACTCTGTTGATTTGGATTTTGAATAGCTGGAGAGAGATATATCCAAATGCTTATATGTATATAACTGTATACATATAATCATAGTAGATATTTTAAGTTCATTATGCATATGTACATAATATATCCAGTGATAAAAATCCCTATGTATTTGTGTATGTAGAAAATATTGTCTCTTCTATTCTTACTTTTGTGCAGAGTATTTGCAATTACTGAGTTAACAAGATTCATAAAGAATGCAGAAATATGCAACTAGTGTACTTTAAATCATACCTAAATTTCTCAGACATATGTAGTTTTGAGGGTAGTCATACGATTTGACTGCCAAAAGTCTCCCAGCCCACAAACTTTCACCTAATACTGACATAATTTATTCTAGAAATAAAGAATTATGAAGCTGGATTTATAGAGTTTTATAAGAATCGGGGTTTTTCAACTTTTGTGTCTGGATAACTCATTGATGTCCAGCACTTGGGTCTTCCTTACAAATAGCAGTTCAACCTGCAGCATTGCAGAGACGTGGGGCATCACAGCCATTTGCGGCTACTTTGTGACTATATTTATATGATATTGTGACACAGAGCACAGAGTTTCCTGATGTAAACACACCAAGGCTGGTGTATGCATGCAATGCAGGGCTAAGAAGTGCTGCATCAGCTTCCTAAAGAGTCAGAGCTGTGCACACAAGACGCTGCCTGATGTGACACACATTGCCTGTCACCTGGCTTGTACTGAGTGCAGTTATCTCCAGAATCTCTGCACCATGCTACACTGCACACTGAAACAAAACATCCTCCTATACTGCCATAGCGTGTGAGTTCTGTGATACGTGCTGGTTTATCATCCCTTACAAAGTCCCCACTTCCTCATCAACCCCTTTGAAGCCATCTCATTTCTCCAACTGTGAAAACCCCTGTGGAGATGGCACAAGAAAAAATCCTCCCAGATGCACTCAGTTGATTGCATTGTTGGTTTGTGTAGGACCAATTGCATGCTTAATGTTACACCGGCCTTTCTTCTGCTTTGTCTTACACCGCTCGTCTTCCATTATGTTTAACAATGCAAAAAGACTCATTCTAAATTACCATAATCAGCTTCAGAGTCATATTGAACATAGGGGTTTATTAGACTAAAATAAATTTCTGATTCTTTCTGTTCACTGTAGACAATCAGAGGGATTCATCTGGCAAAACATAGGCATCTCTAATATAGAATTATGCTTCTGAAAAAACTTTCTTTTGCAGCCGATAGGGAGAAACAGGCTCTTCTGAAGAGCAATCTATCTTATCCTAAAATAGACATCTAAAATAAGTCAGATGAACCGGATCCTAACAGTACCTCTTTCACTCCTCTGACTAAAAGCTCCAAAGCAGACATCCACATTGCAGACACCTAGTCAGAAGAGACTAATCACACCTTTTCTTTCTGCAATTTTCCTATGTCTTTTTTGGCAGTCTTCCTCCTTCAAAGGAGTGCTACACTTTCCCTTACTGTGACAGTATGACCCAGTGAAGAAACAGGCACAACAAGCACAACAGAAAACAATTTATAGCAAATCTCAGTGGTAAAACCTTAGGAAAATGTTCTAAGCAGATATTTGCAATTCCTGCTTGAGTATTGTATTCTTCATAATGGGTTTTATTCTGATTATACTCTCTAAGTGCTACACAGATATCCATGAAGGAACTGAGATCATCACACAAATTCCACTTCTGTTTCTGACTGCCACAGTAACTACAGCTGTGTTACAATGTTAGATTCCTGGAAAAAGAAATCTCTTTATTGATGTCCGTAGCTTACAGACAGCACAATTTATGTTCTTATTATTCAAAGTCAGAGAAGTGCCCTTTTCTATTTTAATAAACAGAAGTAGATGTCAACGTGTTTTACTTTCATTCTGAAAGAAATAATGAACTTCACTATATGAACAGATTTTCAAAAGCTCTTAAGAAAATTGTACACACAAGTATCCCTCAACATATGGACTGAGTTTGGAAAAAAGCAATAACAAGTCATGAACTTTTGGCAGACATAATATTCTCTTTCTTGTATAAAGATTGTATTAAATTCATTTTCTAATAGATGTTTCAATTTATTCAATTTTATCTATATTTCATTTCCTAAACACTTGACCTAAATCTATATATTGCCTGCAATATGAGTGCCTGAATTTCAATAAACAGTGTATATTTGAAGTGGGAGGACTTTTCCTTTACAGTCAGTGTTGTGATTTCTTTGAAGTAAAATATATAAGACCTGAAGTATCCGTCAGGTGCTCTAAATGATTGGAAAATAGACCCATCAGAAACAATGACACCTCTAAGTAATTAATGTATTTTTATTTTGTGTGTGTTTATAAGGACAAAAGAAACAAAACAACATAACAAAAGAGATTATTTCCAAAACCATACCAGCTGTGCTGATGTGTATATAAGATATACCCAAAAAATCAGCTACGAGAAATCATTGTAACTAGAACTTTCAGAGACAGAAAGAAAGGAAAAAAGATATAGATCCTTCTGACATTTTCAAAGCATGGTTGCCTCATGTTTGGAATGATAAACATTTAGATGTATGATTTGTGTTGCAATGTTTTCGAAGTAAAGCTTTTGAATCTGGGTGCCAAAGACACTGCATTGACCTATGTCATGTCTAATACTGATTAAAGGTTGTACAAATAGACTCTGAATCTAACAGCAAGATATCTATTGACATTTCCTAATACGGACGGCAGTCCTGCCAGCTTTGGCTGTTATGTCTCACAAACTAAAGAAAGGTCAGTGCCAGTGGGTGTTTCACCTTCATAACAAGTGGCATGAGTGATTCAGCAGCTGACACTTCATTATGACTCAGCCCTGAAGCAGACCCCAGCACACTCCTAAAATCAACTCATCTGTGTGAAACACCATTTACAGATGTAAATCTGGACTCATTGTAGTCAACTTAAAGTCACATGGCACACCTATTTTAGGTGTGCGGTGTTAATAGAGAAACCATAGAGCAGCATGTGCATGCTCTGCTCTAGAGGAATATCCAGGACAGAGGAATGTATTCCTTTAGATCTGCTGCAGTACCTCTTTTTAACTATATGCTAATCCTAGAGGAGTTGATAGGCTTACTGGCTTGTCACATAAGTTCCCTTTAGGTTTGGTGCCATTTTGAGAAGAGTAGGAGAACAGAGATATAAACAATCCCCATCCATGGAGATGAGGAGACAGACTTTTTGATTATCCCATAAGGGACTCTTCTTATCACCTTTACTCATATGCAATGAGGCATATGAAATCCTAATTTAGAGCTGCATCATAAATCCCTCATCAGCATTACTGATAATTTTTCACACATGTTCACTTCTGACAATAATGGTTTGCTTGGACTACCCATGCAGTTACTAAAGTAAAATACAAACTTAAAAAGGGCAGTGTTTTTCATTCTTCTAATTTTGTAAACTCTTTATTTATAGGGTTAAAACTGATCGGATTTAGTCTCAGTCTTGACATGATCCCATACTTCTAGATGCAATAAAAATTAATTTGGATATTTTGAGCTTAGGAGACTGAAAAAAAATTTTAGCAATTTCTAACACAATTCACCTGGTCATGCTTATACCAAAAAAAGAATTTTACAGCTAAAATAGATTAATTATTTATGAATAAAGGCTGCAGAACCTGTTCTCCTATTCAAATTCACTGTTGGCTGTTGAAGTTTTTTCACAGCCAACATTTTAGGGAATTATTGGAACTTCTGCTTCATAAACTGTAAGTATTGATACTTAATTTGTCATATCCTCTGTAATCTCTTCAAGTACATATATTTGTATTTAGTGGGAACCTGGCCTTAATTAAGGCCTTTAGATTCTAATGTAACACAGTGATAACTTCAGTATAAACAAAATTCTAAACCAAACACTGAAATTTGCAGTAAGATCAAAAAATTCTGGGAATTGGTAAAACCTCTTTATTTTTCACTTCTCCCTTATTAAATCCCATTTCTTGCACTTCTGCTGAAAATTTCTTCCCAACCCAGCAGAACACCTGTTCTTTCTTTATCCTCAAACACCTATGGGGGTTAAAGGATGCTGTACAAATTTATGTTGCTGTACAGATCCATGGATCATGTGCTTTTCCCTGTTTGCACTCTTATACCCCTAGTCTACTCCAAAAATTTTCAGTAAAATTATGCCATAAAATTAAAGAACAAACACAAATGGTGGCATCATAATTTCTTTTATACATTTAGTCTTTGTGTGTACGTATCTAAACCTTTTTTTGCTTTTGAGGGATGAGTAAATCTGTATTTGACCTCAGACCTTTCTGAAAATTGAGCTGACCTGGAATCATAGGTAGGTAAGCACAGTAATAATAGAAGTTGAAAATCAATACACTGCTTTACAGGGTCATGCTGAAGTCATTTTGGTTTCAATGATGAAATGATATTTGGATTTTGTAAGATTTCTTTCCATTGCCAATTAACTTCATAGCATCCTTATATCAGAGCTGAAAATGTTCTTGACAGTGACTTTGTTTCATCCCAGCTTTTAAAATTTGTGGCAACCTAACAGTTAACAAATAACTTTCTAATATCAAAATATTCTGCATAGCAATTGTTCAGTATTTATACCATATTAAATCTGTTCCACTTGTACCACACTAAGAGTAAAAAACAAAGTTAGAAGAATATCGTATGTAATGTGATACATACTGTTTACTATTTAAGCTTTTTGCTGACATCTGCATGTAAATGGAATATTTTGGAATAACTTGCTGAAGAGAAAATTTTAAAAATAAAAGACATTCTCAGACAAAAACACAGTAGTTTGAAAATGCCCCCGGTGCTATCCTGACTGTGTGTCATGCCTGAGTAAACAAGGCAAGGTGAGGAGGGTGGTAATGTAGCCTCACTCTTAAATATCTATCAAGCAGGACCCTATCAAGAGCCTCCATAGACACACTGCAATTTTCTACCATGATACAAACTTAAGATGCAGTCTGTCAATCTGCATATCTGCTAGACTTTACAACCACTTCCAGCCTCTTCATTTTCACTGTTACAGACAGAAATGCTGAAGTGCCTTGTGTCTGATAAAGACATTTTCTTTTCTTGCTACAATGTCCCAGAAGATTTGAAATATTTCTTGCTGTTGCACATAATGCAGTTCTTCCCTTGTTTTTGTCACCTTTTGAATACGTGAAGTTCATAGTGCGTTAAATTTTCCCAGTTATTCAATATAGGACAAAATTCATGTCTATTGTTTCCTTGGGATTTTAAGCAAATACACAACATAAGAAATAGTCTGGAAACAACATTCTATAACACCACATTTTAGACTCTGTGCTTTCTCTCATACTTCTTTTTTTATTAATGCCCAACATTATTCTCTTAGGTTTTTCCCCCTGAAGATGGAAGTTAAGAATTACATTATATCACACCATTGGTAAAATTAGTACTGTGAATAAAATGGCTTCTACTGAATCAGGTATAAAATATGGTTATTATAATGATTAATTAATTATTAAGACATTCACCAGTACCAGACCCAGAAACGTGACTGATAAAAATGACTGGCTTTGACAATCTTGGATTTCCCTCCAAGTGGTCATGGGCAAGTAGGTCAGCAAAAAATATCCACAAAGCCAAATTAAAGCATACCTGTCCTTTTTTCTACCTCCTCTAATTAACTGTGTTTAGAACTGATGGCAGAATTTGTACCTGATGGCGAATGGGAATATTTCACATTTTCTCTGTCATAAAAAAATAGTTTCCAGATTAGTAACACCTGAAAATATGCCCCTTTTTTTAAGATTTACTTTTCAGGAAAATTTGCTACCTTCAAATTTATTTTATCTAAAATAATCACTTTAGGCCTGTTCTTGTTAAACCAGAAAACATAAACCGAAGTCCAACATTCTACTGTCATTTTTATTCCAATCACATGCTTCATCTCAGTAGGCTGTGAGGCTTTAAGTAAGTCAGAAGAAACCTCAGCAATGTAAAAAAAATGAATGAGAGGCAAGTAGAAAGTATTCTGAAAGAACTCTGTAGCACAGAAGCACAAGAGTTTTAGTAAGAGGTCTAAGGGTGTTTTCTTTTTTTTTTCTTTTTTTTTTTTTTTAATAAGGAACAGTCAAAACTGTTTCAGTTTCTCCTTGGGACTCTGTGTAATTTTGAGACTTTACCACAGGCTGAATAAGCTGTAATTCTTGGTACTCAGTGTGCCTAGTTTTGAAAGGACCTGGTTCTTTTGTATGTTAGGATCAATAGTTCTTCAGTGTTTCCAAATATCGAACTTCAATCAAATTGATCTGCTTAGCTCCATCATTGGACAGCCATCAACATTTTTCTTCCAATATTATGAGTGTTACTGTAATATCTGAGAGGGAAATCGGTTTCATAAAAGCCATCCAAAAGCCAGTGTGAATTTTAAATTCCTTTTCAACCTTTCTTAGTCTTTTCTTTCATGACTTCTAATGGCCTTTTTTTTTTTTAATTTTTTTTTAGGAAATGATTGAAAATTGTTCCCTGAATTGTGATCCAGCAAGCTTGAGCTATTGCTTCACAAATTGCCTGCATGCAGTACATGTGGTACCTACATTCAGAAACCAGAAAACTGTTAGTAAATCAGATTCAGTCTTGCATTATGTCAACTTTTTTTTTGTTACCTCTGTTATAAACTGAATTTTCAGTCTAGTGTTACACAGATTTCTCTTTCATACAACAGAAATATAAGTAAATCCATTATTTTGACATTTAAATTGTCAAACAAAAATTGAGTCTATTGTCTATTGTTTGGAAATATAGTTTAATATGTCCTGTGTTTATTTGCTTCCACAGAATTGGTTTATTGAACCAAAATCTCATAAGCCATTTGATAAGTATCACACTGTATAATGATTTCTATTGTTCTGTAACTTACTGTCAATATGAAATTCAAATGTCAAGTCTATGAACTTGGAGAGGCAGTCAGTTACAAAAGCCATTATTCTCCATCTTCTAATCTGAATGGCAAAGAGAAGTGCAGATTACTTCCTCATCTTGACTTCCAAGGAAACTATGAATTTGCTCTGTACATACACTGTCCCACTTGTCCACAGTCCTGGAATATCTTATAATAGAAAACAGGGTTTGGAGTTTTATAAAACCAGCACCTCATAATTTATAACTTGTATTCAGCCTTCTAACTGCTCATGTAAATAATAAAAATGCATCTGACATTTTTTAAATTAGGTGAATTCATTTGTCACTCTTATTCAAATTCTATACAATATGAATTACCTTCTTTTCGGTAGTGTTTATCTCAGGGCATCACTGAACATTAATATTTCTTCCATCACTTCAGAACAAACAACTGAGATCAAATGTTTCTTACTCCAACAGAATTATTTATTTAGCATAGGTAAAAAGGTGCTTCTTAAGTATCACTAAAGACAAAATACAAAAGCTGTGAAGTTGCATAGGTGACACCACAGGCATAATTTAAGTTGTGCTGTCAATGGTATAAGAACAGGAAACATCTTGGTTTCACTTTCAAACCCCACCCAAATTGATGGAATAGGCAATTAGTGGACTAAAGTATCATTTTACTTTTAAAGAGAGTATTTCTGATGTGGATAATATCAAGGAACAGTAAATATGGAAGCAACTTTGACATTTGCACAAACTAATTCCTCAAAACAAACCTGTAGTCTGACAGCTGATCTTGAGATAATTTATCTGATTTCTTTCCACCCCTTGTGAAGAATTTCTGTAAATATGGTTATGGAAGGAAAAGAAAATTCTTAGATTCGAGACTTATCTCTGCCACTTACAAAGAAGTACAACTGTTCTAACACTTAAAAAAAATTGTCAAAATATTTATCCACAGACTTCCTCATTCAAATGCATGCATTCAAAATTACATTGATCCACCTGCAAATAATAGGAACACTTTTTCATCTCTAACACTAGTTCCAGTGAATTCAGGGGATTTTCAAGAGCACAGAAGACTCTATGAGATATGTAGCTCTTCAAAATACATGAATAAAATACTACAGCAAATAGGCTTCAATATAAAATGTAACATTGGTGTAGACTTTCCATATCAATAAGTCCCAAAGGATTAGATCTATTACTCTAACTACATGCTAGTGTTTCATATTGCCCTTGACACATGAAAAAATCAATAATCTGTGGCAAATATGGCTACAAAGTTAGGTCATCCATGAAAATAAAATATTTCTGTGTGAAAGTTTAACCCATCATATAAAATCTGTTTAAGAGAAATCATGACAAGATGACATCTATAATGAATTATTATTTATATTTTCTAGCAGATAAAAAGGTCATAGAAATCTGTTCTGTCTGAGGCAAAATGATGATTCATTTTTACAGTTACTGGCAGCCCATTTTTACATTACTATAAAATACTGAAATAATCAAACAACTCACAGTTTCCCTTTATGTACTGCCATAAATGCACATCAATTTTCACCTAACATGTGAACAAGAAATTGCTATGTTTACAGCAAAATAACAGTTTGAGGGACAGGCACAAATAGGCCATAAGGTTTTGAGGGGGTTTTTATATTCCTGGTTTGGACAGCAATTTTCCTTTTCCTTCATGGATGGCAGAAAGGGGAAGCATCTTTCCATTTAATGTTCAACTTAGAAATAACTGGAATTTCTTTAGATTGTGGAAACCCCCAAAATTTCATGTAGCCTAAAAGATCCATGTATCATAACACAGTTCTCACACTTATATGTTACAACTTAAATTAAATTAAATCACCAAAGTTCTGAAATGAAAATCATAGTATTTGATTGTTTGTTTCCAATAAAAAATAACTTTCTGTTTACATGCCATTTAAATAAATCATTGTAATCTTTCCCAATTCTTACACATTTTTCATCTGGATGAAACTGTTCAATAAATTGTACTTACTTGTTTTCCCCCTGAGTTTGCTATTGCTGAAAAACATTCCATACCCCTATTCTTTTCACACTGAGTGTTATTAAAACAAACTTATTAAGCAAAACAAGTTAATCACAGAAAATGCAAAGAGTATTTTGTAAATCTGGATGAAGGATGCTCCGCATTCGGGCTGTCAACTTGAACAATGGGAAGAGAGATCTTGTGCAATGTGACATCTCCGAAGAAAGCTGTGGACGTAATGCAATCTAGCTAAATAACAGATTATGACACTAGGGCCTTGTATTGGGTTTCTGTGGCAAGGTCTTGGTAGTGGGGGGGCTACAGGGGTGGCTTCTGTGAGACGCTGCTAGAAGTTTTCCCTGTGTCTGCCACTGGCTGAGGCCAAGCCAATCAGTGACAGTGGAAGCGCCTCTGTGATAACATATTTAAGAAGGAAAAAAAAAACTGGCTGCAGCTCAGTAGCCAGAGAGAGAAGAGAAGTGAGAGGATGCAAGAGAAAACAGCCCTGCAGACACCAAGGTCAGTGAAGAAGGAGGGGGAGGAGGTGCTCCAAGTGCCAGAGCGGAGATTCCCCTGCAGCCCGTGGTGAAGACCATGGTGGGGCAGGCTGTCCCCCTGCAGTCCATGGAGGTCCATGGTGGAGCAGATCTCCACCTGCAGTCCGTGGAGGACCCCATGCATGAAGGGAGGAGGCTGTGACCCTGTGGGAAGCCTGTGCCAGAGCAGGTTCCTGGCAAGACTTTGCGGACCCCTGGGGGGAGGAGCTCACGCCGAAGCAGGTTTGCCAGCAGAACTTGTGACCCCACAGGGGACCCAATGCTGGAGCAGTCTGGTCCTGATGGACTGCACCCCATGGAAATTATGGACCCATGCTGGGGAAGTTTGTGAAGAACTGTAGCCCGTGGGAAGGACTCATGTTGGAGAACTTCATGGAGGACTGTCTCCAGTGAGAGGGACCCCACGCATGAGCAGGGGAAGAGTCCCCAACCCCCATTCCCATCCCCCTGCGCTGCTGGGTAGGAGTAGGTAGAGAAAACTGGGAGTGAAGTTGAGCCCCGGAAGAAGGGAGGGGTTGGAGGAAGGTGTTTTAAGATTTAGCAGTTTTTCTCCTCTCCTTCTCTGATTTTGATTGATAATAAATTAATTATTTTTTCAAGTTGAGTCTGTTTTGCCCGTGATGGTAACTGATAAAATGATCTCTCCCTGTCCTTATCTGGACCCACGAGCCCTTTGATTTACTTTTTTCTCCCCTGTCCGGTTAAAAAGGGGAGTGATAGAGCAGCTTTGGTGGGCCCCTGGCATCCAGCCAGAGTCAAACCACCACAGGCCTGGAATGATTTTTTTTCTTTTTTTTTTTTCTTTTTTTTTTTTTTTCAACAAGGATTAGCTGGAAATAGTGAGAGAAAGTGCAAGCAAACTGGTCAGTGCTGAGACAAAGCGCTGTACAACAGTCACACTCTGTGCAGAAGCTGTGGACATTCACTCTGACTCTTTACCCATTTGCTTAAAGCCTGAAACCCAGACTAAAGTTATATCATAGCTGTTGTATCATATCTGCACCTTATGTGTAATATTTTAATTATATTTGAAAACTACCTGCAGAACTGTTGTCAATACAATGAAGCTGAATAGGTAAATGAAACAGAATACTGACTTTTTACCAGCTGATGAAACACATTTAAAGACAGTAAAAAACTTAAATTCAGATATAAACTAGGAACATGGCAAAGAGGATATTGTTTTAATATCTTCTGTTCATTTAAAGGAAAATACAGGAACACTGGAAATATTTCAGTGCCTCTATATAGTTCATGTCACATCAAAGAAAGGAAAAAACACCTCTCTCCTGTTGATGTGGAATTTATAACTTGAGAAGTCAGCTGGGAAATTTCTTTACAACTTCATTAAAGGCTCATCCAAATGCTAAAAACAGATTATAAAATGAGAAAGTAATAGATAATCATGAATTACATAAATGCAACTGAGTTACAATGACCACTCCCAAACTAGTCTGCAATATTAAAGGAGGAAATATATGCTTACTAAGAAGTTTTACTAAATCTGCGGTTTTGATTATCATATTCATGTGTATGAATTCATATATAAATTAAATTATATCTTAATTATATGTTTCTTTTGGGTTAATTGCACATCTATGGTAATGCAACAGCATGTGTCTTCTAAGTATCACTTAGCATGCACTGTGGTGAAATAATGGATATGTAATTTTCTTTCAATAGCTACTTTCAGAGCTCAGTGAATCTTAGGTGAAGGACATAAAGTTGCTAGTTTCTTCTTTGAAGTAATAGCTGAAGAGAGGGTCATGATTCTCTGAATGTAATTGTGTGCTATCTCCTGTTTTATTAAATAAGAAATGTTAAAAGAAAGTCCAGCAGAAAAAGCAACTAATTACACTGTGCTTCACAGAGAACAGAAACATTATGCCTTTGGAGAAAGGACAGAGAAATAGAAGTACTATGAGTAATTATTCAGCTCTAAAAATATATGTCTCATTATTTCTTTCTCACTTAACATGACATGAAAAAACAACGAAGATTAAAGAAATACAGTAGTGTTTCCAGTGACACTCTAACTTCCCCCTTGGGCATCCCAGTATTTGGCTCACAGGTAGAGCAGCAAAAAGGCCAACTCTGTTCTGGGATGCCTCAGGGAATGCACAGCCTGGAAGTGAGCACCTCCATCACCCGAAACACACATCATGATAAAGGAACCTAAAGAAGGACTCTATACCACAGTTCTACACCTAGAACGGAAATCTCCCTAAACTACACACTTGGAAATGGCAAGTCAAGGATGAGCCCATTCCTTAATCTTCTAATGAACTTAAGTTTCCACTGTGGTCCAGAAAAGTCCACACCCTCTGTTCAGAATTCACAGTCATGATTCTTCCTTGACTTTTACCCTAACCCAAGAAAATAATTTTCCAGGGCAGATAAAAACTTCAAAGCTGAGAGACAACATTACTCCTCTGCCTAAATTAAAGCAGGATTTGATCACAGATCACCTGCTGCTTCTTGAGAAGCTCAAATCACTAGTGTGTACGGTACTAAGAATAGTGCTCTCTTAATCTGTTGTCTTGAAGATGTTAACTGTGTGGCATTGCCATAATTCTGGGAAGCCATATAAACACTGAGGTTATTGGGGGACCTATATGTCAACACAGTTTTGCAACATGCTTTTACCAAAGTTTCTTCGAAAAAACTTAAAAATTATTTTGTCCCATTAAATAGCTGTACAGAATTTTTTTAAAAATAAATTATTATGCCATAATGTCTTAAATGCATCAGAACTTTATTAATAGTGGCATTAGGCTTTTACATCATACAGCGTTAATTGGATGATGTATTTTTCGTATTCACTACTATGGGAAGATACTGCTTTTAAACTTCAAAGATAGTTAGTGCTTTTGAACCTGCTAAATTTTCTCTTAAAACTTTAAATCGTATAAACTATGTCAGTGACCCAAAGCTTGTTGACATCCTAGATCCATTTGCACCTTCCTCACTGGGAAAAAAAAATCACTCCCTAGCCTTAGGAATAATTACCTTCATGTGTAGCAAAATTTGGATGGTGGAACTGGCTTTATCAGAATAATAATTGAGATTCCCTTCAATTTTCCACTGATAAGGCTGTAGTGTTAACTGTGTCAGCTCCAAAGTCATTCTGCATTATAGAAATAACCTTAAAACCCAACAATTTTTTTTTTAAAGAAATCATTGTTACTTCATTTTTCATCTAGACCCATTTTTTTCTTCATATGCCTGCAGTCATTTTACTGCAAAAATTATCTTAGGAGCATAACCTAACTTGTCCTCTTACTTTCTTCCTTCTTTGCCTTTCCAGGGTAAGAATCCCTTAATTCTTACATATACTTGTAATGTGTTATTTGCGGCTTGGAATACACACAGTTTATGAAGCTGTCATATGCAGTTTAACTTCATTTTGCTTCATTTAAATACTTTCTGAAATCAGAACCCAAACAACATTAAAATGTAGATTTGATCAAAGAACTTACTTTCATAAGATCAAACATTACTGGGCTCAGCTTACACTACTTGAAAATATTTGAGCCTGATGAAATAAGGACATACTTTTTCAAAGCTAAAAGGAAAAGAAAAGCACAGGTACTTCAAAAGCTTTAATAATCAGCAGCAAAGAAGAAGCCATGCTAATATGATGCTATGAAATACATTCAGGTACAAATAAAAATGCTAAATACAGAGAAGCAATTGCACTGGAAATAAACAAAAACAATGTCTGGTTCTCTGAGGCTTTGAAAAAAAGCTATTTTAAAAATCTGGATTTACTGTAAAAAAAGTACAGAAAGTGAGACAGAGTGATTTTTCCAAAGTGGTGATCTTGCTTGCATTAATTTGGACATCTGAATACATAAATAGAGGCTGCATCTCAGTATATAAAATATAGGATAAACAACTTGCTTCATATTTTCCTTTCTTGTTGTGGAAATAGCACATCACATTTCACTCCCATTAATTCTGTTGTCTGACATTCAGCAATTTTGTGTTCATATGCTTAACTCTAAACACATAAATAGTCCCACTAAAAGCCCAGTGAATGGTTCATGTCCTTATAGTCATAATTCTGAGTTATGTAGTTATTTTGTTTCAGTAGGAAAACACAAAAGAAATATCTAGTACCCTTATTTCTGCAAGTAGTTTCATTTCAATAATGGAGAACCGCATGAAGTATATTTCTTATTCTACAAAAATTTATCTTGGATAGTACCATGAGGAAATACTACTTACATAAAATGAAATAATCGTGTATTTCTTTAAAAGAAAACAAATAGTGGAATAGCATGAATAAAAAAAGGTATAACTTCTATAGGTCCAGATTACAAAAGTACTTCAACACAAGTTTAAGTCTCATTGATCTGGATACTTAACTAACTGCTTAATTTGATCTAATATCTGATGGATCTAAATGCTACCGTACACTATTAAGTTAAATACATACTTGTGTATTCTATAAAGATATAATTAAATATCTGCTTATGTGCTTTATGAAAACAGTATGGTTTGATTTAAGTTTGAATAACATCCTCCCAGAAAGACGCTATTATTTACATCACTTGAGTAGAGTGTGTTTCATCCTTGAAGGAGGAAAGAAGAAAATCTCCTATGAAAACAATCTTTCTGATCCCTCAAGCTTAAAAACCTATCCCTTGACCAGATGGTAAACTCCTTTAGGTCAAGAAGATCACTGAATTCAAGTGGTTTCTGCATACATACTGGGATCTGTTTCTGTGGGTAATCTTACCGAGGCTATGTCCAAAAGATAGAATCATAGAATTGTTTAGGTTGGAAAAGACCTTTAAGATTATCAAGCACAGTTGGTAACCTATCGCTACCAAGTCCACCAATAAACCATGTCCCTAAGTGCCACATCTACCTGTCTTTTAAATACCTCCAGGGATGGTGACTCAACCACTTCCTGGGAAGCATGTTCCAGTGCTTGACACCTCTTCTGGTGAAGAACTATTTCCTAATTTCCAATCTAAACCTCCCCTAGCACAATTTGAAGCTATTTCCTCTTGTCCTATCACTTGTTACTTGGGAAAAGGGACTGACACCCACCTCCTTTGAGGTAGTTGCAGAGAGTGATAAGGTCTCCCCTTCAGCCTCCTTTACTCCAGGCTAAACAACCCCACTTCCCTCAGCCACTCCTCATAAGACTTGTTCTCTAGACCTTTCACCACCTTCATTGCTCTTCTTTGGACACTCTTGAGCATCTCAATATCTTCCTTGTAGTGAGGGGCCCAAGCCTGAACACAGAATTCAAGGTGTGGCCCCACCAGTGCCGAGCACAGTGGGACAACCACTTCATTGGTCCTGCTGGCCACACTATTTCTGATACAAAGCAGGGTACTGTTGGCCTTTATGGCCACCTGGGCACACTGCTGGCTTATATTCAGGCTTCTCCAGGCCTGTAACATTACATGTGGTTGTTATGACCCAAGTGCAGGACCCAGCGCTTGGTCTTGCTGAACCTCATACAGTTGGCCTCGGCCCAGTGATCCAGCCTGTACAGATCCCTCTGCAGAGCCCTTGAGCAGATTGACATTCCCACCCAATTTGGTGTAATCTGCAAATTTACTGAGGGTGCACTCAATGCCCTCATCCAGATCATTGATAAGGATGCTAAACAGAACTGACCCCAATACTGAGCCCTGGGGAACACTTCTTGTGACCAGCTGCCAACTGGATTTAACTCCATTCACCACCACTCTTTGAGCCTGACCATCCAGCAATTTTTTTACCATAATAATCATAATAATCTGGGGGGCAGAGAGAAAACATAAACTAGCAGCAACAGCATAGCTATTCTTTGGATATATGGTATAATTCAAGTGCATCCCATAATATGGGTGGGTCAGGGACTGAGATGGCAGGGAGAAGCATTCACTGCAGTCTGATCCACTGAATTTCTTATGTGAAGACTCATACTGATTACACTTTTCCACTGAATCAAAATATACTGAATTGTTTTAAAGGAAATTGCTTTGCTGTCACTTCACTGAGGGCCTTTCTTTGGACAATATGCACAAAAACCATTATGATATTATGAAAATCAGCTGCAGTCAATAGACCTAAGTACTTATAAGTCTTATCAATTTATGTTTAACATTAATGAATTTGAATCATCTCCCTCTTGGTGTTACTAAGGGAGGCTGTGAGAGAGCTGAAAGGAACCTTACTTTGGAAAAGTGATTTAATAAAGAACTTGAGAAACGAGGCGAGGTATCAGAAAAGTTTGACTTTCAATTAAATTTTACTTTTACTTGGAAATGAGAACAAATGCTTATTCAGAACAGACCTTTCTCTGGATATCAGAGGCATAAGTTGAATAGAGTTTTGTTCATGTAATAAATATTTTTGATCTTGCAAAAATTCATCTTCCAAATACATTGTACAAAACTATGACTTGTTACAAACTACTTCATCTCAAGTGCTACTTGAATATATGCTGAACAAACACATTTTCTGCTTTGTCTGGAGAGGAATAGGTGAATCTTTCTAAAGGATATGGGATTTACATTGATGCCCAGGCATCAGGAGGTACAGCTCCATGTGGAAACCAGACAATTTCTACACCTAGCCATACAACAAAGTTCAAATATTTAAGTGTAATGGGTTAGCAGGAGGTTCTGTCATGTACTTTGGAATCTAGTTGCCAATACCTCAATTTAGAACTCTAAATTCCCACTGTATTAAATGAATAGAAAGAGGTATATCCAAAGCAGACTGTGACAACCTCTGTACCTGCTTTAAATGCCTGAAGTAGACAGTCTGACTGATCAACGAAGTGCTGTTTCTCAGGCCACTGATTGAAAATTGACATTATTACCAGATCTGCTTCCCTAATTATTTCCCTGATGCTACACTTGCTGCACAGTTACAAAGCTAGTGTGTATGTATATCTATAAATATATATATATACTATATTTTCCTGACAATAAATTAATTTAAAAATCAAAATTTTAAAAAGTCCCATGCTGTAACATCAAGGTATACTCAATTCAACAATTGGTTTCCAGATTCTTCCATGGTCTTCAGGTCAGACATCAAGACATACCTAAACAATTTGATTGCATTCAGATTTTCTACATGATGGAAAATCAGTAGTCATGATTTTGTTTAAAATTATTCCCTTAACTCATTTATCAAATCACAGAATCATAGACTGTTTGGGGCTGGAAGGGACCTTTAAAGGTTGCCTAGTCCAACCCCCTGCAGTGAGCAGGGACACCGCTAACCAGATCAGGTTGCTCACAGCCCCATCCAACCTGGCCTTGAATGTTTCCAGGGTTGGGGCCTCCCCTACCTCTCTGGGCAACCATTTCAGTGTTTCACCACCCTCATTGTAAAGAATTTCTTCCTTATATCCAGTCTAAACCTACCCTGTTTTAGTTTAAAACCATTACCCCTTGTCCTATCACAACAGGCCCCACTAAAAAGTCTGTCTCCATCTTTCCTATAGGCGCCCTTTAAGTACTGAAAGGCTGCAATCAGGTCTCCCTGCAGTGTTCTCTTCACCAGGCTGAACAACCGCAACTCTCTCAACCTGTCCTCATAGGAGAGGTGCTCTTAACCCTCAGATAATTTTTGTGGCCCTCCTCTAGACCTGGTCCAACATGTACATGTTTTTCACCTACTGAGGACTCCAGAACTGGATGCAGTACTCCAGGTGAGGTCTCACCAGAGCAGAGTAGAGGGGCAGAATCACCTCCCTCGACCTGCTGGCCACACACACGATATGGTTGGCCTGGCCTGCAAGCACACATTGCTGGCTTGTGTCCAGCTTTTCATCCATCAGTACCTCCAAGGCTCTCTCTGCCAGGCTGCTCTCAATGCTTTCATCCCCCACCCCGTATTAATACTCAGTGATTTTCCTGATGCAGGTGCAAGACCTTGCACTTGGCCTTGTTGAACCTCATAATGTTCACATGGGCCCATTTCTCAAGCTTGTCCAGGTCCCTCTGGATGGCATTCTGTCCCTCCAGTGTGCCAACTGCACCACGCAGCTTGGTGTCATCTGCAAACTTGCTGAGGGTGCACTCGATGTTGCTGTCTACGTCATCGATGAAGATATTAAACAGTACTGGTCCCAATGCATCACTTGTCACAGATCTCCATCTGGACATCGAGCCATTGACCACTACCTTCTGGATGAGAACATCCAGCCAGTTCCTTATCCACCAAACAGTCCACCCACCAAACCCATAGCTCTCCAATTTAGAGAGAAGGATGTTGTGGGGGACCATGTCAAAGGCTTTGCAGAAGTCCAGATAGATGACGTCCGTTGGTTTTCCTTTGTCCACTGTTATTGTCACACCATCATAGAAAGTCACTAGGTTCGTCAGGCAGGACTTGCCCTTGGTGAAGCCATGCTGGCTATCTCGAATTATCTCCCTGGCCTCCATGTGCCTTAGCATAGCTTCTAGGAGGATCTGTTCCATGATCTTCCCAGGCACAAAGTTGAAGCTGACAGGTCGGTAGTTCCCAGGATTCTCCTTTGTATCCTTTTTAAAAATGGGAACAATGTTTTCCTTTTTCCAGTCATCAGGGACTTCACCTGACTGCTGTGACTTTTCAAATATCGTGGAGAGTGTCTTGGCAACTACATCAGCCAATTACCTCAGGACTCTGGGATGCATCTTGTCAGGTCCCACAGATATATATGTTCAGGTTCCTCAGGTGGTCATGAACCTGATCTTCTCTTACAGTGGGAGGGACTTTGCTCCCCCAGACCCCATCTTGCGGTCCATCTACTTGAGAGGTGTGGGAAGAGAGGTTGCCAGTGAAGACCAAGGCAAAGAACTTGTTGAGTACCTCAGCCTTCTCCTGGTCCGTTGTCACCAGTTTGCCAGTCACATTCATTCAGGGTTACTTTTTTTTTGACCTTCCTTTGCCAGCTGACATGCCTGTTAGAAGCCCTTCTAATTATTCTCTGCATAGAAGCCCTTCTAATTATTCTTTACATCCCTTGCCAAGTTCAGCTCCAGCTGCACCTTGGCCTTCCTGACCCCATCCCTACGCAATCAGGCAGTGTCTCTATACTCTTCCCAGGATACCTGTCCCTGCTTCCACTGCCTGTGAATTTCCTTCTTGTCTTTTAGTTTGACCAGCAGGTCTTGACTCATCCATGACTGTCTCTTATCTTCCTTTCCTGATTTCTTACACCTGGGAATCGAGATCTCTTGCGCACTATGGAACATGCCCTTAAAGATCTGCCAGCTCTGTTCCCTTGTCCCTGAGGACAGTTTCCTAGGGGGTCCTATTGATTAATTGCTTGAAGAACTACAAGCTTGCTTTCCTAAAATTCAGGGTCCTGAGTTTACCCTTTGCCTGACCCCATATCCTTCAGGACTGCAAACTCTACCTCTAGTGCATGGTCACTGCAGACCAGGCAGCCTCCAATCTTGATGTCACCAATGAGCTCACTTGTATTGGTGACCAACAGGTCCAGTATCAAGTCCCCTCTGGTAGGGCTGTCTATTACCTGGCTTAAGAAATTATTCTCAATGCATTCCAGGAGTCTCCTGTTTTGTCTACAGCTCACTATGCTACTTTTCCAGCAGATGTAGGGGTGGTTGAAGTCCTCCTGTAGGACGAGAGCCTGGGAATACGATTCCTCATGTAGCTGAGTAAGAAGGCTTTGTCAATAGGCTTCCCTTGATTGGGCGGCCTGTAGTAGACACCAGCCATGAGGTTTCCTTTGCTACCGTGGTCTCTGATTCTTACCCCTAAGGTTTCAGTGTGCTTGTGGCTATTCTTCAGAGACAGCTCTTCACACTCTATCCATTTCCTGATATAGAGGGCAACCCTCATCCCCTCTTTCCTAACCTGTCCCTTCTTGAACAGCCTGTAGCCATTGACAGCCACACTCCAGTCACGGGACTTGTCCCACTAAGTTTCTATTGTTCAATAGTATTTCACAAAGTGGAGAGGCACCCAATTTAATAATTTCCATCATTTCTACAGAGTTAAGAGAAGAAAGGAAATTATATTTTCTGGTTTGTTTCAAATTTGTTCACAAAGTTTTCAGGGATTTTGGAGCATCACTGGATTTTTCGCAAAGAGCAGAAAATGACAGGTTTTTTACTAGCATGTTCTTGTTATGAGACATATTTCTATCTGTTAAAATTTGTCAAGATTTACTGCTATAGTAATTTGCGACACAGCATAACTCAGAACATGACATGCTGATAGATGTGGAAGCTATGGTGAAATAAGGAATCCATTCAGTTCATTTATCAGAGAATTTATAGGTAGTTTCTTTTGTTTGCAAACCAAGTAACAGAATAATAAACGGTGAACAGCAAAAGTTATTCCACCTTCCTTGAACCTTGCTCAATAAAAAAGCACTGTGCATTCCATATGCAGTTTTCACTCTGTTTCAAAATAGCACCGTATCAGGCAACAGGAGATTATTTAATCCACCATGGCTGTACATTTAACATATATGGGAAAGTATATGACCCTTCCATGACAAAGAAATTGCCTATTGCGTCACTTTACCCCATAATTTTGCTAGCACAGTGAAAAAATTGTCAATGGACAGCTCATGGATTATCACAACTAGATGGCAGATTTCTCTGAATTTTTTAAAATGTTTTGTTTATCTTCTGTTATTACCTTACTGTGTCAGGAACACCTGATTATCATCTGACTCATTTTGGCAACTCAATGAAATGCCTTTTGCTCACCAGGGTACAAATCTTAATTTTGAATCTCTTACAAAAAAACCAAAAAAAAAGTATTATCTGAGTGCTGTACAGCCATGCTTCTTTATAATTTGTGTTTATGGTTCTTATTAGAACTTGGCTAGCAGCAACCGCTGTTTTGATTTTTTTTCTTAAAATACTAACCGAGCATTGCAGCACTCATCTTTCAAGGGAATAAGGGTTGTGAGATCAGATATTACAATTTTTAATCTGTTTTCAGAAAGCTGTCAAATTGCAGAGCAAAAATTACATTATAAAGAGTCTTTTTAGCTCAAAAAGCTACTGAGTTGTTATTTCTTCAAGTCTTTCATTATTAAAAAGTAGTGTGAAAAAGCTGAAAGTAGTAAGGTGTATAGTCAATAAAATCTCTGTAAGATTGAGAGGTAGGGAGATTTTGACTGAAGATACATAAAATGTTTCTACAGAGACTATAATATTTGGATTTCATACATCTCAATTGACATTTAGTCATTAATAAGGCCTGACTGCAAAGAGTTAAATGGAAGATATAAGCTTCCTGGGAAAAACTATACAGAAAAAAAAAAAAATAATCCTGTTATATTAGACATTGAATAATAATGCCAAAGAGGAGTTAGAATACTTTCCTGCCTAATGGACTTGAGCAAGAATACAATGCACTACTGACAGGAATTCTATTTAGACTAAATCTTACAAGAATAAAAAAATAATGCCATTAAAAATGTTACGCTATATAGAAGCCAGTTAGAATTTTCAGTCAGTAAGAGATATATAATGGATTTCAACTTTAATATCATATACACAAGAAAGTCCCTGTATAATCAACAGGCTTCACTATGACTATACTTCAGTCTTATTATATTGCTTAGATCAAATTAATTTATTAACTCCACCATGAAGATGAGACATAAAACTGCTAGATGAGTCGGGCATTGTCCATTCCCTAACACACACAGAGATCTGGCAAGGATTTTTAAAGATGTTTTCCACAGAACATAATCAAATTCAGCTTTGTTAAGGCAGGACAAAGCAAGGCTAGGCAGTGGTTAATTAAGAACAATCCTATTAGACTCCTTGGTATCCATTGTGAGAACATTTATGGCTGGGTTTTTATTGGTTCTAGGAACTATCAGTTCCTACACAGTTGTTAATACTCAGCACTTCCAAAAAGAATACCATTAATGACTGTAATTGCAAAACTGATGACTCATTTTCTCCTCATTTTTTTCAATGCCAGTAGTAGCCATGCTTTTTTGGAAGCTGTCTGGTGCTTTTGTTAGTTTTCACTATTTCTTATAGCATAAAGAACTGAACAGAAAAGAAACCAGTGAAGTGATCAGAATATAAGTTTTCCACTTTTTCCATATGGTACATGATTAGTTTACAGATCCTCTTTGCTCACCATGTCATATACACCTAAATAACGTAAATATAAATAAAAAAAACAAATTCATGTTGGAAAAAAATCATCAAAACACAAAAAATAGAAACAGACTCTTGTTCAAATAGTCCCTAAGTCAGAACAGGTCAGAAATTGTTTATAACATTCTGCATGTCCTATTATATATTTTCCTACATAACTGTTTTTAATTGACTATTTATATTTAAAAAAAAAACCAAAACACAAACAGTTGTATTACACACACCATTTATATGTTTTTGCTCAGCCCACAGGTATACTGTATCAATTTTCTGCCTATTGTATCTTAGAAATTTACATAGGGCACAGGATGGGAAAAAGGAGGTTCCTTGCTTTTTCCAGAAAAGGACAAGTCAGGCATCTCCATTTTCTCACATTTCAGACAGCAATTATTCCTCAGGAAAGAATCAACTTTAACAGTCTTTTCCTCCTCCAAAAGGTAAAGGTGTTTATGTTCTTTCCAGATCTGCCTCCAGAATGTTATATCTTAAAAGTATAATTGTTCTTGATTAAAAATTCCATGATACATTGCATAACTGAGTGCTCAGAGCCCTGTCACATGTGCAGTTATTCACCACATTCCAAAACTCTGATTTGCATCTGGCCTGAGATTTCTTGAAACTTTGCTTTCATAAGCATTTTTTTAGTGCACTGAATTGTTTAGCACTTACATTAGACTATTTGTAAGGTATCTACACATAATAAGTATTTGTTCACTCTCTTGTTTCTACTTAAATTTGTATTGTATAAGAAATAAATGGCATGTTTTATTCTCACATCAGATAGCACCGACCAACAGAAATTCAGGAAGAAATAAAATGGGGGAGGGGGGTGTGTGTGTTAGGTAAAATAGAATATAAAAAGAACCATGAAATCCATATATATATATATATTCTCTAGCTCAAAAAGCCCTCATAACCGCTTTTTTCTCATCTGCACTGAATCTTTAGAAATATATATTGCCAACCCCTACTTGACTACTTAACTTTATGATAAAAAGCTAGGTAGCTAAAATCCAGGGGTATCTCTCACATGGGGAATTTTTTGCTAGACTGAATCCTTATGACTCCCCAATAAGACTAAGGAGTGTGTGTTGCAAAGGTATCTGTAATGTACTTGACCTAATCCTTGTAGAGAGTTATTGAGAGCAGGAGCCTAACCATCACTAACAGTCACTCTTTGAATGATCCTTTCTCTTTCCATTTGCTCTCACGAAGCCCTAAGCTAAAGCTAGCCTTGGTGCTTCCCTTCTGCTCTTAGAAAAAAATGCAATGCTGGTTTGGAAACACATTTTTATATTAAAATATTACTGTGGAATCTGAAAAAACAATTCTGTTATCTGGTTCTTATGTATGAAATTAAAGAGTTTGAGGGTGCCACAGAAAAAATTAATAGTTGAAGATTTTTTTCCTACGTCCTCCTCTCCACTACCCACCAGAAAAAAAAAATTTCTGACATTATGTTGAAGGTAATGGTTTAGCAAATGAACTCCAAGTAGGCCTGGATATGGGATGATCATCTGGGGCATAGCTTTAAAAGATCCAGGCAGTGATACTATCTATGATGCAGTCTGGTGAAGCTGTCTTCGCTGTGGACATCAGGACATGTCTAATGTCTGTCACACTCTGATATAAATGTTGAGTGGCATAATGCAAAATTGATTTACAGTTACCTTAACACACTCTTTTGTCTTGTGTTATTTTTTGTGAGCAGGATTGTGCAAAAGAAAAAATACCCTGAGTTTGTTTTTTGTTTACAAGAAACTGAGTTATGCAAAGAAACATTGACAGGACTTAGGCAACAAATCAGAACCAATAAAAAGATAATAATGAGCAGTCAAAGTTGCCTTCAAAGCAAACATTTTAGAAATTATAATTAGCAGGAAAGTAAAAAAAAAAAAGTCTTCATCTTCTGGCTTAACAACTTGCAATAGATTATTCATCAGTATATCAGTCCTTAAGTACAGCAGGAACCTATGTCTACTGTAAAATTATAGCAGGAAAATTATTCTGCAACAAAAATATTCCTTTCGTTCCTATAGGCATTCTTCTTTGCTTTACTAAAACAGATGCACAGCAATTTGCTGTAATTTAAATTCCCAAAAGGCTGCCTTGCAGATAGTATACCTGTTCAAAATCATCATAAAACTACATTGAGCCAGGATGATTTTGATTGTATCAGACAAGCTGTAGTGATTAGCAATCCTGTGTTATCCTGATGGACAGGGACTTGGTACTAGTTGCTCATTTTTTCATCACATTCTGTCTAAATTACAGCAATGCAATAGAACTAATCATGGAGCTGGCAACCTCTAGGAACTTGATCTACAACCTGTCTCCTCAACAACAGACACTAGAACAAGCACAACAAACCCATTCTCTACTTTTGACATTCAAAAAGGATGTTGGGTCCAGTTAAAAATCTCTATTTTTGCCTTTAGTGATATATGGTCATACTTTAAAAAAAAAAAAAAAATCATCTGACACCTCAAGATTTAGATTTTGGTTGATAAACTTGAAATTTCATTACATTGCAACATTTCTGTTGGAAATATACAATTCATTCTTTGGGAGACATATGTTTTCACGATTAAATGCAAATAGAGATTAGTTGATTACAACCTTATTTATGTGAGATAGAGTAACCTATTTCTATAGGTAATCTTCAAAGTTAAACAACTTTGAGGAATGCAGAATCAGTGTTGAGATAGAGGATCTGTAAACACCTACTCCACTTGCATACTTCAGCTTGCAACAATTTAATTTCATTCACATGTTGTTGAGCAAGAATCACTAGGCTTATGGGCTAGACATTATTAGCTCTGATGCAATCATACAAAAGTATATGTGGATCACTTCTGAATTTGAGTGGTAAGATGACATTGTACTTAACCAATGTGTTTTCTCCAACACGGGTCCTGATTTTACACTTATTGGGAAATATACAATGGTACTATCACCTTCCTTTCTTTAAGTTATTCATTAACTCTTTAATGTAGACTGCAGTGTATGCACTTTAAAAAGGCTTAAATAAAACTTTGGATTACTAAGATACCACACATAAAGTTCTGGAGGTGCTCTGGACACTCTGAAACAGGAAGTGAAGAAGTTACAAGTATTAATTGTATCACTCAGTGAACCGCCAGAATGTTCTCATATCCTTGATAGCAAAGTTAGCATTAAAAAAAAAAAAAAAAAAAAAAGTGATTGTATAATAAAACAAGAGAATTTAACTGCCTAGTAAGCTTAACTTCTGAGTTGTCCAATTTTATGCTTGGTAAACATTCCTATTTTTAGAAAGTCTTCTCACTGCTGGGATTTTTGTCAAGATGAGCTAGTTGAGCAATGAGCTTTAAAAAAACCCCAAATGCATAGAATGAATTCAACAGTTATATATATATTAAAAAAGTCTTATTCTGAAGCAGGAAGAATCATTACTTTCAGTAATTAAGGGAAGATTCCTCTGGGATAGAATTGTATGCTCTTGTTTTTACTAATCAGAATTTTGTTAAGAGAGTACTAGACTCTAATTTATTGTGGATACTCTATTCAGACTGAGCATAAACAAACATTTTTAATGTGGATACTAATTGCCCTTTTCCTCACGCAAATTATGTTTCTTTTGAGTGATGTTTCTCTACTATTCAGAGTTATCTATGCCAGATCTATTGTTTCTACTGGGATTAACACCTCTTAAAGAAATTTTTTTTCTGATCTACTCTTCATTCACACACTGCAGGATACAAACATATCGCACTTGTTTCCTTGAGTCCAGCACCAGTGGTCACTCTTAGCAGCTTCCTTACTTTTCTCTTAAGTCAGTTTAAAAGAAATATTTGTTGTCTATTTCCATAAGGTTATAATGTAGTCTTTTAGTGAAGTCATTAGAGGACTTGTCAGCTATAGCTCCAAGATTTATGAATTTCATCTTGTTAATTCTCCACTGGTTTTCAACCACTGGCAATGCATTGAATCTTACAGGGAAGAGGGGGTGTTAAGTTTTTACCTGTAGGGCTGGGACATACCTCAGAAGATTGCCTAGTTGACCTTCTGTCACAAGGCAGGAGTCACTGTAACTAGATTATTACTCACAGAAGTATTTCTTATCATGTCTTACAGAATAATAGAGACCCACAGCTGTGCAGGCAATCTATTCCACCACTTCATTATCTTTAATAACATTAGAAGTTTTACCCACTGTCTAACATAAATCTGTCTTATTGCAATTTAAGGTCAGTGCTACTTGCCCTGTCTTTCACACAAATGGAAAATAGAGTACGGCTTTCCTCTCTGTGGTAGTGTTTATATATTTGAAAATTGTCATCATGTTCAATTTTCCTTTCTCCTTGTCTCCTCAGACTAAATATCCTTATTCTTTAATGTTTGCTGGACTTTTAATCATTCATGTTATTTTTTTCTTGCAGGCTATCATCAGTTATTCTACATCTTTAATTAAGCAGAACACATAGAGCAGGAAGCAGTGTTTGAACTGAAACCTTTCCAGTAACTAATGAAGAAGAAATAATTCTTGTCTTACACATGCTTCTACTTTTTTTTTTAATCAAAACAAAATTACTCTCATGTTCAGCTTGTAATCAAATTTAACCCAGACATAATTTTATACACCACTTTTCGAAGGTATATGTGAATCCAAAGAAGCTGAAAGACCAGTGGGATATTCAAAAGGTCTTAATCTTATTAGGATGTTTAAATGCCACTAAATACATCAAACCACTTTTAAAGTCCAGGTGACAGTCAGGTATTTGCAGGTATTTCAGTGCCTAAAGATATAATAGATGACTGGTCATATTTTCTAAAGTCACTAAGCAGACAGTGCTGATGCAGATCCTTGAATTTCTTTGAGGATCTGGACACATCTGGCTAATTCTCACTGGTATCCACAAGAAATAAGTATCTAAGTGTTTCTTACCAGAAAATACCTGCATCTTTTGGCATCAAAATATCAACAAAAAGCCATCTTAGTCTATAATCTGTAAAAGTTCCAATTCACTCAGCTCTTGATTCTGAAAATATCCATACTACTACTTACATTTATTACAGTAAGTAATTGTAGTGAAGAAAATAGAGACACAACATTAAATACAGCTTTTGGAGAGAGCCAGTTTCATGCCACATTCCAGTATGTGACTTCTCCAGGAGCTGCAGTAAAGGAAAGGGAATGTCATTCCCTGACTCCACCTTTTAAAATGTGTGCAAGTAGGAGATAAAACTGATGCAAGTAGAGAGGTCAGAATAAAATGCACTCAATTTTTTATTAGCCCCTCAGAATCAGAAGACATCGTTTTAGTCACAAACACCACTGAAGTAAAATAGTTCAGCTACCAGAAGAAGAAATGAGTTAATGACTTCACTGACAAATAATCAAAATCCAGTTGATAATGCACACACTATCAATCTGTTCAATACACATTATATATGCCTGAGAAGCACAGGATCTGTAAAAATCTTTGATTTTACCTGTAGTATTTGTAATCAAAGTCTTGCATGCATCATATAACTTAAGCATGATAATGTAAATCAGAACTCTGACCAAGTCAGAGAAATTTTCTGGGTCCTTAGACTTTTGTAGGGAAGCTATAAAAACATGCAAAACTGTCCGCAGAGAAACAGAGGAGGTATTTCTAGAAACATACTTAGAGTTCCTTTCTAAATTTATTTAAAATGTCTATAAAATTAAGAAAAAAACAACACACCAGTGCTGGAAAGTTTAAATAACTGTTTGGAAAGTATTTAATAATTGCAGATTGAAAGTCTTATACGTATCCTAATTATCATGGTAAAGCATTAAAATATGTTTCACTTAAATTCCAAAGTAGCCACGGCTGGATGGGAAGGGAACCCTTAACAACAGAAACAGAAATCATCAATAGTTTCTTAAGGTTACCTACCACAATTTAAAATGCTCATATTTATTTTCTGTTAAATGTTTGCTGCTCTGTTACAGACTGGAGAAAATTTATTTTTATTTCAAAATATGACATTCATTAAATCCAACCACACTACCTATTTTAATTAAAAATATATCAAATAACTTTTCTATCTTAACAATTCTCACAGCATAAAATTGTCATAGCTTTCTAAAGACCTAAAAGGAAGGTGGTGTATACAGTGATGAATGGGAAGGAATTCTATACTGTGTTATTGCCTGCCAGAAACTATGTGTACATTATTAAAAAGGAGAGGAAGATTTAAAAGTAAGTGTAGTCAACTGCTTAAGGTCACTAAAAATTGAGGAAAAGAAGGAGACATGATAAGTAAAACGAGAAAATGGACTAGAAGTTACCTGCCTCCAAGATAATCTTTCTGAGATCCTAATATAATCAGGAGCATCCCCGAAGACTTAGCATTTCTTTTGACTGAATAAGATACAGTTTTAGAAAATGGATCAAGCTATTCAACCCAAAGATTTCTACAAGTTTTACCACTGTGATAATTTAATGACTCGTCTGAGACTGCTGTTCTAACTTGCTGTACTTGCTGAACTTTATAAACTTTGGTAGTTATAGAGAATTTGAGAAATACAAAGCCCTCCTTTGAAACAAAAGGATAAAACACTCCCTTCTCCTCCTTTTCTCTATTATTCCCCTTCCTGCTTCCCCCAAACTATATCACTCAAAAAGTCCCTCATAGACAAATCACTTTATCTCACACTGTTATCCTCTCTAGTGCATTTCTTCAGATCATCCAAATAATGGAAAAGATGTCTCATCCATATCACTATCTCACCAAAACTCTCTACTAGAAGATTATAGATGGTGTGAGATTAAACTAGGCTGTAGAGAGATGGCTTCTTCTAACCCTATCCAGTTCATAAAATCCTATGACAAATTGACCACTGATGGCCTCCACATTAACTCTTTGAACTCTCACCATTCTAGGAACTTGGAAATCATATATCCACATCCTTACCAATACAATACAATATAGAGCACATCAACATTCGCATGAATCTTTCACAAGGTTACACCTTTCCGTCAAAGTAATACCCTGCCTTCTGCATCACAGTCCCTGAGCTACCATCTACAAGCCTTTAGTGAAATGTGCAAAAAGCTGAGAGATTGAAACTCCTATTTTCTCTTGAGAGTCTCTGCTGAGCTTAAGTGGCTCCTGTACTGATACCTTGTACTTTCTGTCGAAAGAAGAAATTATGGTTTTGCTTCTTTCTGCTGCTGACTTTTTTTCCTTAAAGAGGATTGAACCAGGGAAACCTATTAAAGCTATGGAAAGCAGAACTTGCAAATAAGCCCATGATGACAAAGTTATCCCACAGGAAGAGAACAGAGCCAAGTGGAGTTTGTACCTTTATTGTTCCTGTTTATTTTAAATAGAAATGTGTAGCTAAAGCACTGCCATAATATTTAAATATATAAGAAAAAGTAATTCCTATTAGTGCAATAAAGTATTTAAAGATGTTGTCTAAATATTTACCAACTTACATAAGCCAATTTTGATTGCCAAACTTGGAAGCCTAGCTATCAGGGTTAGGATATAGTCACAAAAGATATAGGATATAGTTACAAAAGAGTAAACAAAATAGCCAGGTTTTCCTGACCCATTGACTGTTGTGGAAATTGCAAACACATTATCTTTTTTGAAAATGTTGTATTTTATGTGCATTTATTTGAAATGTTCTGGTTGGGTTTCTTGTGGGAGTTTTATTTCTTTGGGTTTCTTTCTTGCCAGTACCTATATTATTTCTCTAGCTTATTGTGGAATGAGCTTTTTACACATTTCCATCTGTTCATTCGAAATGTCCCATTCCTTTTCACGCATTAGATTGAATTTCTTACTTTCAAAATTTAAAGGGCCACAGCACTGATTTATTGTAAAAACTCCTATTAAAGTGCAAAGATCTGCTACTGCAGAATCTATCTATATGTACAGATTTAGTTAGATGTATTTTGAATTTGTCAATAATGCAATCTTTTTATTGTCCACCAAATAACACTATTATTCTTAAAAGAATACTTCTTCAAAGATGTTTCATTTCAACATGAATGGGCAAACACCATATGAAAACTACATTAAAAAGAGGTGAAACTCGGGTTTGGTTAATGTTTTTCCACTGGTATGATTGCGAGGAGGCTGGCATCCTACAATTAACTTAATATTTTCTGAAAGCTTTGGATGCATCCCTTCACTGATATCCTCAAATCCCAAATATTTATTCACAGAAGACAAAATCCAACACTATGACACTCAAAGGATATGCCTGAAACCAAGCACATTAGTACATATATTTGTAACTGAATCGCCAACATCCAGTTGAATGAAGTTCAGTAACATCTCAGAAGTTCCTGCAATGCAGCTAATGGCGGGGGTGGGGGGGGAAGAGGATTTTAATAACACAGTATAATCTAATAGATTTCAGTTGCTTTAGTGTCCATGCAACTTTCTAAATCTATGGAGTAACAGCATAGTAAAAGTACTTTGCAAGGCATACAGAGCTCTAGCCATTGTGAACTACTGGGATAGAACCATGGATAGAGAAAGCCAGAATTCTTATTACATCATCTTAGGGAATTTAAGATATTACATTAGCCACTGCAAGGAGAAAACACTAGCCTTATTCAACCAAAATCCCATTCTTCATCTCAGGTGACAATCTGCTTACTGACAGAAAAGTCTTGGTCATGGAAAGATGGAGGTGAGAAAGCACAAATTCACAGAGTAATGCAACACTAGAGATATTAGTACATATACAAAGAGGTAATTTTGTTGGAATTAAAGGGAAGAAAAATTTTGGAAGTGTCTGATTGAACTGTCTGGCTTAATTAAAATAATGCCTTTTATTCATTTTATCTCTTGCTTCTTTCTTTGTACAGACAAACTTGGATAACATGTGTGAGTTGGTGTAAAAAGCTTAAGCTTTGTGGACCAAATTAGTTCCCATTTTTAATCTAGTTAAATCTGTACATTCAGGCAGTGGCAGGACTGCTCTAATTAGCTATCCAGAACAAAGCTGTATCCTTGCTGTTTATCTGACAGTTTTTGCCAACTCCCAGATGCCGTGGCATCGATGATTTATTCAATCCAGCCAAATATGTAAGACATGGAAGTGGTTCTTCAGCCTAAAATTCTGGAACAAACAAATTATTGAAGGGAAGCCTAGGAACAACCCACTGGGAGACAGAGACATTGATTTGATGTAAAATTCTTATAGGCAAATCTCCCCAATAATGCAAGGTTAGAAGACCCTCGTCTTCTCTGTCTCATTCATTTACAAATGCACTAAATTAATGTAAAGTACCAGTGTGAGGAAAAACTGCTGAATCAGTAGTGTTTTTCATGTACTTCGCATATGGAGCTGGACTTGTGTGTCCCAAAAGAGTGAATAATCAGACGGAAGGGCATAGCTTCTGCCCAGAGGAGTTAATCCCATGGTTGTCCTTGACCTGATCTTCTTCTTTGTGTGTGGTGATATGACCTTAATCATCATACGAGTCTAGACATCCTCAGTCTTAGCAACACTAAAAGCTCTTGTTTAAGAGCAGCACATGCTACACACGAAGGCAGAAATTAAAGGGCAAAATGTACAACAAGAGTATTTGCCCATATGTTGATCTTCTATTAATCCTAACACAAAATTTATTGGTGGCCATTGATAGACCCTTGGACTTGGTATTGCTGCTTGTGTAGCTGAATCATTTGCAGAGCCCCTCAGCTGTTCTAGCTAACGCCGATTTCTCACTGAAGATGTGTGTCACCATACTTTTTCTGAGACCCTTTTTCTCTTTCTGACTCTGCTGGTTCAATTCTAATGCATGTATTCTGTCATTGAAACTCCTTTTAAATATGATGGTTTCTGTATCATTGAGCTATACTCTAAAGTCCTGAACATGTTAAATACTCCTTTAGCAAAAAGAACATGGCATATATTAGCTTTGATTCTGCCTACTATGTTTCCTGTTTGCAGCAGGGACAACCAATATAAATCCACAACAGCAAGACATGGCACAGAAACAGCTGAAACCACACTTCTCTGATGAAGTAAAATCCATTTTATCCATATTCCTCAGGAGGAAAAGAAGATTTAATGTCAAAGAAAGAAGATTATTGGATCATTAATATAAATCAGGAAATAGAATCACTGATGAAATCAGTGGAAGCTGGGGAGCTTTCATCACCTGATAATCTGATGTATTCTTTGCACTACGGTGCAGCCACTATCCAGCAATGGTGGGGTGACATAACTGAAAAGTTTTCAGTATGTTTTTAATCCATCCTGTTCAGGTCTATCAGTTATTAAAATCAAACAAAGATGAAGAGTATGGGATTGACAATTACAGGCTTTCTAAAATTTTGGTAATGAGAAGGAATAATGACAGTTAAGAAACACTTGTGAGGAAAAAAAAGAGAGCGCACAAAAATATTCCATTTAAATGGTTGCAGCTTATTTTTGAGGGTGCCACAAGACTGTAAGAAAGGATTATAAACTGAAGTTACAGCCCATTGCATTTAGCTGTCATTGGGTATGATCCTTGTAGCCAAGCATACTATCGTGCTCATCACCACTCAGTTGTCTCTCGATTACACATTATATTTTTCATGCCTTTAACCATCCTCCCTGAACTGCTGTAAAATGAACCTGCAGGGATCATGCAGAATACTGTAGTGGCTGGTACATTAGGTTGCTCTGTGGGTATTAACTGTGACAGACAGATAGAATTTGTTCTACTGTACTCCTATGAAGGCGCTATTCAATATGTAACAGTGATCTGGAAGGTTTTGCGGGTTTCTTTACTCGTAGGAGACAAAATCCACATTATAATTCAGAGGCAAGATTGTGCATATTACTAGAGTTTGTTCAGGAGATGCTAAAGTTTCAACATAACATTAGCGAAATATTTCCCTTCCCCAACATTTCAGGAACAGGTATATTTAAAGGACAAAGTGTAAATACCAACTGTATATGTTTTTCCCCAGAATAACTGATTTAATTTTCAGGCAAACAAAATATGATAGTGTACACACCTTTGAAATGTCAAGAACACTTTCCTTTCAATGTTTGTATAGATGCCATTGCCAGACTATTTCAAATTCTGGATAATTCTTTACTCAGACAGCAACTGTCATGCCAATGATAAAGGATTCTAAATATGTCCTTGAAACCCTTAAACAAAATTATTTTTCTATGTTGACAACTAAGAAAATTAGAGAGTACAATACCATTTAATAAAACAACTGTGCTCATTATGTCAGAAAGAAGTTTGCTTTGACTGATGCTGAGCTACTGAAGTGATGGATGCTTGAGAAGCACATAGATAATTGATAACCAGTGTTGTGGTATGCTACTTTTCAAACTGAGTAGAAAGCTCCATTCAACACCTATTCAATCACAAAAAGTTGCGGAAACTTTGGGGTGTCAAAAATATGTTAATATACACATTCCAGTGTGTACTGGCATCACAGTCCTGCAAGCAGAGAGGCTCCCATACGGTTACCTGTTTCCTACTGCTAAGACAACAACTCAGTACTATCGACAGTGTTTCAATAAATGAAAGAAGGAATAGCACCTTGACTTTTGTGGGATTAAGTATTCTTACCTGTCCCTTCAGAAGTGGTAGATGTGTTTCATTTTTATTGTCTGTTTTCAGGTTGTTGTGGCATATGTAGATTTAGGTAATTAATTATGTACACACTGATGGAAACAAGGCTTATAGATAACAGTTCCATTTTGTGAATTCTAGTGGGTCCAAAATGCTGAACATAAGTACCCAGGCACTTAAGCTAAGAGTGATTCTCCTCACCTGTCCCGCCCCTGGGAATTTAGCCATGATTCTAACATGTAAACTAAAACTTATTTCTTAGAACTTTCAGTAGGGACATTAATTATTCTCCATTATCTTGAAACTAATACAACTATTTACATTTCTGCAAATAAATATAAAATGTAACCTTTTGGTTGTTCAAAAACATACCACAGCAAAATATATACAATAATAGAAGTAGTAAAATATCCTCATTTTTATTTGAAGCTTAAGTGTCATTAAACTAAAGTACACCAACACTTAAAGTGTATTTGCATAAACATTTTTTGAATCAAAACCCAGTATCCTATCTAGAAAATATTTTAAACTCTGGAGAGTCTTTTCACTTGTTTTAGTGGGCTTTGGATAACATCCAAAATAACTAAACACAAAGAAAGTTCTATAATACAGATGCTTAGTTAATTAAGTTATAAACCCATTGAACATTCTTTTTGTCTTCCCATTTCTCTTTCTGAGCTCTCCTGCTTCAGATTTCTGAAGGTCTGAACTTACAAAAGAAACTTAAAAAAGATTTTATGGAAAAAATGTACTGTCTGATCAATTACATTCTCAGTATCTTAAATGCTGTAGTATTACAATATACAGCATTGCAATTAAAATGGTATTGCAAAAAATGTCATCTGTTTATGTTTTACGTGATATGGCTACAGTGATTATGAAGCAGTTATTTTTGATTGCCAAAAGGTAAAGATTTATGTTTTAACATGTAACAAAGTGAAACATCAGCAGCTTTCAATATGTTTTTGAAATGCCAATAGGACTTTTATTTTACTTTGGGACGTAATCAGCTGCTTGCATACTGAAGTGCCTGATTATTTTGGAGAAAAAGACATTCACTTTGTGAAAGTTTCATAATATATTCTGAGACAGCCTGTTGAATTAAATAATAAAGTAATAGTAAAATCTATTAACTGAATAATTTCCAATTTCAGCCTACCTGAAGAAAAGTTAACATTCTTTAAAAAGTCATAATGAAGGAATATTGTAGGGGTTTTTTTAATTATTATGATTCTTAATACTATCAGGCTGATATTTTAACAAATATGAAGGTCTTGCTAAAATTTACATTTATGACAATCTGAATAAATCCTTTCAGTTGATAAATACTGTTATTCCCGTATGATACTATATAGAATTCTTAGTAGTATATATGAGCTTATAGGATGAAAAACAGTTGTGCGAAACTAGATTTTAAATGATGTGTTAATATTCAAGGATTCAGGACAGACTGATTTTGCTTATTAGTGCCGTTGTAAAATGTTCATTTCTAAGCCAGAAACATCAATGAAGAAAAGCTACTGCATTTTCAGAGTGGTCTGGGCATTTCTGACACTGTCAAGACTGACAGAGGACTCTGATGTCACCTGACTGTCAGCATCACAAACATTTGTAGGAATCTGGGATGATGGCAAACTCTTATTTACTGTCTTCATCTTAGTAAACAACGCTGCGATGGGACGCGTGCTAACGCCCTGGTATGTGGTTGTACCACTCAATTATCAGCACATTACCTGGCTTAACTTTGGCTGAGATGCAATGCTCCTAGACAATGTCTGAGCATGGTGGCAGAATTCAGAGAGGTCAGGAGCCAGTTCCTGTGGGCAGAAATGTCCACCCTATCTGGGGGTAGGCACATTTGGCAATCATGATTGACAAGTTGGCCTCAGGACCAGAGAGTGCTCTCTGATCAATTTTATTGACCTGCAAAATAGAGCTTTGAGATGTGAGGACATAGGAATCCAGAAGTTTTAGTAAAGATTTTTACAGAGACTTTCAAGTGCTTAAGAGGATACTATGGAAACTATGGAAACTAGGCAAATTCTATACAATATTCATCTTCACTATATAATATTGAGTTTAAGATTATAAAAAAATATGTGCTTTAGAAAACAATCAGTTTCTTTTCAAGGTTAATTGCATGAAGGAATAAATTTGTGTCTTTCCCCCCATTTGTTATATTACCAGTATATTTTTTCTTCTTTTTTTCTATCCATCATAGTGAAGAAATGTATTTCATTTCTAGTATAATTTGATTTTTAAAATCATTGGAGAAATTGAATGTCATTTTTACAAACATATTGGCACACATACCCCCTGAACTTTCTCCTCTTACTATTTACACATTTATTATACTGTATGGAGCAACATAGGTGAGAATATAGATAATTATGCAAATATTTTCTGGTTTTCCCTTCCAGCAAACTGTTCATTGTTCTATACATTGCTTTGATGTTTTAAAGGTGTCATCACTTAACATTTACCACCTGAAAGCTCTACAATTTTGATTAATTTCAGTACAACAGGAAAACAGCAGATTATCATCTGAAATCTGTGATGTCTGCCACATTAATCTGAATATGGAATAAGTTTCCAGATCCACTCTGTGCTTTGATGTTTCTTTAGTGCTTGAACAGTAATAGCCTTCACACCAGCTTTTGAAGCAACTTTTTCATGTATATGTATTTCCAAAATATGATGACATCCATGACCTTGTAGTCCTGTAACTCAGTACTTATTTGGAGACCAAAGGCATTGCCAATTAACCTCTCAGGTCACAAAGCTTCAGAAGAAAATTGGTTATGATTTCTTTATCTATTTTCATGGAGGTTCACCATAAGACAGCATACCTTGTGAGCCAGGTCCCATCATGAAGTGCTTTCAAAGCAACTAGTACTGAAAACATTATGCCCTGAGCTGATTATTAAATCTAATGTTCATACATTTGCTCTCAAGTATAATGGGGTTTTTTTGTGACTTTCATGACGTCTGTTGCTTTTTCCTGAAAGCCAAAGATCAGTATATCAGCTTTCCTCAGAAAGCTGAGGTCTGAGCATCCATCATTTCAGAGGAAAGATAATCCAATGTTTTAAACATTTGAAGGCCAATTGATGCAGAGATAATGTTACAGAATGTTCTTTTCAAAGGCATTGCGTTTTGAGCATTAAGCATAGGATCATAAACCAGAAAACTTTCTGTTGTTATAGTTTATCAAATCACTATTCTCCTGTTGAACTATAAACTGACTTAGTGCAACCCCTTGGTCCTCTCCCATCTGTAAATTAAACATGTTGATTTTAAGCAATGCTCATGGTTATCTTATTTGATAAGAAGGATTTTGGATTATTTATACTATGTTAATTTATTTCATAATTGGGAAAAGGGGGTGGAAAGTTAAGAACCATTTACTTGTGGTAATTCATTGACCTACTGCTACTAGACCACTTTGGACTTTGTATAGTTCTCTACTGAATTAATTTTCTTCAAAGCAAGCCAAAATTAATGAACCATTTTGGTTTTAAGTCTGAGACTTTATAGCTGATATAACTTTGAAAGATTTCCTGGATAGACAAGTGACTGATGTCTTGGTGGACATAAAAGAACACTGCATGGGGGGAATTAAATCTCTCTGCATCTGTACTTGTAAGCTAAATACACTACTGATGAACTCCCAGCATAAAGCGGAAAGTAAAACTGATGGACTGTGAAAGAAACTGTGTGAATAGAGAATTGATGTAATTATTGATAAAGAAGATAGGCTGATGCTCAAGGAATGGATTTGGATGGCAAAAGTGAAGAGTTGTACTGGTAACATGGATGTAAAAAAATAGGCATCAACTGACTGGAGAACCTGGTTATGAAACAGCAGATAACAATATTTGGAGGCCGTGATGGTGGATTGTGAATGTCATTCAAGTTTATGTGGAGTAAATCAGAATACCAGCTGGGGCGGAGAGGAGGAAAAATGGGATCTGATGCCTGCTTTTTGATCTGACTGTTTTTAAGGCTGCAAAATAAACCCAGCTTTATTCTACAGAAATGTTGTCCAGAACCATGATCTCTCTTCCTTAACAATATACCTTATCGATCAGGCTATGAAATATAGACCACTTCTTCAACTTTTTTAAGATCTTGCCTTTCTTTGTTGCAGAGTGACATCTTTGGCAGAAGGGATGGACAATCCCAGACTGCCCTATTTCCAGATACTGTTAAAGCACACTGCTGGAGAGGTGGTCATCCCTTTTGGTCCAAGAGGGAAACTGAATGTAGATTTCCCTTCTTCTGTTGTCATTAAGTTATTGTATGGGAGTTTACACCTCCTTTTCCTACAAACTTTCTACAATAAAGCATAAAGCTGTTTCTAAATGGCTGCTTAGGTGCGTAGATGCAAGAATAGGTTTTACTCTTTGAATCCCAGTCTTCAGTTTGCAGCCACAAGTGAGGTCCCACAGCTGGGAAAACAGGTTTCAGTCACACTTGTATTCTTGTATCAGGCTGATATTGGCATGTCCATCTACAGGAATCAAGATGCTGTGAAATGAGTTTTTATATACCTTCCTCTTCCCATTTGGTGTAAAAGAAATGTAAATAGGAAACTGAATTTAATTATGTAAGTTCATCTCCCAGAATATCTTCCTACTTTTTGAAACTGTAGGCTCTACATTACCTTTCAGGCTCATCCCTGAGCCATTTGAAATTTTAATTCATTAGGTAATTAATTCACTTTTACCACAATAATTGTTGAAAGTTACTGATGTTGTCAACAGGTGACCTTTCAGATCTCAATAACAACGCTTGATTTTGTAATAGAAGACCTAATGAAAAAACACCTTTAGCAGTTACACAGTTTGTAAACACTTTTCTGTAAGTTAAACTTTTCAGTAATGCACTCTTCCCTGTCAGAAAAGCCTGTAGACAGTTCCTTCCTTTTAATAGTTCTAACAAATGCAATTTAAATTAATTGATTTTATTGTCATAATATATGCATAATGGAGGCTCTTTAAAAAAGTGTAACTCTATATTATATTTATAAATATATATTTGTTGTGTCATATACTTGCTGTGGGAATCTAAATACAATAAATATTTTAAAATTATCTATAAACTTGCTTTTAATCACACACTGTATTTTAATTACATGGAAAATATATGGGAAGAGAAAGAATGGTCATGCCTATCATTTTGTTTGCCCTACTGTAAATTCTTTACAAATTCTCTCTTCCTAATTTGTCTTTTCCGCTTTCTGTAGGTTCTTTTTTTGTAGTTGTGCAATAAAATACAAAAGATGGTTTTCCATTTGTTTTTCATCATGATTACTGCTTTCATTTATCTTCATGGGAGCTTAATTCCTAGTATATAGACTTTACTCCTTTCTCTGTATTTAGAACTTATTAACTATTTGGATACCACATTGTGAGGAAAGTATACTATGTAAGTTCCTGTGTTCATACTTCCCATTGCTGTATCCAAGCACCCTCAAGAAGATTAAGCAATGCATCTATGTGCAGGTCATATATAATCCATGCTCTCATTCTCTTCCAAAAGAGAAGAATTATGTATGTAACAGAGTGTTTTTTTCTGATTCAGAACTCACTGCTGGAAGCTTATGTTAGAGAATTTTTCAGCAGAGCACTACTTGTTTGCTCCTCTAGGCCAACCATCAGATGCATTCCTTCAAGAATAATGACCACTAAGAACCCTCCTGTTTTCTCAGGCTATTCTTAGCTTTCATAGTCTATTACAGCAATATATCAAAGAGAAATATTGCTTAATGTGTTAATGGAAGACGCTGGTTAGTTTGTTTTCAGTAAACCAAAATGTACATCTGGTTTCTATCAAATGCATTAGAAAGTTTCATTGTGATAAAAATTGGCAAAACAAGGTAAGACTTTACTTACATATGTAAATATTTTTATATGCTCACTTCACAGGACATTGCTAAATTCACTTTTTCATACCACTCAACCCCACCTCCCCCACAATCTGTTCATATAAAACAGGTATTTTGACAATATTCTGTTATAAGAATAAACCATAATCAGAATAAAAATTGAAGTAGAAATCTGATCCTTTTGTACCTCTGCCTAGAAATGCGACATTTTTCTGTAATTGCAGAGCTGAGAAGGTAAATCAGCTTATCTTGATTCCTTTTCAGTGTAATCTACATTTCATTGTATTTCATATTTAATCCATGAAAAAGAGTTACAGCACAAAACAGACACAGCACTTTGCATGGGATTTTCTGGGCTCTGCTTTGAGACGTTCTTGATCTTCTGTGGACTTTATCTGGGATTCTTGAGAGGATCTCAGAAACCCCCAGAGGAACCTGAATGTACCACCGCTCTCAGGTAAGGATAGCCACAGGAGCCTTGATTTCATCAAACTTCATAGCAAGCTCTAGCGGTTTCTAACAAGCTGCCAGCTGTACTTGATCACAGAGTGCTTGAAGCTTCTGTCTCAGCTGACCCCTGATTACAGAGGGTCAGGCACCTTTAACATAGCTAACAGAGGTAGTGAGCGATTTGTACAGCAATTTGGGGAAAAAAGAAAAAAAGAAAAAAAAAAAGGAGGGAGGGTTGGCAGGTCTGCTCAGACTGATATATGCACCCTCAGCTATGGCAGTGGTGTACCACAAGGCACACTCCCCAATAATTGTTAGAACATCTGTCCCTGCAATTTTGAGGCCTTTGACCCATATGGTAGTTCAGAAAGAGGGAGCAGTTCTGCAAGAGTGAAGTTGTAAGGGAATGCTGCCAAGTGAAGCATCTCTGCTGTCTGAGTCTGAACAACAAGGAGCATAAGAAGAAGCAGCCAATGATGGCAGTAGGAAGCTTCCTGCTGCAGAGGATGGAGGCCCCTACCTGCTGGCATGACCTGTTATTTAGAAAGGTTTGCCACTTTTCAGAGAGAATTAGAGGGGAAAGGAGAAAATGATCAACAGTCAAGTAAGGTAGTGGAGGACAGGGGTTATGTGAACAGAAAAGTACTCAAAGCTGACAAAACAAGGCTGAAGTGGGGTTACCCCAAACATATACATGTGGATCTTGATTCAAGAACATTCTTGTTGATCAGTAATTCTTGTACTGGTCTTAATCAACTGAGCGTAATAATTTCAAACACTTGCTGTATGCACCTTTGCCACTTGAAGAACCTGTACATATTGTAGCCTGTTTTCTCATGATAGGATGTCACTATTTTCTGCATTTTTCTTAAGCTTATCTTACACTTCAGGTCATGTGAGTAGTTTGTTGTAATTTTTTTGTAATGATTAAAACTTTGCAAAATCACCCTTACTTCCACTGATAGCTAGAAAAACTCTCTCTTTTTCAGGCAGAAATCTGCAATTATTTATATGGTGAGGCACTCAGAAATTACCTAGCAGTTTTGTCTGCTGATTTTCTTGGTATACCCTGAAATACACCTATTTTCCTAGGCATTTGGAAAAAAACTAGGATCAAATATTATGATCTTAAGTGTTGACCTTTTAATATTATTATTTATTTATTATGAAGACCCACTTTTGATTGGACTTAGACTAGTTGGGCGGCACAATGATATTAGTTGGAATGAAGTTTTGTCTGCATTCCTAGAGAATGTAGTGGATGTCTATAACAACAGCACAACAAAACAACAGCAACAACAACAATAATAACAATAGTAATAATAAATGTTAAACGTTCCATTTTGCCCCTAGGGAATACATTCATAGAGACAGCACAGCCATAGTAGAAATAAAAATATAATGCAAGGTCTTTAGTCACCTAGTGAAAACCCATCAGACTTGAATCTTTTGCTCATATGTATGTTCAGTGGCTGCACTTGCTATTCAGAAACAGAAAACATAATATCAAGCCAGGGAAATAAAATTTCACCATATAAAAGATACATTTATTCAATACATACAGGACAACATCTATTCAGCTTTTATTTAGCCAAGTTTCAGAAGATACTCTTACTCCAGCAAAATGTTTAAAGGCATTTCCTTGGAGAAACTGGGAGAAAGTCCAAAACCATGGCTGGCCATCCTCAGTCAGTGTCTTCAAATTACTTCTCAGTCAATTTAAACGCTAATTGCTATGGGGCTACTGCTGATCACTACTGATTAAAATATGTCACATTAAAACCTATTTCAACTTTTCACTTACTAGGAAAGAGTTTTGAAATTGTTCAGGATTTCTGGCTGGAGCTAAACTGCCAAAGGAGTCCAGTTCCCATTTAGGAAAATAAATTATGTTCTGAAGCATAACTGCTTTTCTTCATAGTTATACTCCATAGTGAAAGATTCATACTTGAAGTTTCACTGTTTTCTTTTACCAGTATACAATAAGTCAAAGTGAGGGATCTGTTATGGTGTGAAACCAAAGACAACAGGGCCAGAATTGCCTCCAAGTGGAGGGAAGAAGGAGACAACATCAGGTAAAGGAGCATGTTCTAATTTAAAAAATCCAGTGACCAAAACGTCTGAACCCTGGATAAAGTTAGGTTGAAAACCCCTCTCTCTCTTCTTTGATACATCCGCAATAATCGTCCATGCTCTGTTTGAGTGTCATCCTCTGTTTCATCAGTTTGTTTCACAGTAAGCAGACAGTGGCATCTGTCGGTCAAGCGCTTCTACAGTAGTAGTAATTTTTTACTAAGGTACATTTTCAGTGTAAAAATCAACCTGAAGAAATCTGGGTTTTATCTAAAAGCAAAGCTTTAGAAATTGTTGAGTTCTGTGACTGTATACAGGGGAAAAATCTGGATGTGACTTCAGGTTATTTGAGGCTATGTGTATTAAATCATTGCTAAATGTTGAATCTTTATGTTTCCACTTCTGTCAGAAGTAAAAAAATCAGAGGAAACTTTTTTTGAAAAGTCCATGAGAAACATGAACAGTAAATATTCACCACACATTAGATGAGAATGTATCTCACTGCAAATTCAGTGAATGCTCTCTTTAAGGATGGATTTTCAGATACCATGACAATGCCAATTCCATCTAGCAAGGGTCTTGAGTTTCCTGGGAACTGCCTTAACAGAGGTGATAGTTTCATACACAGTAAGACCCCAGTAAATTGCTGGAATAGTCCAGTCCTTAGTGAGTGTTGATATATTATGCCATTTGTATACTATGAGCTTCTGAAGACATTATAGGAAGAAGGAACATTTCAGGGCATGTCATGAATTAAAAAACAAATTGTCTCTTTGAGTTTAGAACAAGGACTTAAGAATCTAAAAGACATCTGGTAGGTACCTGAAGACCTGCCAAAGAAATAAATGGATCATAGACTGTCCGGGAGATTTTAATGAGACCCCAGCTAAAGAATTCTGGAAGTGTAAGTCCTCATGCGTCCTAAGAGACTACTGAGGACAGAATCTGAGATAGCTTTGATGAAGGTTATCTCACCTTCCCATTTTCTAATCTTGTGGTGTACTCAGTCTGAAAAATTAGTTTATACCTGTGCATGGATTTAAAACACAATATCTTGCATAATTTTTGCATGCAAACATTTTAAATTTGCATTAAAATATTTAAATTACAGAATATAGTTAGAATTTACCTCTAAAATAAGAAACAAGTCTAGTTGGCATGTGTGATGGTCCATGATATCTGTTGGCCCAATATATAAGGTCCAAGGCAAAGATTATTATCTAAGGAGGAATGCAAATATTGCTTAAGTAGCTTAGTTCTTTATGACTGGGATAATTTCTAAAGCGGTCATATTCATAGAATCATATAACCATAGAATCATTTGGTTGGGAAAGACCTTTAAGATCATTAAATCCAACCGTACCTGTCCACTACTAAGCCATGTCTCTAAGCACCTCATCTACTCGTCTTTTAAGTACATCCAGGGATGGTAACTTGACCACTTCCCTGGGCAGCCCATTCCAGTGCCACAATTCTGCCCACAATTCAAGATACGTGTACTCTAAAATGGAGGTTTTGCAATATTTTTAATAAGTAAATAAATTACTACATGGCTTAGCAAAAGCTAAAAATTTCTATTATGCAGAAGAAATTTCTCACTCATGGTGGACAGGTAGGCATAAAGCTGCAAATAATGAGCAAATCATAAAAGTAATTCTATTATGAAATAAAAAATCCTTAATATTTTTTTTGCCCAAGAAATAAAAAAACACAGAAAATGACAGGGCAGGTACTGCAGAAACAACTACATGTTTATACACAGTGTTTATAAAGCTGTTTTGATTCTGACAACAAATTAAATAAGGTTGTTTTCCAAGATTTACCTAAAGCTAAAGCAATACATGTCAATAATAAGAAATATTTGTACAATTCCTGTTTCAATTAAGAAAACAAAGACTTTGTTCAAAGGAACATTTTTTTTTCCTTTGAACGTGGATATCTGAAATTACTGACACATCACATTATTTCAAATAATTGTTTGCTACTACACACTTACAACGCAGGAAGGCTTCTATGAATAATGGCTGAGAGAGTTGGGGTTGTTCAGCCTGGAGAAGAGAAGGCTCTGGGGAGACTTTATTGCGGTCTTTCAGTACTTAAAGTGGGCTTACAGAAAGATGAAGACTTTTTGTCAAGGCCTGTAGCGACAGGGCAAGGGGAAATGGTTTTAAACTAAAAGAGGGTAGATTTAGATTAGATATAAGGAAGAAATTATTTACTATGAGGGTGGTGAGACACAGGAACAGGTTTCCCAGAGAAATTGTGAATGTCCCCTCCCTGGAAGCTTTCAAGGTCAATGTGGATGGGGCCTTGAACAACCTGGTGTAGTGGAAGATGTCCCAGTGCAGGGGGTTGGAGTAAACAATCTTTAAAGGTCCCTTCCAACCCAAACAATTTGATTTTATGATTGTCTCTTAGATTATTTTCACAGATCTCAAAACAACTGCATTCAGAATATATGAAGATATAATTTTAAAAAGTTTACAAATTTGATGGTGGATGAACTTTTGGCAGTATTTTTGCTATACTAAAATAAGGCAACAATTGCAAGACAAATTGCAAAATTTTCAATGATAAACTGTCTAAAGAATATTGTGACATTGTTGTGGTTTAACCCCAGACGGCAACTAACCACCACACAGCTGTTTGCTCACTCCCCCCTCAGTGGGATGGGGGAGAGAATCAGAAGAGTAAAAGTGATAAAACTCATGGGTTGAGATAAAGACAGATTAATAGGGAAATAAAAAGCCGTGCACGCAAGCAAAGCAAAACAAGGAATTCATTCGCTGCTTCCCATTAGCAGGCAGGTGTTCAGCCATCTCCAGGAAAGCAGGGCTCCATCACGCATAAAGGTTACTTGGGTAGACAAACGCCATCACTCTGAATGTTTCCCATACCTTCTTCTTCCCCTAGACTATATACTGAGCATGACATCATATGGTGTGGAATACCCTTTTGGTCAGTGCCCCCTCCCAACTTCTTGTGCATCTGGCAGAACATGGGAAGCTGAAAAAGTCCTTGACTGGTGTAAACACTACTTAGCAACAGATAAAACATCAGTGTGCAATCAACGTTATCCTCACACTCAATTCAAAACACAGTATGATACCAGCTACTAGGAAGAAAATTAACCTTATCTCAGCCAAAACCAGGACAAATGTCTAACCAAAAAAATTTTCACAAAGTCCTATTTGATAGTTTTCATGTACTTGAGTTTACAATTTGATTTCAAGAAAAAAACCCTGAATCAATCAAATGTTAACTTTAATCATTATTAAATCATAGAATCATTTAGGTTGGAAAAGACTGTTAAGATCATTGAGTCCAACTACCAACTACTAACACTACCAAGTCCACCAAAGGGATGACTTCAGACAAGATCCTGAAAATGGTTTGTAGAGTATCTGTTAATGTTTCTGGAGTGTTTCATAAATAAGAATTTTATTATTTAATTAAACATAAACTAAATATTATTTAAAAGCATTAAATTGGAATCATATTCTATAATAAATTTTTTTTTCCCTGAAGAAAAGCAAAAATGTATATATGACAGAAAACTGTGTGATATGTTAAGAGAAGTGATGTGCTTTTTTTTTTTCCCTCCAGAAAATGTTCTCAGAACCCCTAGAGAAACCTCCATGAAATTAGTGTGGGAGGACAAAGTTAATAAAAACCAGATGAACTTAAGAGCATGTCTCCAGGCCATCAGGGTTTTATCGTATTTTACCTTTATGTCAGTGGAAAAATGTTCTATTTTCTTCATACAACCATAATGTAAATTTTCACATAAAATTATTATTATTTTGTGTAGTGGGATGAAGTGACAATTAAGGGAAATGTCTATACCTATACTTAAAAGTAAGATTATGCTAGAGTCTGTGTTTGTCATTTCATTTTGATATTGACCATACGAACATCTAAAAATTCATGCTATGAGTAGAAATCCAAGACCTATCACTGAATTTATTGGGTTTTACCCCATCAAATTCAGATGCATATATGTGTGAACTGATCTCCATTGAAGTAATGTAATGTAGGATCACAAATTTGATTATAATCATAGATGGGAAGAAACTCCAGATAACATTTTGTGGCTTGGGAGGGAGGAGGAAGAGTTTTTGGATATTAAGCAAAAGCAAACTTGTCGTAGTTTGTACTGTAGTTAAACATAAAATAACTATTATAACTTCAGAATAACCTTCTTCAATGTATTTCTTCTCTCCCTTCGTCAGACTAATTAGGCTAAGCTAATTAGAAATCTACTAATGGTTTTGACGACCCCAGTTTTGGAAGGTCCCATTCAAGAACTAGATTTAATTGATCCTTTGCTAAGAAGACTGTGGTTTTTGCAAATCAGGCCACTCAGGTGCTTCCAGATGGGCCCCAGCACGTAGCACAATCAAAATCACTAGTCACATTTTCAAAATCTTGGTTAGAGGTGCCTAGGCCTCATTAGGAGCATGTTTATTATTCAGAAGCTGACACCTCATTGCAACAGGCAATGTGAGTCCAACAGTTTTTTTTCTGTAGTGCAGATTATTCTCAGAACAGCAGCAGCAGCAAAGCACTCTGCCCTTGGTGGCTACATCTTACAAAGTCATGGCAGATGAAAACTAGCAAAATGAATTCATGTCTGATGGGATGTTTTTGCCACGACAGCTGTGCTTTGGAGGTGGGCAAGCCAAAGAAGTTCAGTTTGGCTCATGCAGAGTGTTTGGCTCTGAATCAGCTCTGTGCCCATATATGTGAATGAGCCAAGCCAGTAGGAACATTTTGGCTTTACCTTCTGGCTGTCACAGTGACCTTATATATCACTTCACGTGTTCTCCCTTTTGTATGTGTATAATCAGTTTCAATGGATCGACTAATGTTCTGGCATGGGTTTGCCTTGGCTTTGGCTTCGGCTTCAAATTTTCTGGCCTGTTTATACAAGTTGTATCCAGCATGCCTGTGAAATTCATTAACAAGTATTTAAGAATAGCTAATATACATTTTTATGTTCTTGGAAATGGGGAAATGGATAAATCCGAGGCTAGGATATTTAAAATAAAATAAGCAATGAAACTGATATTATAATTATGTCAACTATTTTTTATACATCAAAGGTCAACATAATAATTAAAGTTGTTCTACTTTTTCAGCTTACATAGTATGCATGTCAAATGTATAGGGATGTATATGTATTCATATACATACACATATTTGTAAGTAGGGGGTATATATGACTGTTTAACAAATGATTATATATATTATATGTATTATATATGTATTATACGTTACTCAGAAATTGTAGGCTATAGTTTTAGAGAATGTTCAGTTACACAAATGTTGTATTTTCACAGAGTAGTGTCATCAATAACATCTCCTAATGTTAAATTAGTCTGGCGAATAATGTGAAGTTAGACATATGTACAACATTGATTAGACATAGAGTAGCAAAAAGAAGATCTTTGTGAGTTTCAGGTTTTATTATTGTGCTATTATAGTTACTGGTATGAGTGTTATTTTTCATGTGTCTCATAAATTGGTAAATACTCCTAATTATTTTTGAATCCCTGTGGATCCCTGCTGTTGTCAGAGATTTCTTTATTATGAAATTCTTTGGACACAAGATTTGAATTGGCACAAGAGAGCAAGGACATAACTTCTTACCAATTGTAGTTGTCATAGTTATATGATGACAGAAAAAATATGACATGAAAATTTATTTCACTTCTTTTCTTCTTTGCATTGTAGTAGCTGTTATTAAACACAGTAAAGAAATGCACTTCACAGCATTAAGCACAATACGTAAATATATAAAAAAAGTCTTTATTCCAAGTAATGCCATCTAAATTATTAAAAGTAATCCATTATCCCTCAGAAAGATGTGTATTCATTGCATTTGATATTTCACCTGAAGTTATTATTCAGAGAAAAATAAAAAAAAAAAAAAGAAAACTAAATATGGAAACTCATGAAGAACCATTACTCTAAAAAATTTCTTCCTCTATTAAAATATATAAAATGTGTTTCATGTTGATGACAGGAAAATAATGCTCTCTACACAAAGAAAATAATCAGAAAGAAGTTTCTTAATGTTACTGTGCAGAATGCCTTAACTGAGGCTTGGAGGAAACATCTCTGAAGTTCAAATTCTGCGACCATTTAGTGTCTCTTCACTCTGCTGAATTGTGATGAGGACACACACAGCAGGGGTTAGATTGAGGTCACCAATTGATTTCATTTAGGATCATTCACCGTCAAATTGTGGTAACCTTTCTGTGACCTTCAGATGGACTGAAATCAGTAAGCTTATGGCTAAGGAGAAAAATAAAATGAAGAACATGTCCTTTCTCAATCTCTTGAGTGTAAAAGAATGAAAATAACTTTAAAAAAAAAGGTAAAAAAATCTCACTTTTTGAATAACTTAGAATTCTGAGAATGATCTTTTATTATTTCAGTTAGTGTAGCTTATTGGCCACTTCAACTCAGGTTCATCTTGCCAAGGGTACAGTTCAAGCAGAGAGAAGGACATCTGTGTAGTGGAATTCAGACCTTAGATACCCAAACCGGTTGCTGAAACTTAGATACGATGACTCAAAGTTCATATTATTTTTGTATGTATTACTAAAAGAGATCTCAAATAAACTATTTACAGCAGTGTTCCTCTCTTTGAGATTTGTTACTTTCATTTGAGCTAATGAGTATCACATAATTTGAGATAAATTAATAATCCATTCATTCTGTTCACTGAACATTTTTCCATTTTATGCATTGAATATAGTTTCTTGTACAAGTGTATAATTTTTTTTATATATATGGAGAAAAAAGGAAAACATCTTTCTGTTTTTAAAACCTCCATGCACTAATCTTACAATTCCTCACACAAAAAAAGATTCCACTTAGGAACAATGGAAGTGGAAAGCTGGGTTTTTGTGAAAATTTTGTTCATAGGTGTTAAGGACTGGTGGACTTTGGGATCCTGGCAAGGGTGTCCATCCAGGATGGCCACAGTCCCAGCCTGGTCGATGTGGCTGCTGTGATTCACTGTGTATATATGAAAGGACAGGAAGCAGGGTGGTGCTTAAAGAGGATATATTGGATAGTGTAGGACCTGAGCCTGATGCAAATGATACAGCATAAGGGGTGGAGCTTGTACTAAATCTGGCTGGGGTGAAGTTAATTTTCTTCACAGCAGCCCATATGGTGGTATGGTTTTGAGTTGAGACTAATAGTCTTGATAGCACACCAGTGTGTTTGGTGTGGTATCTGTTTCTCACTCTGCCCCTTCAGTGCATAACCTGAAGGTGGCCAAGAGGTTGGGAGGGGACACAGCTGGGACAGCTGACCTGAATTGACCAAAGGAACACTCTATATCCTATGGTGTTGTGTTCAACAATAAAACCTCAGGGAAAGGAGGAGGAAGGGGGGACATTCTTGTTGATGGTCTTCATCTTTCCAAGTAGCCATTACACATGATGAAGCCCTGTTTTCCAGAAAGTGGCAAAACATCTGCCTGCTGGCAGGAAGTAGTGAATAAAGGCCTTATTTTGCTTTGCTTGCACACACAGCTTTGTTTCACTTATTACTTTATCCTTATCTTGATCTATGAGTTTTACTCGCTTTTGTTCCCTGCTGGCAGGGGAATGAATGAGTGGCTGTGTGCGGTTTAGCTGCTGGCCATTTTTCTCCAGCACCTTTCTGTCTTGACTATGGTGGTTTTGTAGGCCCATAATTTAATCTACATGCTGAGATTAGCCTCAGCAGACTTTAGTAAACTGAAGATTTGTCATCTCATTTTAAGCTAATCACCTAGGGTTTTCTCTGTAGTCAATGAAGAGAGATAAGCACTTTGAAAGACTGTTTTACCCTCTCATTAAAGAGGTACATAACAGGTAGAAGGAAATGTACTCTGGAGGTGCCTCTTTTTCACTGACTATAGAGAGAATGTAGAGACCTACATTAGAGTATGCTTTCAACATGTAAGCTGGAGGACATGAATGCAAGAGTGAGTGCACAGTAAGGCTGAGTTACTCCGAAGGATTTAGACCCTAATTATCTTGATATCAGTGAAGTTAGGCAAATACCTGAATACTTTTGAAGATTCAGGTTGAAGCCATTTTTTTCTCTTTCCAAGGTTAATGAACAGTTCTTTCATCCAAGATTCATGTTTGCTGTCAACACACAGACCTACTGTAAGAGTACATTCCTGTGGCTTCACAAGAGCAAACAGTTACGAAGTTTTAAACTACTTCTTCACTTCTGTGTACTACCTGGGAATTTAACCTTATGAAACTGTAAAACTGATTTACATGAACTGACTCCTTCTGCTTTTCTATAAAGTTTGTCTTTCAAACAACTTCCACCCCCCAAAAAACGCAAACAAGTATTTGTGCAATTTTAATGTGATATGCTTATCCTTTCGTACACTACATCTAAAGTTGCTCAATCAATTATATTGTGGCAAACTCTGAGAAGGAACATACCTAATGAAAAAAAAAAAAATCTTTAATGGATTGAGCAGTAAAAGATTAAGCTATACAGATTAACTACTCAAGCTGGAACAAAGTGCTGTTGGAAATTTGGTGAGAATGAATGAGTACCCAAACTGGTTGATAAAGGGAGCATTAAGAAGTACTTTCATCCTAAAAATTTAAGGTTGAAGAGAGACTACCATACCCTGGTCTCTCTGAACTCACCAGGAAATCTTACTCTTTCTTATATTAATGAGACAGAATTTTATCATCACACCAAAATCAGATGTGACTTATTGTGCTGGTTTTGGTGGGAGTGGAGTTAATTTTTGAGTGAATGAGTTGTCAGCTGGCACCCAACATAGGAATCAAAGGGTTCAAGATGATGACAGATTTGATTGGAATGTGCTAGAGTGAATTTATATCTGTTATTGCTGCTTAGCTATTAATGGGCAGGCTCCTGTGCTTGCCATGAGGTTTCCTTGCCTTACATCTAGTGGCTGCTTCTTGCTTTCACTGCTTGCTGTACTGATGTACTGCTTATCATCTTGCTCTACTGTGCCTGGGAACATTTTGATAACAGCAATGGCTCGTGCGCCTGGGCTGGCAGATGTCCAGGGCATCATTGCTATTTCTGTGCTGCTGTACTGGACAGGCTGGAACTCCAGTGTGAACTTGAGTGGAAGGGACTGTGACCTGTGGACACCCTAAAGCATCTATGGCCATCGATGAACCCATGCCAGAGCAGGTACATCTCAAAGCACCTGTGGCCATGGTTATGTCTGTGCCACAGTAGGAGTACCTCTGAAGGGATTGTGGCCCAAGGATAAGTCCATGATGGAGAAGGTACACCTCAAAGCATCTGTGGCTCTGGATAAATCCATGCTGCAACAGGTACACCTTGAAGCATTAGTGGCTGTGCATGAAGTCGTACTGGAGCATCTCAGAGCATGTGGCCACAGATAGGCCCACAACAGAGCAGATATACCCCTGGAGAGATTGCAGCCATGGGTAAGGCCATGTTGGAGCAGGTTTACTTCTGAAGGCATTGTGGCCCATGAAGAAGGCCACGCTGGAACTGGTGCATCTCAAAGCGACCGGGGACTTCAGTCTGTGGAGAACTCCAAGCTGGAGCAGAGGAAAGGGGAGGAATTCATGGCAATGTTAAACACAATGGTCTGGTTTAACCCCGGCCAGAAACTAACCTTAATATAAAACTGGGAGAGATCTAACAGATACTAAGGAGAACTTTCTGATGGTAAAAGGAATTGAATATTGAAACAGGCTTGTGGCAGCTGTGGAACCTCCACTGCTGCTTTTAGTATTTTTGTTAGGAAGATTATAGGCATTTTTGTTTCCTTATTTTGGAAAAATGAATCCTACTGGGAAATAATTCTACTGGCTACATCTATATTAGTAAACTATACAAGGCCACAGATGGATAGGATCACAAACTTATGGTCTTGTGAGCTGCATTTTTCTGTCAGGTACAGACAGAATTTATCTGTATGAAATGATCTATTGTGTAGGATATTATGGCTCTGCGAAAATACCAGATAAAAGAAGATTGTTACACAAGCACATGTGTTAACAGGAATGTCTGTCTGTCCATCTAATCTTATGAATCAGGAATTAATAAGTCATGTAAAGGAAAGTTGAAACAATGGGAAAACTGCCAATTTTTAAGGACAAAAAGCTCACAATCAACTCTCCACTGGAGATATTAGTACAACTAGTACATACTTCAGTCAATGTACCTTAAGTACTGCAGTTTCAGTTTTTACATACCTTCATAGTTTTCCTTTATGAATTTTTTTTCTGTATTTGAGTGTTTTTTCACCTTCTTGGCTAAATATGATGTATGAGTGACAACATTTTTCAAAGTAAAAAAGTAACAAACAATAATTTCAGTGACAGCATAATGTGGCTCTTCAGTGATTCATCAGTCAAACCTCAGATCAATAAGGTACTCTCTAAGCCTGCTGCAGATCTAGCTACTTTTATTATGGTACAATAATAATTTAATAAAAATTTAAGGCTGATGAAAGCAGTATTATCTTAAAATATCTATGAAGAATCCATTACTACTTATTTTTCCTTCCACTAACAAATGTAGACTTGTCAAATTTAGAAAAGCAGGCAAAAACTACCTCAGAGGAAAAAAGCAATAGGTAATAGGAAAGTAATTCAGAGGCATTGAAGAAGAATAATTGAAAGTAATGATTTTTCTATACCAACACAAAACTTTTTCCATAGTGGACCAAAATATGCATTAATGCAACACTATGTTTCTTTACCCAATGCACAAATGTATTTGATATTTATAGCATATTTTTAAACTAATGTGACTCACACTGGGCTCTTGAATGCAGTTTAACACAGCTGATTGCTGGAAATTTATCTAACTTCCCCTTACATCAATGAAAAAACTGTCTTTGGCATGACTGAAGATAATAGCTTTATTGTTGTTTAGGTTTATTATCAACTTCCATAATTTTTTCATTTAAAAAATTGGTACAACTATTAGAAGGTACAGTCATTCCTTATCTCATATTACACTGAAATCATATGAAGTGCATATAAATTTCCCTTCAAATTAAAAGCTTTTCATTTTAGAAGGCTGACCTAAAATGTCCATTATCATGCTTTATAATCAGAAAGTTCAACTTCTTCCTGGCCATAATTCCACTACAATAAAGTTAATTCTAGAGACAAATTTAGTCAATGTAGTGAAAATTTTGCATCCATTTGATTCCTAGTGTGCATAAGATATTTTTCCTGTAAGCTTTCTTATTTTTATGTAAAAAAAAGTGATTTATGTAAATTGCATGCATGTTAAGCCCTAACAAATGAAATTTTGCCTATGAATAGTCTTTGATTTGATAGATGAGATTTCTCATTTCCATCTGGATTTGTTTTGTACCTCTATTGTATAAATAAAAGTTATATCTGTGCATTGTCTGTATACCAGCTAAGAAATTCAGCTCCTATTATGAAACATGGTGTATGTTCTCTGGAGTCTTAAACATGAATTACCTGTCTTGCAAATTTCCTAATTAGTTCAACCAATTTTCTTTCTGTCTCCAGGTAATATGAGCCAATGATCTGAATCTGATGTTGTTAACAAAATAGAGTGCTGAACAAATGTTTTAGGTCACAGTCTGTTTACAACACAAGAAAAAGTTCCTTATTTGTTGCGTAATTTATATATTTGGATTTCTTTATGAATTTATCAGAAAGAAAAAATAAAATAAAATAAAATAATTGTTAGACCTTCATAATGATTCACATCTGTTTCAGAGTATCCATTGATCCAGCTGTCAACTTTCAAGGGAATAATAATTTGAAATGTAAGATTTTAGTGTCAAAAGACAAAGGTGTTTCTGCAGCATAGTCTGCAATTCTGACTATCTACCTGTCTGCATTAAACCCATAATTTTTAAAGCTGCAGTTTCATTTCACCCATGGTGGTTTCTATTTATTTTAGTCTGAAACAGTTTAATTTTTAAAAAAATCACAGATGAATAGAACTTGAATTTATGAATCCATCAAGTCACATTTTGGAATACAGCACATGTTTTTGCTTCTGTAGTGCAGCTCATATTCTGCACTACATAGAATCACTGCATAATAGAATCACTGACTGTAATGCAGAAGCTGAGCAACCTGTGGAAGTTCATATCGTATTTTTGTGGGCTTAAGGAATTAACACAAAATACTTGAAATTCACTCCTGCCCTTAACTTTACTAGTGAAAAAAATAATCACTGGCATACCTTCTATAATCAATGTATTTAAACAGACTCTTCAAAATTTACCCTCATTTTCAAATCCAGGCTGCATCTTCAGTGATGTTTCAATTAGTGAAATGTTAGAGAAATTTGGGAGGGGACACAGGAAGGACAGCTGACCCAAAATGACCAAAGAGATTTTCCATTTCACAAAAGTCATGCTCAGCAATAAAATGGGAGGGGCAATAAAGGCATGTTCCAAAGTAGCTGTTCTTAAGAGAGTTGGGAGGTGGTGAGTGATTACCTTTATATCACTTCGGGGTTTAAGGTTTTTTTCCCAATTATTAAACTTCCTTTATCCTGACCCATGAGTTTTTCCCACTTTTGCCTTTCTGATTGTCTCTGTCAACCCTCTGGGGAAGTGAGTGAGAAACTGTGCTGGGGTCAACCCACCACATGGAGAGAAAATAACTTTAAAAATAAATGTAATTTAAATCATGGTCATGAAATTAAATTCCACTTCTCAATTTTATATTTAAATAATTCATAGAGCTTGTTATTTTTTATACTCAATATAACTATTATATTAGTTGTCCTTTGATATGCTTAAATAATGGGATGTTAATATACATAAAATGCATTCAGACACTAATCCCACAGATTATTATATACCTATGCAGAGTAACTGTGTCCAGCTATTACATTCCCCAAGGACTCTATGTTGTCATAGGCATATTGGTATATGCAAGATCTGCTAATATTGGCCGTGTGAAGATATTGTTACGGATTTTTAATTGATTTGCACATTTTCAGTCTTTTTCAATTTGTTTTCTTGCTGCAGGGTCTATCTTTGAGTTGGCAACCACTTCCATTGTGTGAATGCCTGCCATGACAAAAAAAGATAAACATAATGTTATTTGGATTTATTTATAAATGGAAAGATTAAATTTTAAACGGAGCTTCATACACAGGCATATGTTTCTGTAATTTCACAGAAGATTATTAGAAGCAACTTAAAGAAAATAAGTTGTAAAAAACCTTGATGCCACCACAAGCATGTTCAGGGGATAGTCTTATCCCATGAAATTAATTTAAAGCATAAGCAAGAAGTGACCATGAATAGCGTATACTAAAGCTTTGTATCTTCACCTCCCTAGGAAGAGGGAGTAGTCTCAGTGCTGTCAAGCAGATGGATACTGCTGACAGAGACAGCATTAGGAATCACAGAAAGAACCAGATATTATGCCTTTTTCAGCCATTGCCTGTAAGGAATAGTGCACTGTGTATTCTGAAAATGCGACATGCAGTTTGTTTTCACCTTGGCTTCTCATATAGGTCTATACATCCATTGACCAATTTCAGTGAAATTGTATAGAAGAGTCTCAATTCCAGTGCAATGCATAAATAGAGCAGACAAGCCCTGTAAGTGCTCTAATTTTGGTTAAAAAATGCAGAATAAGGTAATGATATTAAGTGCTAGAGAAACTTGTTGGATAGAAAGCATTTCCTTCCTTCTTGGTGAAGCATTGTTAGACATAAGGTAATAGAAAAGGAAAGATAATATTAAAAAGGAAGATATTGCCACCCTCATTTATCTCCACATTTAGAAAGCACCACTGAAAGGGACTGTTTCCAAAGGTCTTCACTGTAAGAGTCCTTAACTCAACAGTATCAGCTTCCAAGAGTTCATCCAGGCTAGAAAACATGTTTAGGGTTCAGGTGGGTTACCTAGCTTGCTGCCTTGGTCTGGTCTCTCGTGATTTTCCTCCTCTTGACTGACTCAGAATATTTTAAAAAATGTCTTTAAAAAATTCAACAGCCTTGTTCTGAGAGCTGTATTGAAGAAAACAATATTTTGTTATGTTTATCAACCTCATTTTTGATACATTTAGGGGGTTGTAATCATAGTCCATTTTCTCCTCCTCTGAAAGTCTCTGAATACTGGCAATTTCAACAGAATATGACAGAAATACTTTTATTTTAAATAAACACTATATCATGTAAAAAAAATAAAGCTGTAGTTTAGGCATATTTTGTCATTTGGACAGTGAGTTATATTAGCCTGCCCTATACCATCTTTTCAGAAAACAAAACTATATAAGGAGACTTCATCCAAGTTATTTATTTCCCATCTGACAATCACTAAGGTCCTCAAATGTCCTGAACCAGGGTTACTACTTAAAACAAATAAACTGAGTATCAACATCATGTGTTTCTATTTTTTTTTTTTTTTTTGAAATAGCAAAAATAAGGAATTTCATATCAGGAAAGGCTCAGCTATTATTGATAATATTGAACTCAACAAGGACTAAAGAAATGAATCTGAGAAATCTAGGTCAAATGTAAAATAAAATAAATCATACATTAACACCAAAACAATAAGATCTTACACACTAGAAATAAGATATTAAAAAATAAGAAATAAGATTATAAAAGATGTTGGCCTGGTTAGAAACACTGCATGGCTGTGCAAACATCAGTCAAGCCATGGTTTAGGATTAAAAATTTTCATCACTGCGGTCCCTGTACCAATTAAAATCTTCCTTCTTAAAATACTTTTGGTTGCAATAATTACTAATAGTTGGTAATCCTTCTCTTTCCCTTTTGCATCCTTAGGGTAAATAGTGTAATACCAGCTTTAATAGAACACTTTTGATAGGTAAAAGTTTGTCAGACAGAGCATAGTACACATTTTTTAAGCAGTTGCAATTTTCCAAACAGATAGCGATCTCTGATTAATTTTTAGGATTTTCTCTGAGTTTCCCTAGGAAGACTTTATGGAGCTCTCTTTCATGTGTGCATGCATATAAGCAGACATTCAGAGACTGAAGTGAAGGATAAAAAAGAAAGAATAGGTATAAAACAAGGAAAAGCAAGGTACTCAGGAAAACAGCACAGGGAATGGAAGATGAGTGGAGCAAACCCTTCTCTGGTTTTGTGGACAGTCTGAGGTAAAAATCACTCCAGAATACTAAGAATCAGACAGCTGCCCAGTATAGCACTTTTTTCTAGGTGGCCTCAGAGACGAGGCAAAGCCTTCTATTACCTTCTGGTATATGTTTTGCCTTCTTTTCAACAAGAAATTTCTGATTCTGGAGCACCTGGCTTTCCTGAGGTGGATTTGTGTTGATTCCTACCCTTACTTTGTCGCTTCTTCAGTTCCAAGTTTTTTGAGCAACTCAAGTTCAAATCCAATCTTAGTACCATGCGGTGTGATCCAGTTAGGTCTAGTCAATGACCATCTCCAATTTCCTTTAAATATCTTATAAGGTCATTTTACACACTGCAAAAGCTGTCACTTCTCCCTCCCTCAGCAGAAAAAATGAGACAGTTATTGTTTTAATCTCAGTAAGGATAGGATCTTCAAGTAGAAATGTTGAAAGGATCTATGTTGAAATCCTACAAAATTGTCTGTTTGCCAGATTTTCTATCATGAGTTGGTCACTTAATAGTCATTTATCAGCAACATTAAAAGGAAATGTGAACAGGTTAAGATCAATATCATTCTTCTTGCAATCAAAGACAATTTATAGCAATCTTTCTTCTCTGAAGCCTGAATATGGTCAAGCAGTTTATTTTATGAATCTTTATTTTTGTAGAGAAATGATACTGTAAGACCTACGAAGATGACATGTTTATGAAATGTATTTCTCAACATATGCATGGATTTTTTCACAGGGAACATGAGGTTCATTAGAATACACAAAGGCACGTTTGGGGGGTGGGGTGGGGTGGCATCATATACTTAATTTTTGGCCTACTACAGTCACAAATTATACATCATGAATTACATATAGCAAGTTAATTAAATAATTGACTAATTAAACTGAAAGCACCTGAAATGTACATTGGAGCAATAACAGTTGTGTGAGTCTTGAAAAGCAAGAACCTATCATTAAGATTAAATCAAAGGGAAGATGGTATTAGGCTCATAGATATAATCTATATAGAGTCTCAGAACTTCCACTCTTTCCTAGTAACCTTTAAAGAGAATTTTAAAAGAGGCAATTTTATTCAGCATAGATTTTCTAGATGTTCCTTTAGTACAGAAAATGTGATATATGTATTAAATATAATGTAGAGGAACCACAAAAGTCTTCTTTAATCTTTGCAACCTATGAAACTGTCAGTTTTTCTTTTAACAATAGTTTAAAGAATAAAAACAATGCTAGATAAATTGAATAAATAAGGGATTTCTGGGGCAGACTGAAGGACAGAGCATGCAAGTCAACATGAACAGAACTATAAACTGATGCTAGAATTTCCATGATGCAAATAAACAAAAATAGGTGCCTTATGATCAAAGAAAAATTAATGCAGTTTTGTAATTTACTGAATTTTGCAGTGCAATATTCCTTCTTAAATTGTTGGTAAACAAAACTGAAAATTATGAACTCTTTCTGAGATCTTCATCCATGAAAAAATGGGTCCCACCTGCTATCAGATTGAGTTAAGAAGCCTATATGTAGCTTGAATTCCCTAAGTTTTGTAAACTCTTCTGAAGGTCTGATGTTGATCACAGGAAAACATCTAATATGTTAATTATTTCAAGTGAAAATGTTTTTGGTGTTTACTGCTCTGGTTATGGGCAAGATTAGTAGTGACTCAGAAATGTCAGACAACAATGTTTCCTGTGCTTACCATGACAGCACTATCCTAAAAGTGTTAAAAAAAAAAAAAAGTAAAGGAATATCAGTTTAATAAAAGCTGAGCCTGTAAGTAAAAAATAAATTAGATATACTATGTGTTCTGTGTAGAGATACAGAATGTCAGCATACATAGTTTTATTCTGATATTTTTGAAGAAAGGGAGTAGAAAAGATGATTTAGAAAAGTGATAAAGACTTTCATCCATAAATTTGTAGTTTAAGACCAGAAGAGACTTCATGGCTGCCTTCTGATCTGTCTAGTGTATTAGCTTATAACATCAAGGATGAAGTTGAAGTGTACGTTGCCACTTGTAACAATTCCTCTGAAGTGGAGCATAACAGCGTAAGTTTATTGTGCTATGCTTTGTGAGTAACCAAATGTACTACTAAAAGTCCATTCCACTAGGACTTCCAGCAGAGACGCTGTGTTGTTTACAGCTTGTTTGGGAAGATAGAGAAGCATGTTGGCCCATAGGATTGAATAACCTTGACGTTGTTATGGATTTCTAGGGCTTTTTTTGCATCAACTCTCTATGAAGTGAATGTGATTGTAAGAAAACTCAGATGACATTAAACAGAGAGGGACCTGCCAGCGTTTGTCCAGATGGGCATTTGTTTTCTGCCTCTTAATGTTTTACTGTCTGGCATCTGTGTCTCACTGTAGAACTTACCCCAGTGTCTTCTACCTTTTCTTTAGCCTGAAAAGAAGAAACTAGTGAGAGGGAACCCATATTTATGCTATTCCTCATTTTTTTATTAAAATAGCCATGGGGTAAGGACAATGGACTTGTGATATTTTTTTATTATGTTTTGTTTTCTACTGACTCATTACATTCTAAGACTCACTACATGCTACTCAAGTGTGATAATGAGAAGGTCACTGTGGCTTTAGAAGGCATAACTATATTGTTTTAAAGGAAAATTCTTCTTGCAGCAGTAGGATGGAATTATTAGTGCTGTGTTAGGATCCTAAACATTCCCTTGTTCTTATTATAGAATCATAGAATCATTTAGGTTGGAAAAGACCTTTAAGATCATCGAGCACAACTGGTAACCTACGACTACTGAGTCCACCATTAAACTATGTCCCTAAGTGCCACATCTACATATCTTCTCCATATCACAAAAGTAGGTCCTGACCAAGAGCATTAATTTATTGAGAGAAAACAGGAAACTGAGAAAGAGAACTTTCCACAGGACAGCATATTCTAGGGCTCCTGGTTGCATCAGGCACTCTAAAGATTTATTTTTTCACATCTTATAGGAACATCAGCCTGGAATACAGACAGTATCCTGAAAGAGAGTCCTAACAGAAAAAAGCTCTTTCTTGACATCTCATAGAATCATAGAATCATTTATTTTGGAAAAAATCCTTAAGTTCATTGGGTCCAATGGTAAACCTAACATTGTCAAGTCCACCACTAAACCATGTCCCAAAGTGCCATATCTACATGTGTTTTAAACACCTCCAGAGATGACAACTCAACCACTTCCCTGGGCAGCCTGTTCCAGTGCTTGACAACCCTTCTGGTGAAGAAATATTTCCTAATATCTAATCTAAACCTGCCATGGTGCAACTTGAAGCCATTTCTTCTTGTCCTATCGCTTGTTACTTGGGAAAAGAGACCGACACTTACATTGCTACAACCTCCTTGCAAGGATTTGTAGAGGGCGATAAGGTCTCCTCTTCAGCCTCCTTTTTTCCAGGCTGAACAACCCCAGTTCCCTCAGTTGCTCCTCATAAGAACTGTTCTCTAGACGCTTCACTAGCTTCATTGCTCTTCTTTGGACGTGCTCCTGTACTTCAATATCTTTCTTGTAGTGAGGGGCCCAAAACTGAACACAGTATTTGAGGCGTGGCCTTACCAATGCCAAGTACAGGGGGACAATCAACTCCTTAGTCCTGCTGGCCACATTATTTCTGATACAAACCAGGATGCTGTTGGCCTTCTTGGCCACCTGGGCACACTGCTGGCTCATATTCAGCTGGCTGTCAACAAGCACCCCCATGTCCTTTTCTGGCAGGCAGCTTTCCAGACACTCTTCCTCAAGGCTGTAGCGTTGAATGGGGTTGTTGTGACCCAAGTGCAGGACCTGGCACTTGGCCTTATTGTGGTATTAGCTGATATTTTACTACAAGCAAACAGTGGGAAATTGATTATCCCATTATAGCAAAAGGTATCAAACCAGGGTCTTGGTAGGAATCATATCATAATGAAAAATAAATAAATTTAGGTGTCAGCTTGTATCTGTCTATTTGTGAGCTACGTGTCTATGTCCCCCTAGCAGATGGAGACCTGTCTAATACAAAGAATTCTGTATAGTTATTTACCTGATCAGCCAGAACAGGAGGGATCCAGTTACCTAAATATAGTAATCTATTGCCAGTTTAAGTATCTTAAGATGTCTGACAGATACTCAGAAGGCCATCAAACATTACAAAGGACCTGCAAAAGATTGAAGCCCTTCTGGAGCAGCAGCAGGGACACAGGCAGAATACCTTAGGGCAAGTCAAATGGAACTAGATGCTTGTGTTTAGGCAAGTAAATTGAACACCATCTATCTATTTTGGTGAGCCAAAGGGCTAAATTTAGCCATTTTAGCTGTGTACTGAATCTCCCATTTTGCAAACAGTACAATAATTTTCCTAAGATAAACTCAAGGAAGGTTTCAGGTGTAGCATCCGTATCTTCACTTTACATCTGTACAAAGCAATACATTAGCATGTACTCAGCTCATGTGAGGTTTCTCCTTGAAGAGGATACTTAGGGGCCACAGCTATGGCACACTGGTTAATCTGCCTAGAGAAGCCAAACTGCAAGTATATGTGGCTTGTGTCATGCCAAAGGTAAGTTGTCTCCCAGAAAATCAACCACAATGTCACCTACTGACCTTCTATTAGTGGGATTAAGCTTTATATTTAAACAGTAAGTGAGGAAATATTGTGGTCATTTGATCCTTAGTATTTTTGTTTGTTTTTTTTTTTTTCCTCATTCTTATGATCTCTTTTAGCTCTTATTAATGTTACTTAGATGGAAATTAAGTTCTATGAGATCTTCCTTTAAGATCTGGGCAGCTAGAGGTGTCTTAAGAGTCTGTTCCATATGTGTCATTAGACCTGAACATCACTCAGCTAAGTAAAGATCTAGATAATTGGACCTTCAAATTGGAAACTATTTGGAAAGGGAGTATAGTGGGACAGTGCCTATTTGGGCTTTTCAACCAGCAATAGAGAAAACAAGCCAAGGCTGTAAGACTGTGATTACCTAGCAGATCCAATGCCTGCATCCTTTCCCTCATGCTCTAATTCCTTCCTTTTCTAGTTCATATACAGAGAAAAAATAAGGAGGAAAATTCTCAAACATTTGCATTACTATTTCTCCCTCTTGTCTTTTTCCATGAGAAAAAAGTATCAGCAAGATTAGAAGGGTATTTATAAAGCTAAACAAGCAAACAAAAATCAGTTTTCCTTATTAAAAGGATGCTTAATTACTCCAAAGTGAAACATCTATGATATTTAATATAATAATAGAAATAGGGGACAAAAAGCTTAATTAATCAGAGTAATTGAATGCAAAATTGAAAGCAGTATCCATTACACAGGAAAGAAAAATGACAACATAGTAAAGTGCTATATGCATTATTAATTGTTTTAGCAGATTTTATTAGAACAACTGGATTGAAAGGTCCTTTGAAGTTGTCTTCATAAGCTCCTATTTTCAGTAATCATAAATCAATTATAAAATATCATCGTTAGGTAAAGCACTTGCTCAGCTGTAAAAATTATTTTACTTTGTCCAGATCCTTACTCCCAAGATTCCATTTAACTGTTTCCACCATTTCTTTTTTGGTATAAATTCTTAAAAAAAAAAAAAAAAAGAAAATATATTTACCAGTTTCAGATAATTGTTTTCCTCTTACACTCTGAAACAGAGAACAGATTGTGTAGAACATTTTATTCTTGCTATGATTGTCACAAAAAAGCCTTCAGAGTTGTTATATGATATTTAAAAATTTATAACTACCAAGAACTAACCTTTTAAAACTGAGTATGGAACATATATTGCGATATTGAACATATGCATAGGATTGAAAAACTTTCATAACACACACTAGACAATCGTACTACTTACATATTAAACTAGTTATGAAGTATCATCCTATCAGGAACAACTGGGGACATCTGTTCTAACATAGATGGGTAAAATGGCAAAGAATGGAAATTATTAGATCAAAGCTAGACAACAGGTACCATAGCACCAGGAGTAGAATCTGGCTGCAAGCTTTTCAGATTTCCAGCTCTCTGTTCCCTACAGTAGGTTGTTTCATTTTTAACTCTGCCCTTTTGTTGTGTCATTACAATATTTAATCACATGGTCTTTTTTTTGTGTGAAGCTTCCCTGGAGGTCACCAAGATTTCCAATTTAGACTACCTTTGAAGAAAAGCAAAAGAAACAACTAAATTTTTAACAGAATTCTTGAAAGATACAACCAAATTCTTTAAACTGTAGAACTTCAAATGTACAGCTTACATTATAGAACATACCACCAGCTGGTATTTTCTTCCAAGCTGAAATAAAGATTATACAAGATTGTTGGAAAATCTTGTTCACTCTACAAATCAAAGCAACTTTTCCTTTTAGTTGTGATCACTTCATCATTTCATCACTTCTTTTTCACATAAAGATATTAGGATACTCAACATAAAATGCCTTATCCTGTGAGAGCAATTCTCAATGTGGCTTATTTGTGTTAGGTATTTGTCTGCCTGTAGCCTGGGGGTACCAGGCTAGGAGATGCAGATTCAAAAGATTTGCCTTCCCTGATGGTTAGTGCAACATACCCATCTGTGATCATGTTAAACTCATTTAATGCTCCCTGAACTATATGGATGAGATAGATATGACTTCATAGAGTACATGTAAAGCTGAAAACTTCATCAGCAACTGTTAGTGTAAAAGCCTATCATGCAGCAGAGTAAAACATCAAATGAAAACAGTAGTTCACTGACAGTGAAATTCACAAAGGGAGGATGTGTTGCTTACTCTGTGTGGCAATGACTTCTGTTTTCAACAGCAGACAACACTTCACAAAGTCAAGGATGTGCCACAAACAAAGCAACAATGTGCTGCCTGAGAGGACCTCACAGGAAGGCCTTTGGAAAAGACCAGCAACACATCTATCCATGTCTTCTACTTTCACTGGCTATGATTTTACTCCACAAGTTTGATAAACCGTAGAACTTTTGGATTCTTGTTCCAAAGATTATTGCCTCTGGTTTTTCATTCATATTTCAAGGAAGAATTTTCTGGAAGGACACACTACCACACATGCATATACAATGAATCAGTTGACTGTACAGGAATTTATGGGTGAATGTATGGGTAACTGGAAGAACAATGGTGTTGTACGTGAGGATACGCTTAGAACTGCTAACATTAAATCTCAGCAGAATAGCAGATTTTAGAATAGTAGTTTCAGTTAGCAAATGAGTTCTATGTTGGAGCAAAGAAATTCTGACAACATCAGTCATGTCACTGTAAATATTAGATATTAATAACAAGTAGTCACTAAAGTATAATTTCTGTACCTGTATGCATCTATAGATAGGTGGATGGATGTATTTCTGAAATGGATCACTATTTTTTGTAGACTGAACTAACTATTCAATGTCACTCCAGAAAAGCTGTTTCTCTGATTAGTTTTTGCTAAAAAAATATTAGTTGTTATCAGGAAACCACAGCTTGAAGGCTGTGGAAGAAAATCAAGGGCTTGAAACAGGGACCTTGACAGTATGAGTAAAGATCACGGCATAGGCCTTGAAAATATATGCACATGATACTGGTCACCCCAGGGCCATAGAAATGTGTCACAAATTTTCAGTTACTATTCACTAAGGGCATGCAGCCTTGTGAACAGGGAAAAAACGGTTTTGAGGAAAAGAAGCAAAAAATAAATATACAACATATGTAAAATATCCCATATATAGTGAAAGTCAAATGCAGCATGGAAGTGGAAATCAGTGAATTAAGTGACTGTTAGCAAACATATAGAGTTTTAAGTAAACTGAAGAGCAAGAGGGAAGAAACCCTCCAACAGCATCAGATGTTTCCTGCCAAATGATTCAGAATGCTGACAACTCACCATACTTGCATATCTTCTTCCTGAGAAACACTAGCATCTTTCACCTTAGCACCCTGGGCAGATTCCAGGGGTGAGCCTAGCACCAGGGATAGATACTACAACATTTGTCTTTATCAGTTTTAATTTTGTCATTATAAACTGTTACAGTAACTCATTGTGACTAAGTTAATAATATCTCCTTCACTAAATTGATAACACTTTAATTAATCTAACAAGAAATCTTTAGTTCCATATATAAGGTATGTTTCTTAACCCATATAAATTGCGTGCAGACTTTGGTCTGATTCCCTGTCCTTGAGCTCGTTTGTAATTTAAATGTGGCACTGTAATGCCAAAATAGCAGAATGACTGAAAGTACCCACTATTTTTTCACGCGTTAGCATTTATTCTCAGTATTCCTGCTTTAACTAATTTAAATCAATTCCTTATAAAATCATATTCAGTTAACAAACTGAATTATTCTATAGTAGTCTCATTAACTACAAATGTCATTTCCATGCCTACCACATATTTATTTCCCAATATCTAAGGCATTTTTGAACCTGATGCGGCATTCTTTCATTCATATTTTAATGCAGACATTTTTAACATCCTTCATATACACTGCCAGGTTGGGAAGCTTAACTGTGGCTTGTAATCATTTCATCAATAGAAATAAAGCATTGGTTTTACAGAATGTACTTTAACATTCTGAATTTCAGGAACACAATCAGGGACTAACTCAGCAGAAAACCAGACTCATTTAAGGCTATCAAACATTTATATAAAAAAAAAACCCAAAAAGATTCAGATTAAAAATCTTGTATTACAAAATATCTAATATACTATTTTGATAGTATAATGTAAAACAAAACTGTGACGTTAAGCCCAAAATAGAACTGTTTGATATTCATCTCATATTATTTTTGCATTTTTGCATTCCCAAAATACCCTATAGGTGAATGCTGATGCATGCTAGTAGCTTGACATAGTGGCTATAAATTAGGAATCACTGACAGTAGTACACCAGTGAATATCACAAATATCATGAAAATCTGGTAAATCATCACAACTCTATGGAGATTGTTTTGTATTGCTGATTTTTATGTGCGGTGTCAGTGATTATCTCCAATTCCAAAAGTACTGGGTACGTTTTGGGTGTAGGAAAAGCAGCCCATTTCTAAAAATAACCTTACAGCTTAACCAAAGGAAAAATAAAAGTAAATAAAGAAACAAAAAGACACTATGAAACTGAAATAAAATGAAACCAAACCAGCATTTTTTTTCTCACTGAAAACAAGAAAAGCAACATTAAAAATATCTCTTTTTCTATAAACAACTTTCCATCAACTCAGAGTTCTTTGTCTTATTTGGGGATTGTTGCAAGAAAAGAAAGAGTTAGATTCACAGAACCATTTGCCAGCTACCTTGTGTGTCATAAGCCTAGCTTCTCCAAGGTATGTGAAATCCTGGTTTGAGATACTCTTTTTCTGAGTTGAGTTTGAATTAATATCTCCCACTTCCAACTAAAATGCTCATGATACTATGTTTTTGAGAATAATCTTTTGGTGAACATTCACTTTGAATAAGTAGTTTAAAAATGAGCTGCAGCCAGGACTAGATCTCTATCTAAAAGTTCTCTCTCAGCTGAGTGCCTGAAGAGCAACAACAGGCTGTAGTTTCACTAATACTTAGTAGTCTGCATATTAATTAACTTGTACAAAGTGGAAGATCTCCAGAAGAAAATATTTTGCGCACCCCCTTTATTTGGTTTGAAGTACAATGGATGCCAAAACTAGGAATAGAATAGTGATCCCTTTCATCACCATCCCATCCTAGGCAGCAGATCCGCCAAGTGTAACCTTAGATTTATCATAAGTCAGGTTATCTCTAGCCATTTCTCCACATTCCTATTTCATAACTACTAGTCAGGACAGGATGCGAGTGCTCAGCACTCAGTGTCGAAGAGGGGCTGAGACAGCTGTTTCTTCAAATGAAGAATACATTATATTTGCAGGAAAATGCACACATACTGGATGCACAAACACATATTCCTTTGAGAGGAACATAAAGGAAAAAATTAGCAGCAGCCTGTTTTCTAGGGTTCTTTTAAAGAGTGAACTGCTAGGGTGTGTATGGAAGAGAGGACAGCAATAAGAAATTCACAGATTTCAGGACAGAGACTTTGCACAGTACTATAAAAAATCAGAACTATAATTTACAGGTTTAGCTCCAAACTCCTTCTTGTGCCTTTTCCAGCTGATTAACACCCAATCCCCATGCTCTGGTTCATATTTTTGTCATTTTAAATTATTTTATCAATACAGTATTCTATGTCAGTGCCAAGTAGCTCAGGCCTCTTCCTATTTCATTATCTAAGAATGGCAGATTGAATCCCTAGTATGCAAATTACAGATTGAAACATTAAAGTAATAGTCTGATTTCATCATTCAGACTTGACACAAATGAGATGAATGTCATGGATTAAATTAACAAGTAAATAACTTAAAAGGGATAATAGGTGTTTTCATCCGCCCCCAAAAGCATTTGGGATTAAAACAGACACCAGGCTTTACATCTGATTTTCTTCCTGTTCTTAGACAGTCAGATCTAAAGAAACTAACATGTGGAGCTCTGCTTTTTAATCGTAGATGACAGACAGAGACCCATCAAGTTTCCAATTTTACAGAGGTAAAATACCAGCTGCAGTTCCTGTTTTAGAATTATGCACTGGCATATATTGTGGCTTACTGGACAACTTAAAGTAGGAAATAATTCTCCGTTCCTGCAACAGCAGACATTGGATTTGTGTTACTTCACAGATTGCTTCTTGAAATAAACAGAAGTGCAGCCATACAGCTACTTACGTGCCACAACCTGTTGGGACTGTGGTAGAAGGATAGGAAACAGGACCACAAATTTCTTCCCCCTGAAGAACATAACACAGAAAAGAGCGAGTGTTATAAAAGGCTTCATAAAATTTCATGATTCCTCGGTGTAAGAGACCAACACACATTTTGTATCTATTACTGGATAGAGAGCCAGGGTTTGTTTGCACACCTGACAAACACATCACCAGCTTTTTAGTGAATTGTGGACAATGAAGTTAGTTGTGTCACTAATATTTTCAATATTTCTTTTTTTTTCTAAGTTTAAGATCCGATCTCCTTTAATGAATGTCTTTGAGCAGGTATAGGTCTTCCTACATTAATTTGACTTTAATTCCACCAATTTAAAATCAAGTGTCCAATACATTAAGGCTAGTGCTAAGCCTTGAGTACCTATTTAAAAATGAAACAGCAAATTAAGCCAGTATTCCAGAAAAGAAATACAAGATATCTTTAGAGGGTGTGATTTATAATTCCTTTCTGCAACATCATTCTTTCTATTGCATTGGATATTTCAGCCTTTAAATAGGTTGAACTACCTTAACAAGTTATTTCCTTCTAAAAAATACAGGGATAATGTTAGATGAAACACAAAATTAAGATTTAAAAGTTCTTGTCCCTATTTAATTTCATACTGTGTTACAGAAGTTCTTATGTACAACCCATTCCCCCTCCTTCAGCTTGACCATTAAGTACAGGTTGCAGTGCCTTTCCCACAGTCAAAGTACTCTACTGCCATCTTAAGGCAAGTAAAATGCACTGGCTGTGCAGTGGGTGCTGATGCTGTAAGTGCCCACTACTTAAATAGACCAATTAACCTTGCTGTGAAACCCACCAAATGCCACTTTGGTCCTTATGTCACTGCGGAATCTGTGCACAAATTACTATGGCGAACAGCACATTTAGTACTTTCAGTGTTACTGGGCTGCCTGAATAATCCTCAAAATGACAAATCACTGTCTGCACGATTAATTTTCTTTCTGTCAAGTCTGGAAAGATGAGAGATTTTGGGGACATGGTGCAACATGTCAAGGAAATGTCAGCTGTCTCCATAACATCTGAGCACTAACAACCGAGTGAGATTGATGATTCGTACACAGTGCTGTTTTTCATAACTTTAACAAATCTGAATTCCTCAGCAGATAAGGTAATGGGATCTGTCAGTCAGCATGAAAATACTCAGAGCAGCAACAGATATTTAAATAATCAATATTGTAACACTTTAAGATGGTTGCAATAAAACAAAGGAACTTAATTTTTCACACAATAAGAGATATTCCTTTTTCTCATTCACCATGTTGGATGTACTAAAGACATAATCACAGAGACAAACTTTTAAAGGGATCATGACACATTTTTTCTTTCACAAAAGACAGTACTTTTTGGCAGGCATCATAATTTTATATATATTTGCCAAATATCCAAAAGAATGAAAAAGTATCAAGAGTATCGAGAGTATCAGAGTATCGAGAAGCACCTTTCAATTAGATTTGCTAACATGGTTTTGGCTAGGACAGAGTTGATTTTCTTCCTAGTAGCTGGCGTAGTGCTGTGTTTTGGATTTAGTACTAGAAGAATGTTGATAACTCACTGATGTTTTAGTTGTTTCTGGGTAGTGCTTAGACTGGCCGAGGACTTCTCAGCTCTCAGCTCTGCCAGGTGCACAAGAAGCTGGGAGGGGGAGGCTGACCCCAACTGACCAAAGGGATATTCCATAACATATGATGTCATGCTCAGTATATACAGCTGGGGGAAGAAGAAGGAAAAGGGGGGACATTTGGAGTTATGGCATTTGTCTTCCTAAGTAACCATTACATGTGATGGAGCCCTGCTTTCCTGGAGATGGCTGAACACCTGCCTACCCATGGGAAGCAGTGAGTGAATTCCTTGCTTTGCTTGGCTTGTGCACACAGCTTTTGCTTTACCTATTAGACTGTCTTTATCTCAACCCATGAGTTTTCTCAACTTTACCCTTCAGATTCTCTCCCCCATCACATTGTGGGGGGAGTGAGCAAGTGACTGCATGGTGTTTAGCTGCCAGCCGGGGTTAAATCATGACACAGATACTTATAAGAATTACAAGGACACTCCTACAATAGTTTTAAGGGCTTATATTCATGACAGTGCAGACTGAGCACTGATTGTTTAAGATTATTTTCTAGATCAGGGAAAGGTCTTCCAGGCCATGAAATAAAAACAGCAGTATCTCTCATGCATCTCCTTATAAACTTACCAAGGTGTTATTTGATAGAAACCTCAACAGAAATCAATGAGCACTATCAACAAATACCTTTAAAAAGAACAGTACTGTACCAAAAAGAGAAACTGGTGTGTACCTCAGAAAGAGCAGTTCATAGCATGCTCTCCCCTCTCTCTGTGGAGTCACTGTCAAAGTTTACTGTGGCTTCTGGCTTATAAAATAAGTGGGACTGGAAGAGCTATCCCTGCACTGCTTCTTGAACAAAGGGATCTAGAATTTTTCATAGATGTTTATTTTTCTAGGATTTGCAAACCCCTATTGATAGTTTAGATTCATCTGAAATTTAATTTGTTTTTACTTAAATTTACTTATAGAAAGCACATGCATTTTTCTGAGTCATATATTTTCTGTATTTGATGGAGCTCCCCACATTGTCAAGAAGCTTATACAGAGCTCTCTCTCTCTCCCTTTATTCTTATTCTTTGTTATAATGGATCTGAATAAGAATTTTTTTTCAGGGATGAGTTACTAAAGTTAACATAAACTGAATATGTTCTTTTGACTTATCTGCAGTCTGATAAGGGGTGTATTATGCCTCATCCTTACACAGATGAATTCTAAACATCTTCGATACAGTAAAGGCCAGATAAAATTGCAGACTTTGCTATTGAAGAGAACTAGCATTATCACAAAAATTGTTTCTGTCCCTACAGCCTTTCATAGGAAGTACATTGCCTCAGAACAATGGAAATTAATAAAGAGGGGTGCTGAGGAAACAGACTTTTCTCTCTGAGCTACACAGTGAAGTGCTTAGAAACCCCATAAAATAAACTGCCCCAGCTCTCCTCAGGAGGGAATGAGAACAGGAACAAAACTCAGGTATTCTTCTATTCTGTACAATGGTGAATATATTATTTTGGAATTCAATAAATATTTCCATATTAAGAGCTCTTACACTGGTCCTCAATTATCAGCTTCTGGATAATCAGCAAAGGCAAGAGGTGGGTGAGATGTACCTTCACTCTGATCCTGTTAAGTGGCTTTTTTATTTTTATGGCAGAAACAGAAGCCATGAGGAAGACCAGAAGTAAGGAAATCTTTGTAAACAGATAAACTGTAAAGATGTGTAGTCACCAGCTACAGAAAACATAGGCATACTATTAATGCTTTTAAGCACTTCAGCTGGGATTAAGTTTGAGGTTAAGATACTTAAGGTTAGATGTTAGCTTTTAGGTGACTACATGGGAGCTAAGTCTCTTAGCTAACATTATGGTTGCATCTAATACAAGATTCAGTTGTCTTGTTTCATTCTTTTCCAAATATGTCCTTCTTTATTTTGTCTTTTACTCCACCTTCTTTGGTATCTTTATTTTTCTTCTTTTATCACTTTTATTTTCTTCTTTTTCTTTCTGTCCATTGTGTGCATTTCTTCCCTCCTACATTATCAACCATGTGTAAAGTTCCTTCATTCTTTCTCTCTTAGTCCCAAGCATACCCCATTATATTAGGTCCTTCATTGCACAACAAGCCATGTGGGTAATTAAGCCAGGAATACACAAAGAAGACTTAACCCCCATCTTCATTAATTTACAGGCAAGAATTCAGATCAACAGGATACAGATATAGCTCTCTATATATTTTCCTTTTTGACTTTAACCCTATTTTTTCTCTACATACAATCTTCCTTCGTCTAGTCTTCTTTTTATTTTCATGTCCATCATTGTTACCCAAAAGTTCTTTCTAAACATTAAAAAAACCAACCTGCTAAATTATTTGCATGGGAATAGCATGGAGCCATAGAACATATTCTCTATGTGTAGCATACAAGCAGAGCATGAACCCCTTCTTTCTGCCTTCTTACCCATAGTGAAAGCTACAAGTCAGTTGTCTTAAACTCAGGGAAGGCAGGAAAACAAACTGAAAAAAATGAAATCAGGAAAAATATCAGCTGGAAAAAATGGAGTCAAGGTTGAAACCATTTCCTGTAGCAGTACCAGACCAAAACTCAAAAGATACAGGCATCCCTTAAGCTCATTTTTTTCCCACTGAAGTCTCCACAGCTACAGACCAGACCAACTTTTCTGAGCTGATAAGATCTGACAATATCACACTTTGTGGTGGAATAGATTCAGGCTACCTTTTTGTTGTTGTCATTGCTGTACTTGCAAAGACAGAGAATGAGATAAAAGCAATAGGAAACAAATCCAGATCTTCTACATAATGCTGCAGACCTGTAGAACTGGTTTAACTGGCAGAATTAAATGCAATTTGCTATAATATTTAAAAGATAAATACAAATATGTGATATTCTAACTGTATGAAGCTGTATAGTTGGCATCCATTCACTAGGTTTCCTGATGGAATACAGTGGTGTATCATGAGATAAGTGAAAGGAAAAGGACTGATTTACATCATCTGAGAATCTGATTTTCTGCCCCTTGCTATGAAACCTTTTCCCAAATGCCCTCATGGATCATTCCATGATGCATATAAAGAGTTCACAGCCTGTGATTAACTGGCAACTATTCCTCTGAAGAGAATGCACTGTATACACACAAATAATTCTATTCTCTCATTCATTACCATCTTTTCATATTATCTTCTAACTGGAAATGAAGATTTGGATTTATTTTATCTAATTTTAGATCTCTAAGTTAAGCATACAGTTCCTCTAGGTCCTTAGCTCATGTACCTTTTGAACCAGATTTTTTCATGTAGTAAATGCATTTAGAGTAATGGCTTTGCCTGGCTTTTAGTTTTTAGTTTCCATTGCAAGCAAACAAGCAACCAACTGATTATTTTTACGCTTTTTTTTTTCACATGATAATACTTACCACTGGTAGGTCTCATATAATCATTCCCCTTCACACTGTTTTAAATATTATGCCAGAACAGATTATTAATTACAGGATGATCTGTATATCACCGGCCATGAGAAATGATTCAGGAATCTTATAGCAAACCTGATGACTTCTGTTAAACCTAAAATTTCAGATGTAAGACCAAAATGTGTCCCTGATCTAGGGAAAAAATCACAGCATTGTCAAAAAAATTAAGGTTGAAGAAACCACTGGGGTCATCAAGTTTGACATGCTGCTCAATTCAGAGCTAGTTCCAAAAGTCCAGACAAGTTAGGAAAGCCTCTGTGCATGAAGATTCCACAGCCTCTCTGTTCTTGTGCTTAAATGGTCTCATCATGAAAATGTCTTTTTTCCTCAAACACGGTTGGAATTTCCCTGTTGCAGCTCCTGACCACTGTCTTTTTTTGTTGTTGTTGTGTACTTTCAAGAATACTCTGCTTTCATCTGATTTTTAACCTCCCACCATTACATACCTGGAGATTATTAACCCCCCAATCCATTTCTTCTTGAGCTGAACAAACCATATTCCTTCAGTAACTCCTTGTATGTCTTGTGCTCCATTCCCCAGCTATTTTGGTGGCACTCTAACTGTCATCTCTGCTGATATTTGTGCTCCAAAAGCAGACCATTCCTGATTGCAGAGGCATAGAAGAGGGTAATGATTTCCCCCAACCTGCTAGCAATGCTTTTGCTGATGTAGCCCAGTATATGGTTAGGCTTCACCATCTCAAAGGAACACACTGTTTACCCATGTTCAATTTGATGTTCACCGAGACACCCAGGTTCCCTCTTTGCAGAACTGTTACGCAGCCCCGACCATTTCATGGGGTCATTCTGCTCCAAGGGCAGGACTTTGTCTTTGTTGAACTCCATGAAATTCCTAATAGGCCAATTCCTCCATTTTGTCAAGATCCCCCTGGAAGGCAGACCCCTCCACCAGCAAATCAGCTCTGCCCTTCAATTTGGTGTCACCCACAAACTTGTTAAGGGTGTATTCTTTCCCAACAACATCATTGATGACAATATTAAACAATGTTAACATCAATATTTACCCCTGAGGAAAATAATTTTTAATTTTGGTCAAATCTTACAGCCTTCATAAAAAGGCTGAAATATGTTACTGCCCAGTTGATATGAATGACATATCTGTAGTTTCCTTTGGACAACTGCTGTAGAGGACAACATTATTTTGCACAATGCCTTTCCCCATCCCCACCCCTGCTATCTTTCTTCTTTGATTTTTTTTTCTTTTTTTTGTGCTTTTTCTTTTTTCTTTTTTTCTCTCTTCTTTTTTTCCTTTTTTTTTTTTTCTTTTTTAAAGTAAGGACTTCCCTAAAAGAATGTATGTAAATAACATTATAGGGCTTAACTTGACCATTGCAGATTATCCTAGGAGATTTTGAGAACAGCTAGGTCTTTTTTCTTGTTCTGTATCTATGGTCTATGATCAGAGCTTAGAAAAAATATAGTAACATGAGTAATTAAAAATAATGCTATTGGTGCTTGCTTTCACCAGAAACAGGTTTCAACCATCTAGGAATTCTAATTGTTTAATGATATGAAACATGACACTTGGAAGAGCAACTTTGGGGAATATTTTATTTGTGGGAATGTATCCAAACTATTTTCATCATGTTTCCAGGAATATTAAAAAGTATTAAAGAACAACTAAATAAACCCACAATCTTCTCTAATCCTTTTCCTGTCTACGGTGCCAAGTTACCCACTCAGCCCAAAGTGGATGCCTTTTGAATTTTATCAGCCTGATTTTTTCCCTGGGATGGTGAATAATGACAAGTTGCACCGGTATTTTATAATGTAAGTTGCACATATTTCATAATGTAACGTGACATGTCTTTGTGACTGGGCATGGCTTGCCAAGGAGGGAGCATTAATTGAAAAGTGGCTTGTTCACACAGTGCCAAAATGGCATTCATAAAGACAGCACTTATAATGAGTCAAAACAGAAGAATTCCTCTGTCTTTCACTGAGCTGCATCAAGACCAAGACTCACTCAGCCTGAAGTGTCAATAAAAGTGTCTATAAAAAAGATCCTTTCTTGTTCTTTCTTCACAGAAAGTATGCATACTACAGTGTAAAAGGCATGTGTGTTTACGGCTGTGCATATGGGTACATATGTATGTGATTGATTTCTTAAGGACTTACCTTCACATTTATTGGGGAATGCTCTAACAACCCTTAAAATTTAGCAACTCTATCCAGTTAAATCTTCCAGGATCAGGTCCTTTGTTTATAAATGCTTCCAAATGTAGAAATTACTTTACAGCTGTCTTTATAACAGCTTACTTCTTATCTGAAACTATTCTGATTTTATCCTTTGTCCTTGATAGATAGCATTTCCTTGACTTGTATACTCAAGAACAGAAAGATGCATTTCAAGCATCTACTTGTAACAAAGTAGCTTGTGTTATAAAATGAGTGCTCTTTTGAAGGCTTGCAAGAGTTAAACAAATGTTTAATACTGGAATAAGTTTCTGTCTGAAGGTCAGAATCAGCATATAATAGGCCTCTTGCTGATACATCAGCCACTCCACTTCCTTAGTCCTACTTAGAGCCTGATGTGTGCTTACCCATCCCTTCAGATCACTCATACCCAAACCAACAGGGATATGCTGAAGGAAAGAATATTGCTGTCCCACAGAAGTCTGGAGCTATTGAATGCAAGGAGCAGTCCCTTGGAAGTGATTGCAGGTGGTAGAACAGAAAAAAAGTTCTGAGGCTTCACATTGCTGCTCCTCAGGACTATCATGGATCCCTTATTTGAAGATTTTTGCCAAAAAATTGTCTATTAATTCATTATTTTAAATTGTCTTACATTATTTTACAAGGCTGTGTTATTCAGGAACAGAATTGCTTGGTGAGTCTAGATCTATTAATCTTGCTCTTTGTGCTCTGTTAACTGTTGTCCAGATTTTTTGTTTTTTTGCAACTAAAAATTCTTGAGATCCTAACAGACCTGAACACACACTAGCATTAATGATCCAGAAAAAAATGTCAATTTCTTTACTGACAAGCAACCCTTAGGTGAACTGTTGCTGAAATGACTCTTTAAGACTTCTGCTTATATTTACCATCAATTTCACATCCTTACAACAGATTTGATTATGGTCTCATTGATTCAGAATAATTTCAAATCAGGATTAAGGATCTTGAAACTAACACAGTTAAGCATGTTGAAAATTTCTATGAGAATCTAAATTTGCTGAAACACGTTTTTTTATGGCAGAGCGCATTATTATTATATTTTATCTAAAGCACACTCTATAAGGGACCATTCATTTGTATGGAGACTATGTGAAAACAAAATGTATAATATCCTGCACCATTAGAGGTTAATGAAAAAAATAATTAATTTCAACAGGGCCACATCTTATAGGCAGTGTGATACTTAATCAAAATAAAATATCCAGGCTGTTATACAACCCTGCTTCTGATAGTATCTTCTGGTTGTTTAAATAGGCTAAATTCCAACTATTTAAATAATTAGTGTCATATAAGGAGCCACATGGACCATACCTTACCACATGACCTGGATTAACTAGATAACAAAAGAAGACAGAGGAAAATAACCTCATTTCAGTTTGGTTTCTTTTTTCTATTGCAGAGGCTGTTGATTTGTTGTATACAGATTCATTCTCCCTCATGAAGATTTTTCTTTAATAAATTTTAATTTCTCTACACTGAATATACAAAAAGAAGTGAAGAATGTAGAATTTGTCTATGTGCAGTAGGTTACAAAGACTAGAAGTATTAGTATAGGAAGTTGTTAAGTATGGAATGAAACTTGTGAGTACAAAGACTCAGTTTCAATACAAAGATTTGCAGGTTAAGAATGCATAAAATAGCAAAACAAATAAACACTCACCACTTGAAGTACATGAGAAGTTCTGCATGGTAATTGTTAATTTATACCACTTGCTTCCATTTTGGTAACAGATGAGATAATCTGCTTGTTTAATGAGTTATTTATAGCATTTGTAGCAAAATAACAATCACAGATTTCTTAGGGAGATATATACATCCAAGATTCTCTGGAAAAAAAGTCAGCAAGAGGGAACTGTGTCAAGATTATACCAAAATGTGATATTAGTAAAATAACAGCTCAAATTTAATTAATATTATAAAATATATAAAATAAAATACAGCAATCAGTAACAAAAATACTAGTGATACCTTTAATTGTGGCCAGTCACAATAAGACTTTTACATTTGTAAGAACTATAAATTGCATCTATTAATTTAGAGTCTCTAAATCAGCTGCTGCCATTCACGATTGAGTTATTCGACATTCTGTGGATAGCACTATGAAACATCAGCTAGGTTTTCAATAGGTGTCAAAAAAGGGTAAACAAGATGTTAGGAACTATTAAAAAACAAGTGGAGAGCAAAATACAGAATGTCAATATGCTCCTGCTTAAATCCATGGTGAATTGACATCTTGACTGTTATGTGCAGTTCAGGTTCTCTTTTTTCCCACTTCTCAATAAATAGACAGAGAAGAGAAGCAGGAAGCTGTCCAAAATTAAACTTCATAAATGGTTCCATAGGATGACATGGAACCCAAAGGTTCATAAGTTCTAAAAAGAAAGCTGATAAATTCATAAAGGGATTATTGAAGGCAAAAATATGCTAATAATCCCTGAATTTGCAAGAATTTGGGAGGGTATATCTGTGGAAGTAAGACTGTAAGGTTTCCCTATTTCCCTAAACTTGTTATATTGACAATTGTCAGAGACAGGCTACTGACCAGGACAGTAAGTTTAGGTGTGTGTGGCCTTCCCTATGCTCTTAAGGAAGGAGAGTAGGAAAGATAAACCAAAGTAAGTAGATCCAGGAAGCAGTCTTTTGCACATCCATTTGCAGAAATATGTGTAGCCAAATTTGCCTGGGTGTCAATATTAGGTATCCAGATATAAAAAGCCACTAAAGTATCGATATTTAAAACATGAAGCAAGTACAGATTTTAAAAGCATGAAGACAAGTTCTGTTAAACAATGAAGTGATAGAATTACAGGAGGCAGCCCCTCCATGAGAGGAAATATCCGAGTACGCACAAGCACAACTATTCCTTTAATCTGAATGCATTTAAAATGCAGTGATGAACTGTTATCAGTAGAAAAGATGTGAAATTGTCACATTTTGCTTCCTACAAATCCATGGGAATTTGTTACTGCCTTGGAGTGAGGGTGAAATATAGAAACACTCCTGGCTCACTGTTAGTACTTGCTTCACAGTAGGCTGGCTGTGGAAATCTAAAGCCAGCCCCCTTCATTCTAGTTTTAAGTTGTCACGCTATCATCCCAGTGATGGTAGAACTATAATAATATTGGTAGTACATTTCCTTCTAAATAACTTGTATCTGTTGGAAAAGTAGCACATATCTAATCAGAAATGCAGTGGGGAATGGAAGTGAAGCAGACGTTTATCTATTCACAGTTCATTGACTGTCTGAATGAAATTCAGGTGTGTGGCCTCATTTGTGAAAGATAGAGGAAAAAACCTTGGAAGTGATACCAAAAAAATATTTTTTACTTGCTTAAGAAGGCTGATTATGTATTCAAAAGACAGTTTTAGTTTGCTTTGAAACAAAGCAAAAATGATATTTTTCTTTAATCGCATAACTAATAAACACAGCTCTGTTACAGTCTGCTGGAAGAGCATAGAAGAGCTTGATATATTTTTACCACATTTTCCTGCAATGAACACAGTGACATATGGACTGGGATGTTTTTCTCTTGAACTACAGCCAATTTAATTAGAAAAATAAGGGGAAAATATTGTCAAACTAAAAGAAAAGTAAAAAAAAAAAAAAAAGAAAAAAAATAGAAAATACACAGTTGCAGGAGCTCAAAGAAATGCTTTGACTCCATTCTTACAAGTGACCCGTTTGGGAAACTGACAGAGCATTCATATCTTATGCAGTTAGCCCATGCTGTCTCCCATTGAAATGGAGCGGCAGGGGGCTGAGCAATTCCCACTGAAATCGACAGTAGTTGACTTCAAGCTCAGGTTTTCCTACAGTCTGTGTATCAAGATTGGTTTTGCAGATAAGGTGTAGGGAATACTGATAATCACCCTTTATACAACACCTACGAGACTTACTGAAATGTGCTGCTTGACTAATGCAGGACTGAATAACCTTTCTGATATATTCACATTTAAATAAAAAGAAAAGAGAAGCAAAGAGATGTGATCCTATGCATCTGGACTTCAAGATGGATTTAAAATCCTTACTAAGAGATTTCCTGTGTGACTCCAGGGCTTGCAATAGCTGCCATTATGCCTGCTATTATCCTGTAGTAAAGTGTAGAAGCTTGTCTCCCCAAGTATCTCAGATACTTCATACTTACCATGCGTCAGCTGACATAACATAAATTCACAATATGTCTTACCCTGTTTATAAATCTATACTCCAATATGTCACTTTAGCTCCTCCAAACTCCTGCTAAGCTGCCAATTAACTTCATGGGATTCTACATTTCTACCAGCAGACGCGTGGAGAGTTGCAAAGGCCTGTGGCTACCGAGACACTAGGAGTGCTAACTTACACCTACTGAGCTTCCAGAAAGGCTTTCAGGCATTGTATTTCTTTTCAAATATGGTTTAGCTCTGTAGGTGATCTGAGGGCATGCTTTCACTACCAAATCAAGCATTGCATATAAGACAGTCACAGACAGACCTTTTGGAAACTGACTGCTGCTAGAATCCCTTTATTTCTAGTAGTTAAAGGCACACATTCAGGAAATTTATTAGCAATTGCTATCTAAACACTATTCTGTCTGGTTTGGAGCAATCACTCAGACATACCAATCACCAGGATAATCAATACTCTGTGATGAGTCTTGTTAACTTGTTGATCCCTCTTCATCTTGCATATATTTTACATAGATGACAAGGACATTCCCCTCTCTGCAACACATAGTCCATGGGGAACCCTTAGTCTGCAAGGCACTTCCTTGACCTGTTTCACTGATCCATGGCTAATTCTATGAGCAGACTTCCAACCCACAGCACTGCTGCTGCAGGGTACTGGATCATGCTACACAGTACCAGAGGTTGTGCCAGGACCCAGCCTCCAGGGGAGGACAGAAGTCAGAGAGGAATGAGGCAGTGTATCTTAGAGAAGTGTGGAACAGAACTGAAGTTTAGACCTAGGGAAATTTGAGTTTGTTTGAGATGGGAAATAATTGGAGCTGAAGCTAGTGAGGTGGTTTGGGAAGACTGAGTATGCAACAGAAGGGGGAGAGTGATATAGTACTGTACTTGTAAGTACGGATCTTAATAGCCTATTCACACATTGAAATGTTGCACTCTTACTTGTAAACTAAGATTAAGAATGTAAGATTTGCTTAGATTGAACAAGACAGGGTGATACAGTTGCATTTCCATTAAAAACTTGTGAAAGGCAAGGGAGCTTTTATCCTCATGTGACAGAAGTATGGGACAACTGAATGTTACAATTTCTGCATGTTTTTAACCCCATGCTAACAATTGACCATATCTGAAAATAAATCCTCCTCCTGATTTTTTTTGTACCTAACTGACTTTGGATACCTGCAACTTATTCCTCTCCTCCTCATTTTTTTCTGATTAACTAATGTGGCTCCCCATTCCACTCACTGAGTTTTATAAATACCATTCTTCAAGGTATTGAATGATAGTCTGAATGCTGTGAATTCTCTGAAGCATTTATAGCTGCAGGCTGCGTATTTCAATGTCTACCTATGTTTGTTGAGGTTTACAAATCCAACAAGTGCATTTAGATTCTTGATTGTATCTCAACTCCAAAATCCCTATTTATTTCAATAGTAAATTAGTAATGGGAAAATTACTAGGATATTTATGTGACAAGACAGCTCCTTCTAGATTTCTTTAAGAGGAGATAATGTTTACTGCTAATAAGAAGTAGCAGAGTATCACTCAGTTGATGCAATTCAGAAAGGATCAAAGACACATGAAATAAGAGAAGAAACAAGTGAGCAACTCTCTGGTGGAATTCCTGGAGCCACCACAATGGAGCATGACTTCCAGTGAGGTCTACACTTCACAGACTTACTACTTAATTGTGATAATTCTTCAAGCAAGTGAGTGTTTTACATCAACTTCAAAGCTATATTAATTTTGCCTCTTTTCTTGGCAGTGATATTAAAATTCTTTTCCACACTGGAACAGCTTCTTTGGAGATTAGTCTATATCCTGATGGTTAAGACACAGAAGATAGAAGAGCGATCGTGAAGGGCACTGGACCCAGATTTTCCATACTGTGTAAGAATTCTAACTTGTAGGCTATTACGCAGAGGGAAGAATGCTGCTTTCATTTTTTCCCATCTGTGTTTTTACTAAAAGCAGTTGCCATTGCTTTGTTTCATAAAGATCAAGCCATCTGGTAGGTATGATCAGATGCATGGGGTCCCTCAGGGGAATTAGATGAAGGAATGCATGGTTTGTGAAACTTGATAGGACTTATACATAATACAGCTCTGAAGTTTCTCAGCTTTGATTTGATGAGACAAGTTTCAGGACTGCTGAGACTTAGAAATTGAGGCAAATAGGGAACGTTAATAATGAAAATGTTGTTGAGTATTTCTGGACTTTAGATGCTCCTGAATGTTTGGTCCCTGGGATCCTTATGAAATGCAATAGGTAAGGACCCAGACTTTAGCTCATAAAAGGTATGTAAACAGTGAACTTTGAACAAGAATACAACATTTAAAAAACGCAAGATGAAATATAGGTTTAAATAAGATTATTACAAAATATATTTATCTTCGGTATCATTGGATCAATGGTGTAAGACAAATGTTGGGAACATAGGTCAATAAAGATAAACATGTATGCTATGTTAGGCACTGAAATTAATGCAACTATTCAGAGCTATAAAGGCGGTTTCAAATACTATTGCAGTGCATTTGTGGTAGAACTCAGCTCATAAAATGCAGCTTGTGCTGTTCATTTAATTAAAGCTATGTTTTCTTTTTATTCAGTCTTTTGAAAAATAATTTCTTTGACTTGGATAAAAACAGAATACAGGAAATACTGATTTTTTTAAAACATATCCCCATGTTCCTAAGCATTTCACATATTTTGCAAAACTGAGCACTATCTTCTCCTTCATTGTTTTTTTTTCTTGTGGATTTATGTATGGGAAATGTCTGTTGAAATTAGATTTACAATTCTGAATAATGTAAAATTTTTACTCTTAGGTGCATATGTGGTACTGCAGATTAGAGTTGCCCAAAAGTTTCTGAACAGAGGTTGTTAAAATGTAAATTTTCCAAACCAATGAAAGTTCAAAAGTATTAACAGGCATCTGCAGTCAATAATACATGCCATTTGCCATTATATTTGGAATATTTTGTCTTCTTTTTTTTAAAGAAAATGGACACTATGCCTGGAAATGAGGCCCAAACTTTTTAATGCTGCATGATATTTCTGAAGAACTAAAAGTAATTTCACAGCTCTGTTTTCAAGAAAATAAGACTTTTTTTTTTTTTTACTACTAATTAACCTTTGAAGAACCTAAGTGCATACTGATTTGTGTTTATCCTCATGATCCTGACTCTGGGCATTCAGACTAATGCTCAACAGAGAAAGAGTGATAACCATCAGTGAGTGAAGTGAGGCCTTCAATCTAGAAATTAAAACTGAAAGCACAAATAGGAGTTTGTCTCAAATAAGGTTTTAGGAGCTGAGGGAACCTCACTTAAAAATTATTAGTTTGGGACTCCCATATTTAACACTTTCCTGACTCTTGGAACGCCAGTTGCACTCCAAATCTTGTTGCAGGCAAAAAACCCTACAACATATGCATGGAGCTAAGAATGTATTGCTCATCTAATTAAAATTTTGGTCTTCTAACGGTCCAAACTAATAGAGAAAAGCTATGATAGCACTTTCATAGAGTGCTATTAGAGAAAGAGGAAAAAAGAAAAAGAGGGAGAGAAAAAAAAGGGAGGAAAAAATCTTTCCAACATTTACCCCTTTTATTTTGTGTTACGTTCATCCTTCCAATGTCCTTGTGGGTAATAAGGCCAAAAGTTCATTTTTCTTCAGAAAGAGTGGGAGAGTTTTACAGTGAGTTGCCTGCATCCTAAAGTCTTCACCAGAAGGAATATGATGGTGGGGATTTCTTCCTTCTGTTTGGTGGGAGGAAGAGATGATGCTTTCTTACTGCCCAGTCTTGGATTTAGTAAGGTTTATTTTATACTTTTCCTTACTCTATCTACCCTGCTGCCTTCTGGCTGCTCCCAGCTGAGTGTGAGCATGGCCCCACAGTCTCCCCAGGCTCAGCCCCCCCCCAGGGGCTCTTCTTTTTTGGTCAATGCCCCCTATGTTTGTCTGACCCTTCTCACAAAGGCACTGGCAGAGCTCAAGCTCAGGCACGGGAGGCAACAGGCTCTTGGCCCTGACATAGGCACTGAAACCAGCCCAGCCCAGCTCTAGCCAAGGTGAGCCCAGGCCAGCCCTGAGACCTGTGCCCTCAGCTCAGGGCAGAACCTGTGGCCCTTTACTAGAATAAGGCAGAAGTCATATTTTGATATTTTTTGGTCAACATAATACTCTTTTTCCAGAATTTATTTATTGTCCAGGTACTTGTCCTCTGGAGTCCTCCCTGGCTGCCCAACGGGCCCCCTCACATATGAGGTGAGCTTACACTTTCTGTGTGAAACCCAGATAATTAAAGCATGCACTCAAGACATGGACCAGCTTCGTCTTTGGGAGCTTCTGAGGCTGAGTGGATTGAAAACCACTTCTTCCATGCCCCAGAAATGTACCTCATCTATGCCTAAGTATGTTCTGAAATAGGACCTTTGTGCAGACAGGAAGTCAGGAGTCATGGAGACAGAAAGACACTGCAAAAGGTAACCTGACTGTTCTGCTGCATTGGCCAGGGAATTCAGCAAGATGATATAAAGACCTGGGATTTTGCTTCCTTGCCTGAGAGCTCTCTCTTCCCCCATCTTAC
>JADKXX010003891.1:0-55906 GCA_017310255.1 Butorides virescens | reverse complement strand
CTTTTTCTCTTCTATTTACTCCAATTTAACACCTATTCTAAACCCCATGCACATTCTGGGAACTATGTTTGGAACCTCAGACTTCTCCATATCAAGTTTCAGGCTCTCTTTCTCCTTCCGATCCCATGAGTCCTACTGCACAGGAGCCACTGGAGGATGCACAAAGAGTACCTACCCATACCAATGGTACAATGACTATTGCCTTCTCCTTTAGTGTAGAAATGTGTGTTCAATCTGTGCTTTATTAAAGAGAATTTCAAATTTTAAATTCTTAAATTTTTACATTTGCAGCACAAAACAAACATGCTGCCAACACATTCTGAACTAACCCACTAGGTACCTATTTCTACAACCTGTCCAAGGTGATTGACTCCTAGATTCATGCACTCTTTGGAAAACTTCAGGCTTGACTATATCTGTCCAGTGACTTTTTAGTAAACTCAAGTCAGGTCATTAAATAAGCACTTGTGATCTCCCACCTCTAATGCCTACTAAGACTGCTCACTTTCTACTGAAATTAATTGAAAAATAAGACATTACAAATGTATTAAAATCCTAAATACTTTAATTCCCTTAAATGTCATAAATTTGGATTTTAGAACATCTGCTTTCTTGAAATTTTGCCTTAAAGAAAATGGAACTTAGAAAAGCCTGGTTTCAAATGCTAACATGGAACCGAAGAGACTTTACAATAACAATGTTAATGTTTTATACTGGTTTTTACCAATATGCTATAAATAATGTCAGTTTAGATCATACTTGAAGTTACCAGATAGCACATTTAAGTTATAGACAGTAGTATAACAAAGTGCCATGTAATATGTATGAAAAATGCAAATCTTTTTAAATAACAACAGTGCAGAAATGTATCTAACATACATACAAACTATCATGCATTTATGGATGTGTACTGAGTTAGTCAGCTGCTCTGTTTTCAGAAACTAATATTATAATTCCTTTAGTCACTTCTTAATATCAATTCCTAAGCCCACGAATTGCCCAAGAGGGCTTGGCTCTGAATTAATTTTCAGTTGTTGTTCCTTATACTTTCTTATATTTAGTATAAAGAATTAATTTTGTTTAGCCCAAAAAACTAATAGGTTTGAAAGGATAATCACTAAAATTTCCTCAGGGCAACTGAGATGGTATTTTCTGTATGATCACTTTGGACTTAAACAATTATCAGGTATTTTAAATCTGTTGCTTCCTAAAACTCTTTGGAGATAGCATGGGTTTAAAACTGTACTTTATTTTGCTCTATTCTTGATGGTTCTGTCCAAAATATAGACAGCTTAGGGTGACACTCACCAATTCTAACTATTTGGGATGTTCTCACAATGAAGTCAGTCATGTAATTGAAGTTTTGTTGGACACACACAAGGCTGACACTTTCGGATATATTTCAAAAGTAACTATTCACCCAAATTTCATTTTTAAAAAATATTATTTAGAATTAACAATTTTATGTTCAATTAATTCTAAGTTAATTTTGTTTTTAGTGGAGACTTTCAATGCCTGTGTTACACCAGCAGACATGTGCTTCATGTACATGTTATACAGACATTAAATACTTTACAGCCACTTCATGTTACGCAGTTTCCAAAATTAAATTTGTGAAAATCCATAGAAAATACATAGTTTGGATTGTTTACTTAACTTTTCATTACTCTTTGCTTATCCTACATTGCCAAATGTGAGACAGATGCTGTTGTGAAAAGAAAGAGGATATAGATCTAATATTCAGTTTCATAAGTAAAATACTATTACAATAGAGACAGTGCTGAAATAATGATTTTTTTCAGAAAAATGCGTTTGCAGGAATGCTAAATTCAAAGTTACTTATCTATTTTGACTGTGTGTTAAAGATAAATATTTCATCAGAAGTGAAAATGTCTTGCTTAACTCACTTCTTACAGATACTGTGATAGAAGTGAGTCTTAACAAAAAATTTATGAAAAACAGAGGTTCAGTCTAAATTATGTTGATATATTTAAGATGCAGTGAAAAATTATTCCATTGTCTTTCATAGATTATTGTTATGTAAATATTTTGTAGTATTTTATTGTCAATATACTATAGCACCAAAATGCAAACTGCAATACTTTACTGCTAATGCCATGATATATCATCAAGGAGGGAATCACTGAAGGAACATTTTCCCATACAATAAGCAAGCTAAGCAATTCCAACCTCAGCCAACCCCTCAGGTGTTATGTTGTTAAATTTATGAATGATCTTTTAAAATTACTTTAGGTGGTTTATCAGCTATTATCATTCTAATTGTCTAGAAGTTAGGTGAATCATTTTTAACAAAAATTTTGATACAGGTATGCAGTCTGATGGATCCATTTGCAATCATATACACACTCTAAATTTTGAAAGTATAAATTAGGGCTAACCATATACTGAATCACTTGTATTATATTAGAATTAATTACTCCATAGATTAAAAAAGACATCGAAGTATTACACGTAAAAAATGTTGCTCTGAGACAAAGGGAATACATTTTATATGTTGACCTAAGAAATTTAATGTTAGTGTAATTCATGTTTTGCAATCTAAAAAAATAACAACACACATTCATTATTATTAGTCAAGTTACAATGATAGAAACCATTATAGTTAAAATTAATTGACTAATATTCTAATCATTACAGAAAAATCCCTCATTAATAATACATTTTAAATGTTGCATGCAAACTCTCTAGTCTCAACTGCTTGTCTGTGGTGGTGTGTTCCAGTGCTCAGCTGGGTCCCAGGGTCAGTGGCACCATCTCCAGGTGGGACCTGTCAGAGACTAGAGGCCTTCACCAGGGAAACATGACATTAATGGGAGGATTTCTTCCTCCCCTGTTGTGATCCACTTTGAGTAATTTTAATTCATTTTCTAACAGTCTGTTTCCTTATTCTTTCTTCATCCATTCCCAGTTCTGCAATAGACTCAGGGGGGGGGGGGGGGGGGGGGGGAGGAGGTGATGGGGGGTGGTTCTACTCTATTTGTTATCACTAGTTTCACCCAACTTACAAAGCTGCACATGTAGAAGTCAGTACTTCACCAGCCAAGGCGGGAGGCAAGGACTCTTAACATACAAATACTAAAGAATTTATTTTCTCATGTTAGCCACGTGCATAGCAGCGCCACAACCTAGTGCATGGAGGACCCTGATATAGAGGAAGGCAGGGTTTATATATGCTACAATATAGTTATGTAGATCAAGCAAATTACTTGTGATAATGGGAGGGCTAATAAGTCATATTGCTCACTTAATCAGTATGTGTTTATCTTGTGCAGGTGGTGTAGACATATTGTCAATGGTGTGTTAATTTTCATTGGTCTAAACTGATGTGCAGTGGTTTTATACTGGATTCTGGTCAGTTGCTGTTCTGGCTGTGGTTATATGCCTGGTTTCTGAAGGCAAATCTATTGTTTTATTGTTGTTATGAGTGTCCTCAGCTGGTGGAGCTGGCTTAGGTTGGGTCTTCAGGTCACATCAATCCTGAGATAAAAGCTCATAGTCTCAGGTAGCATTCATTCTTCTAAGCGGGTCGTCTTGCAGTTAGCACCTTGCCTTTCACACACTCCTCTGTTATAATTCATCAGTTATTGAATATCACAATTAGTGTTCACTATCTAGGGCTGCCAGTACTATCCTGTGCCTCTCTTCTACACCACATTTTCATTCTCCTCAGAATGACCATTCATAATTACAGTCTATTAATTATCAGAAGGTGTTACACTATACAACGCTAAACTTTTTAGACGTCAGTTACCTGACTGCTAGACAATAGTTATCACAGCTAAAACAAGCTAAAACCATCTTGGGCAAAACCAAGCCCAGGCAAGTCATGGGAGCCTTCACTGTGAGGTCACTGAAAAGGCTGTGGCCTTTTTCTAGTAATGGCAAAGCCAGCCATAGTAGGCTATAGAAATAATCACACAGTTTGCATTTCTTATCTAAATTCTTCCTGTAAGTAAAGAGAAGCTTTGTTTGGAGTGTTAAATATATTCCAAATTTGCCAAAGAATGATTAATAATAGTATTTAGACCAACATTCCTAAATGCGCAATAAAAATATAATTTTATCAACAAATAGGTATAGCTATTCACACAGAGACCTTTAGAATAGTTGCAAAAGTAAAAATTTTTAATCTGAATTTCAAAAATCATGCATATTTTCTGCCTAGATTCAATGGCATATACAAGCACATGAATAACTTCAATCATATGTACAGTCTCATTGAATTAACTTGACTCTCATTCATAGAATATTCTCAAGTGATCTTTTGAGATTTCATCCAAAGTTGAAAATCGCTAAGCCTAAACTTCTTAATTAATTCTATCTTATTCTAAAAATAACATAATATAAATTACCTGTACATATTATGATGCACGATAGCAAGAGTACCCCCTCATTCACATCTATTTACATATATCTTTCATTGCACAAAAGGTTGATATATGCTTATCTCTCTCTGAGTACTTCAGCATTACCTTAAAATACAAATAGTTCTTTGATAGAAAAAGGTGAAAGAAGAATGATAATTAGGATATTATCTGATGACTGAACTTGAAATACATAAGAAAAAAAGTAAAGTATTGTTTTAAAACTAAGCTCAGCAGAGATTAAAAGGTAAAGCATGTTTCACAACAAGAAAAAATCTGCAGTGTACCTGAAAGGTTACAAATGTGATTAACTGTGGCAGGTCTCATGTGCTCCACTCATAAATCTCATACCTGATAATGCATTAGGGATGGCAGGTGTAAACATGATGAAAAAGTGCAATTTTGTAATTCCATACAAGATTAAGACAAGAAAATTAAATTGGTATTTGGAAACATGTGAAAAGGTATTTTACATTGTTATTATTGTTATTGCACTTAATGCTGCAGATAGTTTTTAGCTTCAAAATTATCAGCATTTATAAATATGTAGGGTAAAGTCCTCAGAAATGTTTTTAATGGCATCTTGCAGGTTACTGGTATCCATATGTACCCAACATATGTGCTCTGAAAAAAGATCACTTACTAGATATTATGGCATATGTCACCTTGGCAAGGAGGGCACTGTGTACCAAACTCTTTAAACACAGTCTCTTTAATTTTTGCACTAAATATGATTTAGGTAGAATATTATAAAATTAAGCAAAAAAGAGGCTAATTTACCACATCCTAAATAAGATTTTATCAAGTGTGCACTTAAAACTTTTTGTACTTTTAACAGAATTCTACTTCATTTTGACTTGGGTATGAGTCTGCTGACTCTCGGTATGTTTCCAGAGTCCCAATAAACACAGTGATTCTTCACTGTCTAGGAGGTGAAGGGTCTATATTCATATCAAACACCACAAAAACACACACTCTCCACCCTCTCCATCAGATAGCTTTTTTAAAGGAACAGTGCTACAGCACCTGGCATGTTTGAATTGAACAGAATATTGTTATAAAACTGTAGTGGTTTGACTCTGGCTGGATGCCAGGGGCCCACCAAAGCCGCTCTATCACTCCCCTCTTTAACTGGACAGAGGAGAGAAAAGTATATCAAAAGGCTCGTGGGTTGAGATAAGGACAGGGAGAGATCATTTGTCAGTTACCATCACGGGCAAAACAGACTCAGCTTGAAAAGTTAATTTAATTTATTATAAATCAAAATCAGAGAAGGAGAGGAGAAAAACTGCTAAATCTTAAAACACCTTCCTCCAACCCCTCCCTTCTTCCGGGGCTCAACTTCACTCCCAGTTTCTCTACCTACTCCTACCCAGCAGCGCAGGGGGATGGGAATGGGGGTTGAGGTCAGTTCATCACACGTTGTCTCTGCCGCTTCTTCTTCCTAGGGAGAGGACTCTTCCCCTGCTCATGCGTGGGGTCCCTCTCATGGGAGACAGCCCTCCATGAAGTTCTCCAACGTGAGTCCTTCCCATGGGCTACAGTTCTTCACAGACTGCTCCAGCATGGGTCCATAATTTCCATGGGGTGCAGTCCGTCAGGACCAGACTGCTCCAGCATTGGGTCCCCTGCGGGGTCACAAGTTCTGCCGGCAAACCTGCTTCAGCATAGGCTACTCCCCCCATGGGTCCGCAAAGTCTTGCCAGGAACCTGCTCTGGCACAGGCTTCCCACAGGGTCACAGCCTCCTTCCTTTGGGCATCCACCTGCTCTGGCGTGGGGTCCTCCACGGACTGCAGGTGGAGATCTGCTCCACCTTGGACTTCCATGGGCTGCAGGGGGACAGCCTGCCCCACTATGGGCTGCACCAGGGGCTGCAGGGGAATCTCTACTCTGGCACCTGGAGCACCTCCTCCCCCTCCTTCTTCACTGACCTTGGTGTCTGCAGGGCTGTTTTCTCTCAGATCCTCTCACTTCTCTTCTCTCTGGCTACTGAGCTGCAGCCAGTTTTTTTTTTTTCCTTCTTAAATATGTTATCACAGAGGCGCTTCCACTGTCACTGATTGGCTTGGCCTTGGCCAGTGTCAGACCAGGGAAAACTTCTAGTAGCTTCTCATAGAAGCCACCCTTGCAGCCCCCCCCACTACCAAGACCTTGCCACAGAAACCCAATACAAAAACTTAAGTGCTAATGAGAATAACTTCAACTCCACAGTACAAAAAACTTGATCTTTTCTAAAAAAATACTTTACTTCATTGTTCAAAAAGAATTAACACTTTCTATTTCATTTTTTCTCTTTCAGATTTACGTCACTTCTTTGCTCTAATCTTCTTTCCTCACGTGATATATTCTTCTCCTCCTTTTACTTCTTTAATCTCCTCAGTTCACTAGTTTTACCTTTTAATCATACCTTCTCTACACTGCACTGTCTTGTCTTTCTAGTCATTAGTCATCTTTCTCTCTCTAAGTATCAAATGGTCAATACCAGTATAGCATTAATATCTTGAGCATTGCCCAAATATTTCAGAGAATTATGTTATTAGCACGTCAGTTTCTACTTGGAAGGAAAATTGATGGAATATCCAAGGGTAAGAAAGAAAAACTCACTTATTCCTAAAGAAATGTTTCACTAGACCACTTGGTCTCCCACAGCTTTGAGCTGTTCCGCTTAAAGCCATAGTTTGCTTTGGCTGCCAAACCTAGAAGGTAGCTCACTTGCAGGTGTCTGGTTGGTGGTCTTACACCATCAGTGTTGGCATCCTGTCAGACATGTTTGGTTTCATGGTGTCTACAAAAGCATAACAAACCACACTCATAAATTCCCAGTATTATAAAGATTCATCCTTTACAGCCATTCAGCTGATCAAAGATAATTAGAAAATTGAGGCTTGGTGGGGGCAGGGCATTTTCAGGTATATTCAAACTCTTACTAAACAGCTTGTAAAAAATACATCCAACCTTCCATTTGTGATTCCCTCCTCCTTCTTGTAGACTGGTCTTGTCTGTAGTGTTGTGGGAGTAATGCAATTGCATTAACAGTCAGTAAATTTAACAAATACATTGATCACTCCTATTTTCTCAAATTTATAACCTACTGTTATCTAGTTTCCTATGTCAGAGCCAGCTGAAGTATTTAAGGACAACACAGCCTAAGTCAGAACCCAAGATTATGATTAAGCAATAGAAACATCCCAATTTCCACACGAACAGAGAGATTCCTGCTTTGTTGTGTAAACAAAGTATTATTTTCAGTTTCTGTCATTGTCATTTAAAAGACAAACACTTTCAGAAGGTAAAAACTAAGACCTATTATTATTGGAATAAGTTATGGTTTCTTATTATGCATTTACATGTTCAAGATTAATACATCAAAGACTAAGACATAACTTGGAGTTGATTATTTGAAAAGCAGTTCTTGGAAAATAATGGTGCTGTATCTGTCTGGTTAAATTGCTTGGAAAATAAAAAAAAATCCCAGCTATTTTCTCTTTTCAAATCTTTTATAAATTAATGTGTTCAAAACTGCAAAAATAAAGAGCATATATTTCTAGCATTACCTTACAGAGAAAAGCTTTAGAAAGGTCAGTCATTAAAAGATGTTTATCAACAGTTCCTCTAGCACAACAACACACTAAATGGATAAATAAAATAATCCTAAATGATTGGTAATGGAAAAGATACAATCTGACCAACAGTGGATGACATATTACTTAAATTCTACAATTACAAGGTATTAAAACTGCCATTGTTTAATTCTAAAGACAGTATTTTACCTGAATCCTTTAAAAACAAAATAATTTTCTAAATTTCTACCAACCTGAATTCAGATCTGAATTAATTAAAAAATAAGAAATTATAGTCATGTAGAAAAATAGTGTATATGCCTAGACTGTTGCAGACATAGAAAATTCCATTAAAGTGAATCTTCACCAATATTCTTCAGTCCTATTTTCACTTTCAGTAAAGGATTACAGGTAAAAAATGAAACCAAGTTATTTTTCCATCAAAAAATACTCCCTTTCATTCCAAGTATTATTTACAACATACTATGTCTTGCTTTATTTTTCCTCTGTTAAATTCTAAGATAAAAGTAAACCAAAATAACTAATTCATAAAATTATTCAGAAAATATTTAAAGAAGGAGATCTTTAATGCAGTGCAAATCATGTTATTCCCCTGAATATTTTAATCAGCTTTATTAAATTATTTTTCCACTGTAAACCTGTTTTATACTACTTATGAAAATGCATTCCTGGAATAATATTTTAATTTATGTTTTATTCTTTCACTTACTCCAAAAATGTTTTTCTCATTTCTACATTCATTATTTTTCTCTTTTCATTCTTCTTTGGTAACCAGCTCAAAATTCTTTAAAAATTAATTTTTTTTCTTCCCCTGTGTTAGTTACTGTTTGTGTTACTCATAGAACAACAGGTTTTGATATGATGAAGAGGAAGACAACACAGCTGATGGGCAAGAGGAACGGTTATAATAACATTCAAGAGAGATAACTACTGAAGTATCAGTGTGACCTTAGATACTCCATTTAGTAAGAGCTAGAAATGGACATTTCCCACAAATTATTCATATCCTGGGTGCCTTGAGTTCCTGTTGCTCTTAAAATATTTTACTTTTCTTCTCTGATTATAAGGTGAGTCAAAGGCAGGAAACTTCCTAATGAAAGTATTTCAGTTATGTAGCTGAAATTGAGAGGAAAGACACTGAAGCCATTTGCTTACAGAAAGCAATACAGAGTATTTTAACTTATATCCAGTATCAATGAATCCAGGGAGACAAAATTCAGTGCCTTCGCTTTTTCTCTCTGTATGGTCTTTCAACTGATTTTTTAACTGATTGGACAGTTTAACAATTTGCTTTAGACAGCAGACCAGCATCTAAAGTATTTTTGTATTAGCTGTTCAGTATATATTTAACATAGATATATTCACTTTAATGGTAGCAAGATCTTTAGATGTCCACATTGGTATGAACAGCAAATATAAAGCAGAGGATTTGTTATTAGAAAACAGAGCTAAAGTTAAGAAGTTTCAAGAAGGTTTGAGCCCTAGTCATCTCACCAGCCACCATTTAAAAAAAGAAAGGTTTCTAGGTTCCTCAAGTTTGCATTTCCAGATGTGAGTTTTCACTCAGATACCTACATCACATTTTACATGTAGTTTATGCATCTAAGTGCTAACCATAATACAAGAACCTCACCCCTCTTGTCCATCCACTGTTGGGTATGTTGTATATGGTACTTAATAGACATATATGTTGGTAGATGAAGATTTGCATCCCCACAGCCCCAGGCTGAGAATGGGTGCAGGTCTGGGTCTGTGGGTGAGCCCAGCTTAGCAGGGCCCATGGCTGAGCTGGTCAGAGCTGTGGGAGCTGGAGACTGGCCCTGCTGCAGCAGCACCTATGGCCCCACAAGGCTGAAATGGGGTTCTGGGCCATGGGCAGGGTAGGGGGAGCTCCAGAGGGTGGACAGGGACAATAAGGCCTGTTGTGCCTTCAGGGCCCTGACACTTATAAACAAATCCCACACTGCAGAGAATAGTCTGCTCTGGGCTATAATGGGTACAGCGGGTTCAGGATTAAACCCTCAGAAACCATCCTGCAGGAAACTACATAGTTTATGCAGTAATATTTATGTCACAAAGGTTAGAAAATTTAAAATGTAAAGTAGCTGTTTACAATGAGACAGAACGAATGGCCTTTTTTAATTTTCACTGGCAAGGTCCTTAATGAACAGTGAAAAATTCAGAGGAAAACTGTCCCCTACAGCTCACATTGTGAGAGCAGAGGGACGTCAGGGGGAGCACCTAGCCCAAATGTCTGTAGGAGGAGCTGAATTCCACTCTAAGATGTCTGTCATACACACCGGTAAAACACAGCTAAATAAACCACTCAATATTATTAATTTTCACAACAAATCCCAAATCTGAATCCCAGTTCCATAATGGCAAATCCCTGAAAATCCTTAGACTGAGTTTCAGATTCATGGTTCTCCAGCATTCCTTTGCCTACAGGAGGCCCCAGAAGGCCAGCTTCTGTGAAACCCATTCACAATCACCTATGACCCTTTACAATGGCGTTTATCTCCCTGTATCCGAGGCTACACAAACATGCCTGTTTCTGGCTAATTCATACAGGATGGAAAGAAGGAACTTCCTTTCAATACTCTCTTAATGGAGTCATGTTTCTTGCTTACTCCTTTGATCTACTTCTATGCAAAGATGTAGTCTTTTTCAAATGTGATAATTTATCTATCTTTCTAAGAGTAATATATCATTCAGGTTACAATCCTGTCAGCTTTTATAAGCTCAGTTGTGTTTTATCTGATACCTGGAATGACAAAATTGAAATCAGTCCAGATGTATAATCCAGTGTTGTAGAAGTGCTTTATAAAAATGTCCCAGCATGGTGCTGCTATATACAGAGTTGAGAGTAGTATCTGCTTTTACCTGAAACACAAGGGCAGGCTTTGACCACTTACAATTTCTAAATATGCGAGGTGTTATTGACAGAGAGCTGTGAATGAGTTAGCAGATTTCTCCTCACTTCTTTTCTATTTGGTTAATTATTTTATACAGTTTCTACCATGAAACTGGTTCTTCCAAATGTATATGGTACATCTTTGTAATGTTAGTTACCATCACATTTTGTCTTTTCATTTAACAAATAAGTTACACAGCTTATAAAACCCCACTTTGGGTGCCATATAAGCCATATAATTCATGGGTATTTTTTTCTAGAAGGGGACTTGTACACAAACATTTGAATTCCAGATGAGTTCAGTAGCCAGAGACCTTATTTGAAAAAACACTGAGATATAAAATGCAGTTTAGAAACTTAAACAGCAATTAAAGTTCCCATTGTGGAATTTGCCTGAAATTCAAAAGTTCAGTGGACAAAGCTTTCTATTAATTCATTAAGGTGCATTGAAGAGCCATGTTGCAATAACGTTTCAGTATATATCCATTACTTTTTTGCCATCAAATTCACCAACATTTCTAAAGCATACATCACTATCAAGAGACATCAAGAGATAATGTCTCTTAACGGCTAGAAAGTTGGGATTCTCATTTTTTGCTCATTATTTCTGTATTATACTTTTAAAAGCAACAGAACAAAACAAAACACTTATGCTTTTCAGACATGTTCTTCCCAAAGAGATGCTCATTTGCTTTGTGTTGTATCCTTACTTGCATAATTCAACATGAGACCTTCAGCCTACATGGGGAAAAAGAAAGAAATCTCTTCACACAGAGTCTTCAACTACACAAAACTTTGCTCAAGTCACTTAACATGACAAGGTAGTTTCTGATAACCTCTAATTGTTAATGTCTTATCACACTAAGATATCCGAGTTTTACCTTACAAGGTAAACAGTCTCAAAAATGTAACATAAATCTCCAGAAACACAACGTTTTCTCCAGGATGACAAAAGGTTTATAATAATGAAGGTTAGTGAGTAAGTACTGTAAGGACTTGATGCTAATTCATTCTTTGCCTCATTAAGGAGTGTAAAAAAATATCAGTCTGAAAGATTAGCTTCAATAGCTTTATGATGGAACCTATTTCCCATTACAAAATGTCCAGAGACTATAACATTTACACACTAAATATCTAAATTCTAGAGCAGTTTCAAAAAACGCTTTTTAACCTGGAGAATATGTTCTGTAAATCTAAAAGCTGATGTCTAGAATTCTCTTCTGTATCTTACATCACAGTCTTTTTCAGTGACCTGGTTGTTGACCCTTCAGTATTTTGATATATTCAGTGGTAGCATTCCACAGACCTGATGGTTTCTGTCATGTTGAAAGAGTTAAAGACAATCCATAATAGTGAAGCATTCTAACTTCTTCCAGCCTCTGGTTATGCAGTAGGGCAATTATGAGGAACAGAGCAACAGCTCACCTTACCCAGCTTCTATGTAAAGGTGAGAAAATACAGCCACAGAACATAGCCACGCATTGAATTACATGGAAGCCTTTAGCTGCATTGTGGTTGGGTGGAATTCTGGTACTGATTCTTACCCATCTGTATTTACCTCTTCAACAGTTTCTTTTGGGAGGAAGACTGTAGATTCAGTGTTCAGAAAGGCCTGAGAAATGCAATTATTCCTGGTTCCTACAGAAGCAATTCAAAGTGATAGCAGCTTCTTTCAGTATCCAGTGCATGTCCTCAGAAAGTAAGTAGAAACTAGACATGAGAAAAAGAATGTAAGGATAAGGTTCCATGTGTTTCCTTTTTTATTTTCTTGTGATTTTTCCTTCCCTTCACCTCTTCCCCCACAAAGGTCATATTATTTATCATTACAGTTTTGTTTTTTTTTTTCTCTGAAGGCTACTTAACACTGGAGAAGCAAAATAGAGATTTTATTGGGTTTTAATATATGTTTGTGTATTTACAATGTTCCCAGTGTTTTAGTTATAGGAATATAACAGTGTTAAATAACCAATATGTAATTTCCTAGTAACCAGCTTTATGCTATTTCTTTGCTTTTCCTCTGTTTCTAAGCCGTAAATTATATTCAGAGCCTTCTAAGAGTAAGTTCACATTTGTTTTCATTTCAGTTTGTTTTTCTTTGCTGTCTTGTAATTTTCTTTGGGTTTTTAAGTTTGGGTTGTTTTGTTAGGTTTGGGGTTTTTTTTCCCATTTACGTTTCTGTAATGTTGTTAAGCCATTATAATATTTTCCTTCAGATCATTACAAATTACGAGTGCCTATTACACAGACATGGAATAGAGAGCCTCACATTCTAATTTTCCTCTAGCAAATAATTTTCCCTCATGAATTGTTTATTTTCTTCTTGACAAAATCTCAGTGACATGTGTTCTTTGAGGAAACCTATTTGTGGAGTTATTATTTTACAAGATTTTCCAATCTAAAGAGCATTCCTGGTGTCACTGCTACAATTGGCAAGAGTTCCCCCTGCTAAAAAAAGTAATTTTTAGTGGCAAGAAGCTTTCTTAATTTTTGGTTATACATCCTGTATCTGTATTGTACATTGTTCCAGTGCAGTTTTCTACAAACTGTAATGGGGTAGCATTGGATCACACCTCATGCACTTTGCACATGCTGCCATCAGTGCAAACAAAGAAGAGAGAATAGCTTGTTTGGGAAGTATCAGGTGACGCTGTGCTTTGCTGTTTCCTATGGTTTTCTTGCTTATAGATCTTTATACAATGTTGAACTCTTACTACTGTTTATGAAAGAAGGAAGAATACTGAAAATCCCGTCACATCGACCATGCCCAGTAAACCCAGTGAAAAATTTGATTTATCCAGAAATTTTTCCTGAGCCATCAGATTGTCTACTACTCTTCCTTAGTAGTCAAACAGTTCTTTCAAGCTTAGAATAAAGTAGGAACTGAGATACAAACAGAAGAACAAAGCTCAACAAAAATAGTTGAAGAAGGCAAAAAATTGATAATAGTCCAAAGCAAGAAATGTGAGTTTAAGTCATTAATTATGTTTTAATAAAGTAATTCTGTCTTCTAATAATGTAGAAATATATGAAGCCTAAGGACAGGATCAGAAGGTGATATTATTCTGAAATTAAGACACTTAGAACTCTGTTCAGTAGTCAAAACATAGGTTCCTAGAGTCATCTGTGATGATTAACACTATCCCACTTAGGCCCAACTGCTCCAGAAGAGCTTGAGTCTGTCATAGGCCTTGTTCATGTTTGCTAGACTTATGCAGATTTTTCAGACAGTTTAGGGTGGCCAATTCAATTGAGCTTCTATTGTTTATGATGGGATCTTAGATGCCTGTATTGCATATACTATTACAAAGAAAATATAAATCAATTCTTAGTCCGGAGTCAGACTCATCTGTAATTTCATGACGTTGTTACAGGCTTAACTGTTATTTGAGCAAAAGTGGCATCTGGATGTCCCTGTCTAGGTTTGGGACTTCACTGACCTAGGCTACCTATGTGTACAAACACAGAAACAAGACTCCTGACAAGGAGATCTTATAGTCAGAACTTAATTTGATTTCCTAAACATAGGCATGCACTTACATTTGTGAAGCTGCAGGGTACCTAAAATATCCATGAAGGGATGGCAGACCCAAAAGGCTCACTGGAGATACCTCGCCTCCTGCATTGTTCATTGCAAGCAAACTGGCAAAGGCACAGGGAATCTCAAATGTCAGTCAATACCTGTATGTAGAAAAGAGAATTACAATTTAAGCAATATTCCATGGGTAGTGCACACAAGACAAGACAACAGTGAGATAATTACAATCAAAATTAGTACACAGGTACAGAATCACAGTTGTCAAGTGCTTAGGTGTACTAAGGCATAAATGAGTTTTAAAGGGAAATGTGAGGAAGACTATCACAGATAACTCCTCAAAAGTATGGAAAGTAGCATCAAAAAAGTAGGTTTTCTGCAATCCATGCAGTTCCCATTTTCATCTTGCAGCTTTTATGTCAAAATTGCGCAGAAGAGTTTTTACATGGTTTCTTGGACTAGGCTGTGCTCCACACATCCAAAATCTTACTTTAGTTGGGAATTTGTCACTTCAGTGTCAGAGACTAGTCAGAAAGGCTAGAATCTTGCAATTCAGGAAGTCTGTTGGAACATCAACAAACTGTGGGGAGTGGGGAGAGCTTCTCTTTACGCAATCTTAAGAATTCCCTAGAGCTAACAAATTGTTCCATGCAGACAAATGACTCAGTGTGAACATACAGATACCACTTTTCTACATTTTGATTCACAGTCTGGATCCAGAAATACAGACCTGGAACAAGCTGATAGTACAACACTTTATTACAAGCTCAGTGGATGCTATTAAGTTTCTATCTTTTATGCAAGCAGCAGGTAACTAGAACACTTACCCAGAAAGTCAGAATGTTGATGTGCTCAAACTTCCAAAACAACAAAGCTATAGCCAGACCTTGTGGCACAAGAGTTAGAGATGAAGTGAACTCAGTGTTGTGGTTTAATGTGGCAGGCAGCTGAATACCACACAGCCGCTTGCTCACTCCCCCCGCCTCTGCCCAGTGGGATGAGGGAGACAATCAGAAAAAAAAGTTAAACCCATGGGCTGAGATAAAGACAGTTTAGTGAAACAGCAGAGGAAAAGAATAACAATAATAATAGTAATAGTGGTAATAAAACATACGGAATATACAAAACAAATGATGCACAACGCAACTGCTCACCACCCACCAACCAATACCCAGCCTGTTCCAAGCAGCGATACCTCTCCCCCCAGCTAACTCCCCCCGAGCATGATGTCATATGGTCTGGAATACCCCTTTGGCCAGTTGGGGTCAGCTGTCCTGGCTGTGCCCCCTCCCAGCTTCTTGTGCACCTGGCAGAGCAGGGGAAGCTGAAAAGTCCTTGACTGGTGTAAGTACTGCTTGGCAACAACTAAACCATCAGTGTGTTATCAACATTCTTTTCATCCTAAATCCAAAACACAGCGCTATGCCAGCTACTAGGAAGAAGACTAACCCTGTCCCAGCTGAAACTAGGATAAATGTGAACACGATGGACCTCTTTGAAATGTAAATTAGTTGGAAAACATGAGCTGGAATACAGATGTACCTCTTTCTAATGCCCTAATCACTAAATATAATTCCTGAGAAATTTGCTTACTGAATCATTTTGAAGCTGCTGGTTTTGGGGGAAAAGATAAATCTATTCTCTACTGACTTATTGATAATTGCAAAGAAAAATAGTATCCAATGATAAGGAAATTATTAGTATGTTCTCTAGAAAACTAAAGCTGAAATCTTTGGTGGAAAGAATAGCATTTCCCTGATTCTGAGAAACCCAGCCCACTCTCTCCACATGTTTTCCCTTCTCTCCCCAGTTCCTGTCCTTTTTCTATCTTCTCATCCTTAGGAAAAATAACAATTGAACTCCAATGCTTGGCCTCTGTCAACAGTCTAGATATCTTAAAATTGGACATCAGACCAGAGAGCATAACAGAAACAGCCTCAAGACATTCAAAGGTGGCAGAGAGGCCATGTGCCAATGTTCCCTTCTACTCAACATCTCTGTGACTGTCTTTGCAAGCTAAGCTGCTGGTGACATATCAACACCACAACAATAGCAATCATTCCTGTCCAAATGGGAGTGATGACAACTTCCTTTGGTGGGTTGGGTATGATGGCATATAGATAACTTTTCATCAAGATGGGTGGTTGTCTATGGGGTTAGTGCTCCTCTGCTGTACGCCCCAGTTGTTTTTCCTCCTACCCAACCTCCCAGATCCAAACGTGAACAAAAGTTTTGGCTGCTCCTCAAGCCATGCACTTCTTTTCTCCCTGGGATTCATGAGAAGTACATAGAAATACACTTTTAAAAAATAAAGAGCTAAGGTGGATTCTTGAATTCTCAGCTGGTGTGAAGTCAAAGTCACACAAACAACTTTTGCATCTGGAATGTGGAACACTCAACAGAGCTCCTAGAAGCATTATCATGCACGCAAAGCCTTTCATAGTCAAATCCTTCTAACCTCCACTGCACATGCATATCACGACTGAATGTGCAAGCAGGGTACAGATGCCTGTAATGTTCATGTTCCCAGAGTAGTTGGGGAATTTTAATGAATACATGTATAATTCATTTAAAAGGAGATAACTGGCATGTGGCATACCAGGAACTGTGACCTGTTCCATTGATGTTAATGATAACAGCCTGAGCCAACTGCTGTGATGAACCTCCTTGAACCTTACAATACCTCATATATTTTCCCCTTGCTATAAATGTTTTATTTTACCTGATACAGTAATGAAATTGTCAAGATAATGAACAGAGTAATCATTTCACACAAATGGCTAACTTTAATTAAAAATCACAGTGTTGACTGCTAAAATATGGGGGTAACAGGCCATTGATCAGATTACAGAGCACTGATAATTGAGATGTGGCTATAGACACAAAGACCTGTGAACTCCACCTTATCGAAGGACTTAATGTTTGCTGTCAGTAACCAGTAATCTCAACACATCATTAAGCCATATATATGTAATTCTTTACTCAGCTGTTAAATCTGCAAGGACAAATATTACCTGTTATACCATCTCCAATGTAACAGTTGGAATTAATGAGGCAACTGCTAAGGTGAGGGATGTCAATGTTCTAAGAATGTGGTTTCCAGGAGTGATGAATACAAAAGAGCACTTGTTCTACCCGGTATTGCATTTGCTACTGAGGAGCAGAAACTCTCCCCATCTTATGGTATGCCACTCCATGGCTACCTAAGCAAGTAACACTCACTACAGAGGGAAACTGAAGCTGGATTTTCTGAAGAATGTCTCAAACCTATACTGTTCTGAATGTAATGATCAATTTCATGTCTTGCCATTTTCTGTTCTCACAATTTTCATCATAGACACAAGCTTATAAACCCATCACATATCATAAAGACAGAGCTGGATATTACTTTTGACAAGTTCAGGGGGGTTCAATTAGAATAACTATTGATTCTCATTCTCTACTTCTGTTTTGGCAGGTAGAAAGAGTATAGGAAAAGAGAAATAATCAAATTTGGCTTACAAATCAAAATTATGAAGGTGATGCTGAAAGATCTGACAGGGTCCAGAACAATTTGTAGATGTGGATATATGTCTGGCTCTTGAAGACATCGTGTGAAATGCCAAGGTTTTATGAGACCCAGCTCTGATACTGTCTTCTCAAAACTCTCTTTTTTCATTTATTACTGGCAAAGAAATCATATCTTTTCCTCCCAGGTAACTTCATTACCGTTTGGCTAGAGTATTACACTAGTCTGTTTGTGATATTACCTTTGAAAGCCACACAGCTTTCGCAGCAAGACATACTCACTCAGTGTATCTGAGCTCTCTTCTTTGAACCAACTGCCAGTTTACTGCCAGATAAAAAACAGTATTTGAAATTTCTATGTAAAACTCTACATTGTGTTATGTTTTTAGCAAAATTTATCTTAAGGATGGATCTCTGAATTAGTATAAAATGTCTTTTGGAACTCATCTTAAGCCACATGGCAATCCACATCTCTGCTATGATCCCATGGATACTTTGGTTAGCTGTTAATAAAGATTTGAGACCTATGAAAGGGACCTCATCTGATGGTATGGATAGAAGTACCCATCTTAAGTTCTAAATAAAACATTCTATATTCATTAATCAAACCATTGTTTCTCAGCAGTTGCATTAAACTGAAAAGCAGGATGACTACTGCCCACTTGTTTTAGAAATTTATTGCTAGAATTTGTTTGCTTGTCTCTTTTATGTTGAAGAATCTTGATTCTTTAAAATAAAAATTTATCACAAAGGAAATTTAATCTCCAGCAGCACAAGTAGAAAGCTGGAGGTAGAACTACTATGCGATCCTGCCAGTCAGACATATTTTGACACTGGCTGCTTTCTGTCAGTTTTGAGCCATAAATTTTCCAAGGATTACAACTTAAAGGCAGCAAGCCACTCTGATTCAGAGACACCAGGGCTTTAGCTTTTCCAGAGGAATTTGAGATTTGGGAAGAAGAAGGAGGAAGTTATTTCAAAGTAGTATAAGACCAAGTTTTAAAATTTTGCATTATTGTGCAAAGCAGTAATTACATATTTATTTTTTTTTTACAGTCATACTCCAAAACACTACTGCAAATCTCTCTACCCTAGAATAATCAATACAGATTACATAGGATCATTCCAAACACTGAAAGGTATGGTCAGACCTGGCGACAAGTGTATTTACACATTTCTCTAGGTCAGTCTGTAATACTATATGTCAGTCTCTACTGACTGGTTTCCTAAGAAAGAGCCCTCCTTGCATTTAAATTTGCTCTTCCATCAGACTTGCAATTCTTTTGAGAAATCATACCAGGAGCTCAGGATACATCACACTATTTATTCATATAATCAGAGATAACAGGCAAATATAGAAACTAGGCAGTACTGAACAAGTTGTTCTGCCAGGACCTATCAATGCCCTTCAGAGAGATGTTCCCGTAGCCCCTTTGCACTGCTTGTGATCCTACAGAAGCAGAGGCAAACTGACAACAGTAAAAATTAACAGGTTTGATGAGTGAAAATTAATGGTTGGCCTCCTTTAAAACTGCATCCCATATTCTCACAAAGTGAGAAAACCAAAAAAGCTAGAGATTAGCATGGCGAAGGTTACATCAATCTGACTTTATATACTCAACAAGCTAAAGAGGTTTTTAGCTACCAGATCCTTATGTTTATATGGCCATGGAGAAGAATTTTTTGTGATATGAACATATACTTGATAGCTGCATTGAGGCCAATTCACTTAGTTGCCATCACATTGTAACATCATTCAGTCATTATCAGTCAAGATGTATCTGAACAAATAACCTAAGGATAAAAGGTTCAAATCTATTACTTATTAGAAATCTTCAGTTTGTTTTTTTTTTAATGAAAAAGTAAAAGTAGTTTTAGTTAAGCAAACGAAGATTTAAAGACATTTCAAGGTAGGTAAATACATAGATACTGAATCAAGACCTGTGCAATTTCAGAAGGACTATGTTTGATAGAAAATCAACATTTGCCTACCTTTGAGCTTTAATAAACAGCACTATAAGACCTGAATTTCAACTAAGTCATGCTTAGGTTATATGATACATAAAATACATTAGAAGCACAGTATGAGGCCAAGCAAGCTAGAAAGCTGGTACCTTGGAGTATCTCTAGTAATAGACTTTGTGCTACTTTTCACTCTGCTCTAGGGTATTCAGTGCTTATAAGGTATACCTTAAGAAGTGTCCATTACTGTTTATATGAATAGCAATAATAATAGTTATTACATATATAGCAGTTTATATCTTCAACAGCAGAGACATTTGCAGGGTTTTTTTAAAATAGCTGTGTCTCTGAAATGACATGATATTAACATTATGCATGATAGCATGATATTATTTCATGAATTCTATCACTACTTAATAAATGTTATTAATTGAGCTTTAAAAACTCAGACCCTATAGTAACTCATAAAAGCAAATCAATTCACTTTCAGTGATAAAACTGAAATCTGTTTCAACGGGAAAACTGGATAGGACCAAAGACAAAACACTACATTATACCTACAAGGAGAGACCTTCACAAATGTCTGTCACATAGGGAAATGCAGATATACATGCTTTCTCCCTTGAGTAGCGTAACCAAGTAAGTTTCCTTTTTCTAAGCCCATCAACCTCTGCTAACACAAAGAAATTTTGCTGAGTCTCACTCTGTATATGTGAATGCCAGTTTATTCTGAGTAGCTTGAAGGTGAGAACTTATTCTGAGAAGGAATAAATGTTTATTTTTTGAATGTTTGATCATGGCTAATATTAGAAAGGTGACTTGAGAGTATTTCTTTGTTATGGCCCACTAAATATGTATATTCCCTTTTACAATATTGAAACACATAAAATTAATACCAAACTGTTTTTCATATAAAAAAATGTTCATGACATAAAATTTCTCCATAATTTCAAAAAATAAAAAGCACTGCTAATATCTAGCCATCAGCTTCTTCACTCTCCCAGGAAATTCTCAGATTAAAATTATGTCCATTATATTTTTTTCTTCTAATATCACTGTTCTCTTCATTTTGTATAGTGCAACTGTAGTTACTTTTGAATATGGGGAAAACCAATTATGTCGGCACTTACTAAAAAGAGTGCAAGAACAAGTTGTGTCTTGAACTGATCTGTCAGCCCTCACATGCTGCGAAGAAAGGAAATGACACATAAAATACAAGTTAATATTAATGATCTATATTTTACAAGGCCATTTAATTAAATCAGTGAAATTGTTCGTGCTCTAGTCTTGTTCTTGGTAACAGAGATGTTCTTCCATGATTCTTCTCACTCTTCATGTCACATTTTTAAGAAAAACTAGCCTGCCAGTAAAAATTATATTATTTTCAGTTCTCATAGATCTTTATTTACCAGACAATCAAACTGTATAATCTTCATTGACTTCTGCTCTGTTTCCATCTCACAGTAACCCAATGTCAGTTGTTTAACACCGTTAGTTTTCAAGTCCTAGAGAGTCTAACAGGCTGTCAAAATCATGCTGTCATTGTATTGGGAAAGAGATTACAAGTAAGCGTGTGAAGGGGGTGGCTTTAAATTATTCCTGTCAACTAATTTTCACAGAAGAGAATCGCACATTTGGAGTCTACCCCAGCTGAGATTCCAGTGGTCTTCCCATGTTAGCAGAGCCACTGTGTCCATTGCTAGCAATGCGGATTTTCAAACACAAAATCTGGAGCTGGCTGGAAGATGAAGGTGTCCCTTTTGGTTTAGAAGATACATACCCATTCAACAGACAAAGCTTCATTTCTAATTCTACTCCCCAGTTCCGATTCCAAACTCTGCAGTCCCTGTGATGGAGAGTTTCCAAGCAGGGTCTCTTCCAGACATCTTCACCGGGGAATTAAACACTACTGTTGCCAAAAAGTCACTTTTATTCAGAATATGACATGCAGAACACATTTTTTTTTTACCTATTAAATATATTTACAAAATGATCAGTTATGTAATTCAAATGTTCAAGTTACATATTAACTTTACCTGTTTGTCCTTAGAATAGTCATGCTCCCTGGAATTCAATGAAAGAAAACAAAACCAATTTCTTAAAAAATTCTTGGCATTTCAAATTCTAGCTTGATTTGCCTGTGCATGGGTTTAGCACTCACTTGGCAGGCTTTACAGAGAGCAATTGTAGTTTATTAGGCCAGTTGATAACAATGAAAGACATAAGTGACCTTTTAGGCATGCAAGCCCTTCTTCAGACCTATAGTCTATTTTCCTTTTGATGACACTTTGTTGTTGGTTCTCACTTGTTGGTTCTTGCAGCAACTTTAAGATTACCCGAACGATCATGCAGACACCCTGCCCTCTGCAGGTCAAGGAAACACACCATACACAGTACACATGCTCCCAGTGCCATCCTTGCTTTCAAGCCCTAAGCTCTATAGGCAGAAGCCACACCCCAATTAACCTTTTGCTCCTCCTCCAATTAACCTTTCAGTCACCACCCATTCAGCTTCTGCACTTCTTACCTCCCACATTTCCCCCTCCCTAAGCTCTATTTTATTTTGTGCTACAAAGGTTATCTATTACATTTTTTAGAACGGTCGCGTTACAGCTCGTAAGCACTACGCATTTAAATTTCTTAGGGCCCTCCCCGGGCCCCACTGACACAGCAACTGCTTGGTTGTTAACTGAGGCAGAGCCATCACCATTCCCTTCTTTCCCAGTGCAACCCATTTCAGCTGTTCCTTGTAGCCAATCAGCTGCACCTGTGTTTCTCCAAGCTTAGCCTGTGCCTCAGTTTATGCCAATCAGTTGTAAAGTCCAGCCCCACTGATATCAAGAGTTCAGGGCACTTTTGCAATCTCATTAATAGGTTGACGGAGGGAGTCACTGCAGCACCCCTCCCTGCTGTGGGATTTTCCCCCTCTCTGTTATCACCTTCTCTTCCTCCAGACTCCCCTCCAGCACGGTCCGAACACGGTGTGGGCCCGACCATTGGTCCTTGCGCGGTCTGATCGGCCGGGCTCCCTGACCGCGCTGCCTGTTTCTCGGCATAGTACAGCCCCGCGCTAAGTGCCCTATCTTCCCACATCTCCAGCACTGTACCCCATCACGACATCTCGAGGGCATTCCAGCAGAAACTTGAGGGCAACCCCTCTTCAAATGCCCTATCTGACCGCAACCATGACAATGAGGTTGTATTGCCTGTTGCAATGCTTATACAAGAGGTTGCTGAGCGTAGGAGGTCTCTCGCTCTAAGACATGCCTTATCATAGCTGGGAGGGAGGCATCTGACAGGAGTGTGGCCAGAATCTGCTTGCACTGCGGGTTGGCTTGTGCACGCACACACTCACTTACCAGTGCCTGCTTAGCCACATCCGACATACTTGTTGACTCAATAGCTTTTTGTAACCGAGTCAAGAAGGTGGTGAAAGATTCATCAATGCCCTGAGTAATCTTAACCCAGGGCTGCAGAGGCCAGTCATATTTAAAAACACTCAGAAAAGCCCTTGCTGCACATTGGCTAGCAGCACTATTTATTCGTCCCCGTAAGGTCACCTGCTGCTGGGGCACCACCCACTGCCCTTCCCCCAGCAACTGATCTATCTGCACACCTGCAAGAGGATGATTCAGGTTTCCCGTGCTCTCGATTACCATAGCCTCCACCCCCCGCCTCATCACTTCATACCACAAAGCTAGCAGAGGAGGAGGGAGATACGCTCGAGCTAACTGCTTCGAATCGTAAGGGGGTAAAGGAGTTGCAAAAATACAGTCAAGCAGCATCTGCGACTGGGAACCTTGCAATCCCTCCTCAGAAACTGCCTTCTGCAAATCCCTAACTAAGTGGTGATCTAAGGGCTCCCATTCCACTCCCCCGCCCGGGGCTGCCCGAATCGGCATAGCAATCGGAATTTGTTGCCAGTTTACCCCATCCATCACACATTTCTGAGCCACCAACCACCAATTCGTGCCTGGCGGGGCAGTTCCCCTTCCCATCAGACTCTCTCGCGCCCATTGCGCAGCCCCTAGCACAGTCTCAATGGCCTCCTCTGCCCCCATCACCAAGTTCCGTAGTTTGTCCAACAACAGTTTTATTTCCTCTGCACACACACACGCTTCTGCTCCCCCCTTCCCCCTGGCTCACCACTCTCCTCGGGCAGCAAAGGAGGTGGAGAAGGAGGCAGAGTCAGCATAGAAGCACAGGGTCCTACAGCCACCTGCTCTGAGGCACTCAAATACAGTGGCGGAGCAGATGGTATCAGGGCAACAGGCTCTACTTTTGGTGCCACAGGCCCTTCAGGTCCTACGTGATGAATCAGCTTCCCTGAAATCCAATCAAGATTCACTTTCGCTGCATTCAGAGCATCCCACGGCCATCCTGGAAAGCGGACCGGGAATGCACACGGATCCTTGTTCTCTTCATGCCCCCTACTGTCCCACTCACTCTGCGTCACCTGCTCAGCGGTTTTTGGCACCGGAGCCTCATCTGTAGTCTCTCTCTGAAGCACTTGCTGAGCGGCCAACCAGTTCTGTGTCTTCTCTGCTTCCTGAAGTTCTCTCAATCGATCCCCATGTCCCTAATATAGGCAGCAGCTTCTTTGGAGCCAGTTTTTCCAGTTTCCAAAAGTTCTTTTTGGATGCATTTACTAAACACCACAACAACTATTGGATGCACACAGTCATGGGTTTAGAATGTAGTTCTTCACCCACTTCTTTCACCACCACCTTAAATACCTTGGTCACGGTGTTCTTTACTATCCACACCATTTCCCTGGCAAGCCGGCTGCTGCTCGTCCCACGAGCAGCTGATCACGCCAGGGTCACCACTTGTTGGTTCTCATTTGTTGGTTCTTGCAGCGACTTTAAGATTACCCAAACAATCACGCAGACACCCTACTGTTTGCAGGTCAAGGAAACATAGCATACACAGTACATGCTCCCAGTGACATCACGTGCTTTCAAGCCCTAAGCTCTATAGGCAGAAGCCACACCCCAATTAACCTTTTGCTCTTCCTCCAATTAACCTTTTGGTCACCGCCCATTCAGCTTCTGAACTTCTTATCTCCCACACTTTGTCCTTTACCTTTCAGTAAATTAAATTTCAGCAAGCAGACCAAGGGTTCCTGTGAGAGGCTGTACAACATCATTTACTTTAACTTTTACTTTTCCATAGGTGAACATGGATTTCAGGTTAAGGCCATTTTATGAAAATTTTAAAAAATGCACTTGGACGCTATATGAGCTGATAGGAAGAATTATTCCTTAATGCTACCCTAGACACCAATCCAGGAACAGAATCTGGATAAGCAAACTATTTTGCCTTCTTATGTGAATTTTTTTGAACTGGAAGGATTCATCAGAAATACAAAATGGGTATGCAAAACTGAGTTGAGATTCAGATAGTCATGTAATGTCCCTAAAATATTGTTTTCACAAAGGCTCATTCTCTGCTAAACATAAAAACTAGAAAGGTATTTTGTGTTTAAAACTGACATAAAATCATTTTAGTATGCACTGTTAAAATCAACATTTAATACAATTTAATTATTTAACTACAATTAATATTTTTATCAAGCTCTACTTAATGATACTTATGACTTAAAAGAATAGTAATTTTTCTAAATAAGTTCCAGCTATGCATGACATATAATAAAAGGAACATACTGAACTTTTAAGCAACCAAAAGAATAGCTATTTTGCTCATCTTTCAAACTCATTTAATGTATTATATGCTGTAAAAAAGCAGTATTTTTTGACATTTATAAAATATCCATATTATAGTATAATGCACATGCAACTTGTTTGTTACTGCCTATTACAAATATCCATTCAAAATATATTATTCACTATAAACCAACCTCTTGGAACAAAACGGGAATGTTTTTTCAATATGTAGCAACACACTGCTACTGTTAATATCCACAGTCTATTTAGGTTTTTTGTGTCAGGTGCAACCTTTGATCACTTACACTAATGGGAAATGCAAGACTGCTCATTTTATTGACTGTTTAACGGAGTTCAGTCCACCATATTTTGCCTGACACAATTTTCTACTGATATCAGAAGAAAGGAAAGACATGCTCAGGCAACTGACTCAGTACTTTCAGTTTTGCTTTGTTTCAGAAATTTATAAAAATAGGAACATAGGAAAAGGTAGTTTTTGAAAGTTTAGTGCTATTGCACAAATGCAATTATTTTATCAATTACACTGAACACTAGATAACATCTAAGACATTCCCCAAGGGCCATTCAATTCACTTTGCTGACTGTTCTGTCAGCAAATTTAGGAAAACCTTTCTGAGGCTGACAGAATTTCCTATCATTTTCAAAGTACATTAAAGCTGTCTCACCCTAAAAGAATGCAAATTTTTGACCAGAGTTTAACCTCATCATTTGAAGAACAAAGACAGATCAAAGGCAAGACCATACTTCTGAGCTAATCTTTTCTTATCTCAGCCTCAGAAGGTGTCATCTGATCACCTACATTTGTGTTTCTGTCATATCCCATCACTGAATGAGGTCAACGTTACTTGTTCAGCCCTGGACCTTCTGATGAGACACTCTGATTCCTTGTATCTCTGGAAATGTTTATCACATTTAATAATTTTGAAATTATTTATCACAAAAGATAAAACTACTTAATATTATTACATTTGGGCTTTTTTTTTTTTTATAAGGATACATTGCCACAGAGAGCAATTAAAAGATTAACATTTTCTCCAGCTAATGATCTGATCTACGATATATAAAGCTATCCTTTATCTACAGTCCAAATTAATTTCATTATAGCTATTCTATTGTAGAAAGGCTAAAAGATTAAAAAAGGAGATGAGTTCCCTTTGTGTAGTAGTGTCACTAACACTGGTGGTATTCATGCATTTCTAGATCCTGTTTGTTCTGTAATATGGAATTCTTATAAACAATTTTTTCAAATATTTGTGCTTTGTGATGGGTTTATTATAGATTTGTTAATTAGATCTATCAAAAACAAGATGTTTGGAAACTGGGGGTACCATATGAGATCAAGCTATCATGCATGTTGTTTTTTCATTAGTACAAGTAATATGGCATGAGATCTAATTTGAGATGCCTGAGGAGGTACGCTTGATAAATGTCAGGTATTAATACTGCTTTATTAAATACATAAATTCAGACTTATCAAAATGTTAACATTAATGTAATTTTGGGTTCCAAGAAATGTCCATGGCTTTAACAAGAAGTCCAAGTCATTAGGAAAAGTTGAAATGGGCGCTCAGGCCAAAACTGTCATATGCCTATTCTACCAGCCTAAGTATTTTTCAGTTTTACTGTATTTTCTGTATTAGGCATAAATCATAGGTGACCTTTTTTACAAGCAGCATCTGAATACTGTTTGCAACCCCACATTACCTGACAAAATATTCATTCCCTAAATTTACATATATATTTACACAAGTATAGCTGTATGTAAGTGAACATTAGTAACTTTTCATTTGGATGAAAACCAGCTATATATCATGAGATATATCAGTGTTAGTGTGTTTATCTAGTACATGCAGACAATTGACTATAAAATATAGCATGAACATTGACAGGAACAGTAACCCAATATGATCATTGACAGGAATATATGAAACAGCTTCCACTTAAATAACCATTTCAAAAAACCTACAGGTGAATTATGAGAGACTCTAAAAAAGGATGCCGTCAAAAGAATGAATCACTTACATTTTTCATTTGCCCTGTTAACAGTGAATTCTCAGTTTTCTTGGCACTGCATTAGAAAGATTTAGACATCTATCACTATTAACTGTATTTTTCAATGCCACCATTTTAGATTACTCTTTTATCACTCTGAGTCCCATATGAAACTACCAACTATATTGACAAAAAATACCTGCCTGTACAGAGCCTGTGGAAGACACCTATCATATTCAAGCAAATGTTTTCCCATATAGTGAGAATTAACATTTCTAAACCTAATACATAATTACATGTTTGAATGGCTGAAAGCTAAGAATGCAATTACAAATGGGTAACGTTGCACATATAGGAGGAAATACAAAGCATTGGGGTTTTTTTCTGAAATTCCACCCAATAGAGAGTGTATGAAACTTCCAGTATCACTGAAACAAAAGCCTAAACACTCTAAGAAACATACTCATAACAAATTATGCCACTACACATCTGCTAGCATCAGAGCTAAACTTACTCAGAAAGACTTTATGAAAGCACCATAAATTGTTAAGCAGACTGTTGCAAATCGTTTCAATATTCATGAATATGGCTATCCATTTTTTATATCTTTAGAAATAAGGTTCAGTAACATTTTCAGTTGTAAAACAGAAAGCTCTAGATTGGAAATTAGTACACATTAAGGTAAAACCTTTTCAGAAATAGCTTCTCCTAGCTCATCCCAGATAACCTCACATGCACCAGGTACTGAGGAAATCAGGAAAATAAAGGTTTTGAAGATTTTGGCACAATGACATCCAGTCGAAGCTATTGCATGACAAGCTATACAATGACTCTTACTTCCTAGGAGATGTCATTTCTTCACAGTACTCATGATAACAAATCATATCTCCTATAAGGGATGATAGTCTTCCCACTCCATGAGCCACTGTAATGCACTGTAGAAATTCCTAGCCAAAGCATACTTTGGAGATACATCTGGCTGAGAGCCCTGCAATGAGTAGGTGACTGTTGGCAAAATACCTCAAAAATTATAGATCCAATAGATCAATAAATTGATTTTTTCCCCAGGTTTTCTGCTGAAAACCTTTAATTTTTATGTTCTATTTTTTATAAAAAGTGAGGGTCCCCATAAAACATAACTATTGGGGAAAAAAAAAAAAAAGAAAAAAAAAGATTTTTAGTTTTAATCTGAATTTTGTATCAAAAAAGCAGAAGAAAGAATAGAATATAAAAAGGGTTCAGAAAAGATTTTTTTTTTTTTTCTGACAGCCCTAGTAACTGTGTTCTTAAGTATGGTTGTCCAAGCATTTTAACAGGCAATGTCCTCAAAGGCAGAATATGACAAAAAGCTAAAGAAAGTTCATTGGGAATCTGTTGACTCAGCACAGAAATTGCCTTGAGAAAGAGTAGAAATGGAACATTTCTGGACAACTGAAATTTGTTCCAAACAAAGAAAGAACATTATCAACACTGACTAGTAAATCCTCACCACTAAGACTTACTAAATTTTATAAACAAGGAATATACAGGCATAGCACTACTACTGAAGAAAAAAAAAATGTTTCAGACATGACAATAGAGTAATAAACTTCTAACTATAGAAGAAAAAAATTACCAGCACAGCCTTAAGACAGGCAGAGGTCTCAGAGTAGAAGCTTTCCTTGTGAATATGGTGTGAGACAGTCCTTGTCATTATCACTCCTCTACTAAAGTGCCTTTTTTGGTGCCTCTCTAATTGCAGTTGCCAGTGCCAGACAGAGAACAGACAACTGAATGGAGTTTGAAGATCTTCATTGGGTTAGGAAAGCATTATATTCATCATTAAAGTTCATTTGTAATTGTAATTTCATACAACACCAGTTGCAAAGAACATTGTCTTTGAATGGGCTGTTACAGAGATTCTAGAAAAGAAAATTGCTAATTCTTATACAATCAAGATGCTAGAAAGATAGATTATACATGGGAACATGGTTCAGAAAACATTCAAAGGCATCAGAAGTCTCCAGACTTTGTAATGATCTCTCAGGGAAAAGAGTAAAACAGGGAAAAGAGGGGAAAAAAGTAAAACAGGCTGAAGAAGCAGTAAATAAATTCAGGTGTAGAAGCTGTTATGGCCAGACAGGACACAGAAAATACTCACTAAAGAACTACCTGTTACAACACAATTTCAGAATATTACAGAGCTATCTATAAGAAGGACATTTTCAAGAGTACCTTGGGGAATATTCAGGAAGGCTTACTTGGAGACTTCCATTTCCCTAAACTCCATCTGTAGTAAGTGTGTGAGAGCGATTTCTCCAGAAGGCAATTCAGAATCGTTAAGTTGGCTCTTGCTTTGAATCACATCTAGAGAGGTCCATTTCCATCGATGACTTTGGGAGCCTAGAGCAACACAGAAATGACTATAGAGTCAGATAGATTTTTTTCAACCAAATACAATTTTCCACAAAAAACATTCTTGTATTTAATCATAAGGAAATATTTTTCTGTGCTGATCTCTTTTCAAGTCTATTTTTGGATAAAATAATATTGAATCTCTTGCAGTGAGTATATGTGGGTTATATGGTGGGAAAGCTCTTTCTTTTGAGGGGTCAAAGAAATAGTGAAGTAACAACATAACTTAGAGAGAAGAACATACTAACACTGTGTAAACTTCTATATTTTTCATAGTGGCTAACTTACTACAGTGTGAAAAAGAGCTTGGTGGGATTTTTGCCTCTATTCTATCAGAAGCCACCAAAAGTTTAATAAGTATCATCTGAGGAGCATGAAGAAAAGAATTTGTGTTTCTTTATGGTTACAGTGCCTTCCTTCTTAGATACTTTCTGATACAATAGCAGCTGTGGGGAATTTTGAATCATGAGGAATTTTAGTTACCACAATTATAAAAGGTAAAGCAGGTAACATAAACATGTTCTAAGTCCACAATCATGATTTGTGTTATTATGTTGGTACAAAAGTGACAGGAGCTAGTTCAGTCTGGATAAATAATGGGAAATACAGCAGTATCTTCCTTCCCAAAAGGTGGAAGTAGTAAAAGTGGATTTGGGAGATACAAAACACTTCAGTAACAGTAGGATCCTTGTTAGCCACAATGTTCTCAAAAATTTATTCTGTCCATCCCTGTTTCACTGTTCATGTTCTTATTTTGATAGCTGTATATGTATATATGCATACAAACACAAATGTATATTCCAAATAGATACCATTCTTACATATTTATTAAAAGAAAGAAGAAGATATCTAGAAATATAGTTAGCACCAATGTTAAGATGCTCAGAAATGTTTGTGGGGAATTACAGTTCCATTCTTGTTTCCAATAGCATTATTTACCCTAGACATTATTGATATATCCATGCTAATCAATAAATATCAGAACCAAAATGATGATATACAACAAAATGGTACCACAATGTAATTGCAATAATCCATAACTTGTTTCAGTTGTTATTAACCTAACAGACTGGCATCTATAGGAAGTACTAACAATCTGATTCAAACACAAGACTTTGCACTAAAACACTTCTGTTCCAACATTTTGATGTGGTTTTCAGGGAATACCCAAGGGGATTGTCAGTCTTGTTCTTATAGAAGACATTGCCTATAGAAAATGGAAGTGTACTCTGGTTGCACGCAATGCCAATTTAGAAGTCATTTTTTCCAGTAGAATCACTCATTATATGAAGGTAAAGGCAGAGCTGTTAGTATCTCTTTCTTAGATCAAATACTCTCTGCGAAGAAGTATTTAGCCTGAGATTAAATACTTAGAAAGTCTCCACATGTTTATGTGGTTTCCATCTATAAATAGGATAAAAATACTCCAGTGATATGCACTTAAGTCTGTGAAAAACAATAGGAAAGGAAAATGTGGAGGAATTTCTGTCACTATTGTTTTACTTGTATATTTATTTTTCCGCAATGTAATGCTTTAGAAAAAGCCTGTGTTGCCAGAGTTATCATAAAGAATCATTTATTTTATTTATTTTCTCTATATAATTCTGTATGACATTTCTAAAGTTACCTTGATAGCATAACTTCTATGATTAAATTCAGAAATTATTTAAAGTACAACAGCAAAAATATTATGAAGGTTGTTTTCAAGTTATAACGTTTCCAGGGTTATACTAATGAAAACAATTGAGCTACAGGAACCACAAGTGATTCCTAAAGTAAAATCCTAAATGCTGATCAGAGGTCTGAAGACAATTGTGTGATAAAGAATATGAATATTAATAAATATCAAACTCCTGGGATCAGAAAGAGTAAAAGATGCAGAAGGGAAATCTGCGTGTATCTTACATATGATGGCAGAAACGAAGTAAAGATGCTCAAGTCATTCCATTAGTCCCATTAAATGTGGTCGAGTCCCCATCCTTGGAGGCGTTTAAAAGACGGGTAAATGAGGTGCTTAGGGACATGGTTTAGTGATGGGATGGCAGGGTTAGGCTAACAGTTGGGCTTGATCTTAAAGGTCTTTTCCAACCTAAACAATTCTATGATTCTATGAAATACAAAACCAGAGAAGTCTGTCCATAACTTTGAGACCAGAATGAATGAGAGAATCTTAAAGGATTGATCCATCATATAACCTATTTAAAAAAAACCAAAACAAAACACAAACCACTTCCATATTTAACAATGGGTTCAGTACAGAAGATTCAAAAATTAAAGATTGGGCTTATAGAAAATACTATTAACTAAATTTATGCTAAAAATGTTAAAATTTTATAATATAGACCCTGATTTTAATTTCAGCTGGAACAGATTAAACTAAAGCCAAACGTATTTATTTGGGAAATAAAACATCTTATAAATAGTAACATTTCTCTTGTCTAAATGCATTTCAAAATTCAATCAAAATTTTCTGAATATTCTAGATTAAAAGCTAAGTTTTATGTCAATATTGTAAGAGTGTTTCCTCAGGAGGAGTTAATATTCCAGTTTTGTCCATGGCACTGTGGTTATTCACTCAGAACATGGGATATCTAATTTCAATTAGTTTCTTGACTGCACTAGCTTTAAATTCTCCCTTCAAGTATAATGACCTTTGAAGGCATAAAGACTAAGAGGTCCAGGATAAACATCCAAGAAAATTAAACTTATATCAGCAGGTCATGCAAGGGTTTGTATTCTTTGTGTATAATCAGTTTTTCCTTGTGGTATCAGAAATAAAACATTAACTGAAAGAGAAACTGTAACAGTGGTCTTCTGTCCCCCTGTATAATGTCTTTTGGGTCTTATTAGAGCCATTTCATGTTATTTAAAGTTGATCCAATGATCAAGGAAATTATAATGCCTAAAAATAAATGCAACAAGATTTCCAGTGAAAATGCTAATTCTTGAGCTATTATGTAAAATAGCTTGTGGCTTTGCTTTCTATTAATGGATTGGTAAAACTACACTTCATTTCCTTTCCTTTTACAATGACACCATACCATTTTTTAGTTTCCATGTCAAAAGGAACATTTTGAATCAAACATTAATTCCAGATTTTCAGTTCAGAGAGACCTCTTCCCCAGACAAACATGAGTTTTAGCTGACATAATTTTTTGGGGGTCATGATAATGTTGAACTGCAAACACCCCATTAGTTATTCACACAGTCTTCCATTATTGTCAGCTTGAATGATTTATTTAAGCCACTCCCAATTTATAATCTTCAAACAAAGAGGAAAAGAGCCCATCATTTTAAACATGAGCAGAGATCCCTGCGTAGCTTTAAAATGCTGGCTGTTTTATGGTGCCATCCATTGTATATTCCTGCATCATTAGTAGGAAAGGTCAAGCAATATTTATTTATATTAGACAGGAACCTCATGAACTATCACAATGAAAACTATCCCTGAGACTACAAAACTGATACATGTTCAATCCTGGTTAATTCATTGTTTAATGAAAGCCCAAACACTGCTCAGCTCCTCTCCTCACGTATAGCTACTTTATTAAGCAAAGCTGATTTCTTCAAACAAGAAAGGAGTTCTTTTTCATGCAGACATTATAAAACACAAGAAAGAATAAATGTGTTTCAGAGATCAAAAGTGCAGTAACTTTGTCCTTAAAATTAATGCATTATATACAATAAAAAGTAGTCTGCTTTCTATGCAGAGAAATGATCTAATTTCCAGCCCTTTGTTTTATTTGATAATTTTGAACTCAGAGCACAAACCCAATTGTCATTAGATATTTGATTTGTTCAGAGGTGACAAGCTCTTTAAGAAATAACTTCCCTTGCTGGTAAAGAAACAAATTTTATAATAATAGTATTGAAATACATAATTGCCCCTAATACGGGCAGGGATTCAAGTAATTTCCTCCTCTTACATACCAAATACTCAAAAAGAAAATGTCACATTTCATAAAGAGATAAATAATCTTCAGAATTCTGAACATTTTTGTCTTAGTTTATCACAACCATTTTATTACTATACATATGCAGAAATTTGCTAGACTATTAGAATTAACAAAATCTTTGCTGTAAATCAGAACTGGAAGAAAAATTATTCCATGTTTTGCCTGATGATAAAATTTCTAATTTTAGCAAAATCCCTGACAATCTTTCAGTCCTTAGAAGTTCTTTTTATTTGATGTAGTTACTGTTAGACTTCTTGTTTACCTTTCATTTGAGGCACTACCCCCCCATCATCTCCATGATTACTCTTTTTGTTGGAATTTTGCTGTAGCAGATTTGGCAAACACTATTGTATAAGAATGTAAGAAGATATCTCCATATAATATAAGTTTGCTTTATACCTGCTCTTAGAATCCCACCTGAGGAACATCTATGCAAGCTTCATACCAGCAGTATGATATCCACTCCTAAATGAAGTTGTAAGGATAAAACGTATGGAGGATATTTCTAAATAAAATGTGTTGATCACATGTAGGGTGCAGGTGGTACCATGGCTGGCAGCTCTCCAGTTAAGCATAATCATATGGGATTAGTTGTTCTCTTCATCAAGTTTATGGAATGACAGTATATGCTACTGTGAGATTAGGCTTCTTAAACCTAGAACAAATAACTTTTCTCAAAAGTCTCTACTAGCAAGACAATAAAATTGCTGTCTCATATTCTAAAATTGCTGTATCATTTTCTGATATTTGACTTGCTATAGGTATCTCTAAAAATCAGAGAGGAAAGAAGGGTACAAAAAGACAAAAACCCTAGATGAGTCCCAAAGGATTTTTTTCAATTTTTTTGGCACAGTGAATAAACTGACAAAAATTTTGTGAGGTCAAATAAAGCCAAATGAAGTGTTTGCTTTCCTTTTCTTTATGAGCTTTAAATACTGGCTTTAAAGTTATAAGTTTCAGAATAAAAATTTTAGTTCAACAAGGGGCAATGCAAAGTCCCGCACCTGAGGGGCAACAACCCCAGGTACCAGTATATGCTGTGGACTGACCAACAGGAAAGCAGCTTTGCAGAAAAGGACCTCAGGGTCCTGGTGGACACCTGGTTGAGTATGAGCCAGCAATATGCCCTTGCCACAAACAAGGCTAATGGTATCCTGGGCTGCATGAGGTGGAGTGTTGCCAGCAAGACAAGTGAGGTGATCCTGCCCCTTTACTCAGTGCCAGTGAGGCTACACTGTGTCCAGTTCTGTGCTCTTCAGTACAGGAGAGATATGGAGCTACTGGATTCCTGTAAAGGGCCAGGAAGATGATGAAGGGACTTGAGCATGTCCCCTTTGAGGAAAGGCTGAGAGAGCTGGGACTGTTCAGCCTGGAGAAAGGAAGGCTCAGGAAGATCTCAGCGTACATGAATACCTGAAGGAAGGATGCAAAAAGGAGGGAACCAGGCTCTTGTCAATGGTGCCTGGTAACAGGAGCAGGGGCAATGAGCACAAAGTGAAACACAGGAGGTTCCCTCTGAACAACAGGCAACACCCTTTTACTGTGAAGGTGACTGGGCACTGGCACAGGTTTTCCAGGAAGGTTATGGAGTCTCCATCTGTGGAGATACTCAGAAGCTGTCTGGACACAGCCCTGAGCAACCTGCTCTAGGTGGCCCTGTTTGAGCAGGGAGGTTGGACCAGATGACCTCCAGATATCCTTTCCAACCTCAACCATTCCATGATTCTGTGAAAACATCAACCTGAAAAAGGTAATTACCAATTGAACATGCAAAACCTTTCTTTCTGTTTGGCAATACCTTCCCAGAATTGACCTCAATTTGCAAATATATGAGGTGTCTGCAAAGCTGCATTTTTCAGTAGATAAAATATCTACTAAAAACGTAACATCCATCTAGCTATAGGAGTACACTTATAATAGAAGGAAAAGGATAGTTGCCTGTATAAAATATTTTAAAATCTGTGTCTCTTATTGGAGAGCTCAAATGTGCCTGATAATTGCCATCCACTAGAATGGCCCATATATCTTCTACTTCATGTGCAAGCACTTGGAGTACCCCGTGTAACAGACTGACAGAAGACAGTGTCTTTAAAGTTTCTTAAGATCCTCAAAGAAGTTCACATCTGAGTGCAGAATACACCACAGACAAAACCATCTCAGAAGTCTGAATACCTTTATATGTGCCTGTTTTCAGAATGGGTTGTACTCCCCCGACTATTGTACCTGGGGATGTCCCTTGATTGTACCCCTGATGAGGATTACTCACTGGTTTCTCCCTTTGGGAACCTCCTAGGAAAGGCCAAACTGCTTCACTATGAGCTTTGTCCACCACTCCAGAAGACACTAGTCCTCCAAAAATTGATCTGTGCCTAAAAGACTTTTCTGAGAATGCACTGCAAAAGTTCATATTCAAGACCAAGGAGCAAAATATTTGTCTGTCCTTATTGTATACCATTAATGAATCCCAGTAAACTATCCTCTCCTCAAGGAGGCAGAAACCATTTTTTTATTGTGTTACAACATTGAAATACTAACTATAACAGAATGGGAAAAGTAGCTCTCACTGTGACAAGCTAGCTACCCGTTTATCCCTCTGATAGTAAATGCTTCTAGTCAAAAAACATTTCCAGCTCCCAGGAAGACAGAGATGGACATATTTACAGTAAGATATCATTAGCTCTAAGAAAATGCCTTGCTGTACATTGAAAATACTGAAGCTGAACCAAAAGACAAGAGAACAAGAAGATTTCACTTGGTTTCAATAGCCATTGCAAATACACTATTTCAAAAACACTACCATTAATACAGCAGAGGCAGATGAAAAGTTCTGCCAAAGAAATAGATGATCAAATGTTGAATAATTTGTTGATCTATAAGTTACTGATGCCCTGCAGCTCTGGTAAATAATGCAACCTTTTTAAAAAAAGCTTCTTTTTATGCTAGAGGTCAAAAATAAAAATGCTCTTTCTTCAAAACTTCAGTCCTCTTTTGAATTTTTTCACTCCCTGGGTGCATAATTAAGAAACAACATGCTCTGCATTGTTCAAAAAGCAATTTTTAAGTTACGGGAAAATCAGACTTTAGATAGAAAACTCCAATCAAGATATATGACGATAGCATGGAGCCAGGCAAAATAAGTTCATTGTGTCCTTTCTCTTTCTTGCTGTTACTATAAACAAACCTGTATGTCTGGCAAGAAAAAAGCATCAGCTCAGACTTCAGCAGCAGACAAGTGGGCAGTGCCACCAATGTAGAAAGTTAAATGTAAGACCTTACTACTTGACATTTTGTAATAAATTCTGAAGACTTCTGAAAAATGATGAAATATAAGATGTTCTCAATTTGTTTTCTTATTGCGTATCATTCATGTAGGGATAAAAAGTTTTAAAAACATAAAACTAAATCCAACAGAACTACAGCTGACACTCATTTTAAGCTCCATGCCTCATTTTCAGTTAATGCATCTCTCTTCCTTCTTTTGTTGTTCTCAGAAACACCCTGCTGCTCAGTTTTCAAAATGCAAGTTTAAAAAACTTTGCAACTTAAAGGCAGAGGTTAGCAGAACTATATATGTATATATATCATGCATAATATATATAATTTTCTTAAACTTATCATTATTATTGGGGTTCCTTACTGAGATCAGTGATGTTTGATATTTTCATCAGTGATGAATGCACTGCAAAAGTTCATATTCAAGACCAAGGAGCAAAATATTTGTCTGTCCTTATTGTATACCATTAATGAATCCCAGTAAACTATCCTCTCCTCAAGGAGGCAGAAACCATTTTTTTACTGTGTTACAACATTGAAATACTAACTATAACAGAATGGGAAAAGTAGCTCTCACTGTGACAAGCTAGCTACCCGTTTATCCCTCTGATAGTAAATGCTTCTAGTCAAAAAACATTTCCAGCTCCCAGGAAGACAGAGATGGACATATTTACAGTAAGATATCATTAGCTCTAAGAATCTCAGTGATGTTTGATATTTTCATCAATGACTTAGACAACAAGATTGAGTGCACCCTCAACAAGTTTGCGGATGACATCAGCTGCTGACACAGCTGACACACCAAAAGGACGGGATGTCATCCAAAGAGACCTGGACAGGCTGGAGAGGTGGGCAAGTGTGAACCTCATGAGGTTCAACAAGGCCAAGCACAAGGTCATGCACCTGGGTCAGGGTAACCCCCGGTATCAATACAGGCTGGGGGATGAAGGGCTTGAAAGCAGCACTGCCGAGAGGCACTTGGGAGTACTGATGGATGAAAAGCTGGACATGAGCCGGTAATGTGCGCTGGCAGCCCAGAAGGCCAACCGTACCCTGGGCTGCATCAAAAGAAGCACAGACAGCAGGCCGAGGGAGGTGATTCTGCCCCTCTACTCTGCTCTGGTGAGACCTCACCTGGAGTACTGTGTCCAGTTCTGGGGTCCTCAGCACAAGAATTACGTGGACCTCTTGAAGCAGGTCCAGGGGAGGGCTAAAAAAATGATCTGAGGGCTGGAGCACCTCTCCTACGAGGACAGGCTGAGAGAGTTGGTGATGTTCAGCCTGGCGAAGAGAAGGCTGTGGGGAGACCTGATTACAGCCTTTCAGTACTTAAAGGGAACCTATAGGAAAGATGAGGACAATCCTTTTAGCAAGGCTTGCTGTGACAGGACAAGGGGTAATGGTTTTAAACTAAAGGAGGATTGATTTAGAATGGATATAAGGAAGAAATTTTTTACAGTGAGGGTGGTGAAACACTGGAACGGGTTGCCCAGAGAGGTAGTGGAGGTCCCATCCCTAGAGACATTCAAGGTCAGGTTGGACGGGGCTCTGAGCAACCTGATCTGGTTAAAGAAGTCCCTGTTCACTGCAGGGGGGTTGGAGTTGAGGACTGCTAAAGGTCTCTTCCAACCCAAAGCATTCTATGATTCTATTGATAAATAAAAACTCTAATCAGGGATTTGAACAAGTCAGGTCATAAAGCTATGAACTAATGCAGTACAACGCTACAGAAGGAAAGAGAACAAAAAGGTGAAGATCACAATTTTGCTTGCAGAGCTGTTTTCATATATCTTAAAAGCCTAAAAGGATTTCAGAGGATTATCTTTGTCTAGATTGCTGTCACTCCTATTAATCAGTCTTTATTGATTGCTTGGTCTTTTGGTCCCCTCAAGTTCAACAAAAAGTCTATAATATACTGCCCTTGAACACATAAATAAATCTATTTGAATCACACATAGACTGGAACTATATGAAGGTATGATTTTTATGCCTCTCATAACTATAAGCTGTGGAGGAGTTTACAAGCCTTTTAAAAATATTATCTCAATATATGCATCAAATCTCAGCCATTCATTATGTATCAACAAGTAGAAGAATTTTTAACTGTTCTACACCAGTTATATGTAACAAGAACCCATGCTGAAATCATTAAAATGAAGGTCAAACAAACTAAAGCAAGACATGAGGTAGCTGTTCAGAAAACAATGTTTTTCATAACTGCTCTGTGTACTGATGAAGAGTTTCTCTGACCTATTGATCTTACCAGCAGAAGTCACTTAAAACAGAAAAAAAATCAAACCAAAACAAAAAAACCCACAAACCCAAGGAAAACAATGTGCAAAATAAGTGCGAAGTTAGAATATGGACTTCAGCTAGGTCTCTTCATGTTGTAGTTATATTTGCTTTTCTGAATACATGCATTTCTTTATATTCTATTTGTTGAATGTACACAGAAATGCTTTCAGAAATTTGTTTCATGCCAAACCAAATGTGTTTTGAGAGGTTTCTATGATTGCATGAAAATACTGGTATTTTGGATAAGTTGGTCGATTAGAAAAGTTCATGTAACTTTTGTGACCAACCACAAAGTTCAAAGATATTTCATAATTAACTACTTGGATTTGAAAATTATTCTTAGTTCTACCTTGTTAATAAAATAATTTTTTTGAATAATTTTGATCAGGAAACATATTAGCAAGTTTTTACCTGCTTACAAAAACCCCACATCTTCATCAGAAGAGTGAGTTACTCAAAAGTATTTGGGGTTTTTTTGTTGATCACCTAACCTTAAAGGCAGTAAAAAAATGTAGATACACAGTGTTATATTATGACCCTGAATATGTCATCCAAAGCATACCATGCTAATCAGGGTTTTCCTTTCTCAACAGAGAAAAATAGGTATCATCATAAATTATTCATCTGACTTCATCTTTTCCCTACTTTAGGAAATAATGATTCCCCCTCTGAAGGTGCCTACTTCTCTACAGGAGTCTTTCAGTTGGTCTCTAATTTGATGTTTAGATAGGGTCTTAGGAAAGATGAATCCTAGTTGTGATGTCCTATTTTCTAAGGATTTCTGTGGGTTTTTCCTCTCCATTGGTCTCTTAAAAAACACAAAATATACTGCAACAGTTACCAATCATAAGGATGATGTGCCGTCACCTGAAACTGCTATCTTGTTCCTTCATAATCTGGCCTCTGTAAATTTACCCAGGAGAACTTCTACAAAATTAGAAAGCTTTTGTAAAAGAAGGGATAATCTTTGTCGAATAAACTCAGTTCAAAGAACACAATGAAAAAAAAAGAAATCTTTCTGAAAAAACATAGCTCCTTTATATGGATAAGAAGCTCCAGAAAATTGTGCTCATAAGAGCAGCCGAGGGTGATTAAAAATTCAAGTTGGGACATTTTTAATTTATGGTAGATTAACAACGACAAAACTTAAACAAAGCTCACAAAGTTATGAAGCCAATGACAAAGTTCAAGTGCACAAAGTTATGATGAAACAAGTTACGATCCATATGCTCCTAGTGGTAGATGACATTTTAATGTTATTGCTTAATGATACATTTGATTTCATTTTATGTTGCTTCCCATAAAAGGGGGAAATGGCACTAGAAAAATGGCTGGTTTCAATTTTTATATACTTCATGTATGCAAGTCCTGAAACCAAAACAGTACTATACAAAAAGAAATTGTCTTTAGAAGTAATAAAATACATGCTCCACAGGAAACTTATTGATCTTTAACAATTCTTTAAGGGAACCCAGTGACTCATAACAATTTTAAATAACAAGTTTGCATAAAAATTACAGCTTAAAATAAAGGCATGGATGACTAAGAACTTCCCCATATACAATCTTATTAAAATGTTAAGTTTAGATCTTACAAGATTGATAGGAATTATTTTCAGAACAGGCACAGGGAGACATTCAGATATAATATTTACTTACATTACTTACGGTTAAAGAATTAACAGGACTGTTGTCATTATTGTATTTCCATTCTCTTTTGAATTTTTTCTGAATCTTTATTTGGCATGTGCAGATCACTGCAACATATTTGTTTTAATATATTTTAATTGAAGATCTGTCCCAGATGCTTCAGATGAGGCTTTTTAACTATAAGCTGTAGAATTTTGTGATTTTCAGTAAATTTTTCATCTAGTTCTAAGATTTCTAGGGCATGAACCTGAAAATTTTTATCATTGAAATAATTATTTTTTTTTTCCATGTAGTATTACCATTCTCCAGAACGATTCCTGGAAAAACACAAGACAAAATTTAAATAAACAAAGAATTTGGAAGGAAAGGAAGAGAGGAAGTGATAAAACACATTTACCAGTACATCCCACCTAATCTTAGTATCTCCAGAAGGTGTCTTAATTTCTCCATTTCCCCAGCTCCCTATAGGGAATTGAGGGACAGAAGAAGCCTCCAGAGGGCAATTAGTTCAACTTAGTACTGAATCGCACATTAAAGGTGTTTGCCTTTGACTACAGAGAAAGCTGAGGGTGGTTAGGGTTTTTGGGTTCCTCAGTTTACATTAAATGGGCTGAATCTGAGACCAAGCATTTGCAGTATGAAAAAAGAAAGGAACAGCTAGCACCAGATGGAAACACTGAACCAGCACTGCGTGGACATGATGGTATGGCCTTGCTGGAAGTCTTCATAACAGATTGTTTTATAGAGAGGAATCCACAACAACTTTAATTCTAAAGGATAAGCTTTTTAATGAGTTTCATGGAAATGACAGTGGCTTTGTATTCTCCCCACTTCCCTTATCTTAATCCAAACTGATGTATCCTTAGCAAGGAATCCTCGTGTAATGTAAATAGTAGACTTCCACCTAGGCCTAAATTTACTCTTCTTTCAGGAATTATTGATAAACATCATTATATGTAACATCAAATGAGAATTATGGGTGAGACTGATGGCACACCAGTGATGTCTATTCCTTTAAAAAATTGGTCATCTGCACTTATTGCACAAATTCAAACAGTAAATATGGTTTACAAGTCAACCATCAGAAATACTTTCTTAATTTTCTACAACCTCTTACAAATTCTTTTAGTGACAGAAAGAGAAGGCAGGGACTTCACAATTAAAATGCAAATTTTTTCATGGATTTAAGAACTGGTTCTAGAAGTTTTAGGAAACAGATTAATTGCCAAGCTGAAGCAAACACTTCAGTAAAATGGAAATTGTCAATACGTCAGGGAAGGTAAATATAAAAATGTAATTGTGGATGTACATAAGAAAAAAAAAAAGATTTTTTTTGTTTTGCATGCAGATGAAAGAATGAAAAGATGTATGAAAATCCCCTCTCCCCCACTGATTATTACAAATCAAATGACAAAGTGAAGCACATTGATAGTACTATTTCTGGTACTACTTTTGTAACAAGGTTTATTCCACTCCCTAGCTCTTTCATAAAGGGCAAAACTGGAATAATTCAGCAATTGCTTTCCTGTCAAACTTCTCCGTGGTAGTTAGGTGGCTTTGGGAAGAAAACATCACTCATGCTGTTAATGTGGAAATCCTAGAAAAGTCACAGTCTGAAGGCACTGAAGACAAATTATGGAAAGTATAAGAAAGAACAAATGGTTTCCTAATTTAATTATGTAATATTTTACAGGAAGAGAAAAAAATAGTTAAATTGCTAATAGCATGAAATTTTAAGACTGCATCATAGAATATCCCATGTTTTGTTTACATTTTGTTTTTTCCTTACTTTAGATGTACAGCACAGCAAGCTATGACAACTAAAACTTCGAAACTATGAGTAATATGTTACAAATGAATAGTCCAGCACGAGCAAAAATCAGTACTATGAATGCTGACACCACCTTACTAATACTGCAGCTGGAAAATTACCTAAGAAATTGCAGATGTGATGATTCTTTTCAGCCTTTTCCAACAATTTGCTTTTTGTGCTGGTTTCAGCTATCTCTACCCACTTGTGTGACTACTTTTGTGTGATCCCATTTGCTAAAATAAATGGAAATTACTTTTACTCGGAGGGAGAAAAATTATAAACTGTGAAGAAAAGCAAAACTATTGTTTTTCTCTGCAATACTGTGAGTGGATATCGGAATACATATAAAAACAAAGATACGTGTGTGCATGTATGCAAGTGCTTTCCCATGGGGAACACTGTAAAGAAATAGTTAAATTTATTTCCCTAAATAAAGTGATCATAATGAATATGCTCTGAAAATAAAGTTATAGTTTCACAAGAGTTTTTAATTTCAAGTTATGGATGACATACAGAGTCAGTCAAGGACAGATGGCCACAAAACCCAAAACCATTGTGCCTGCCTTGCCAGGCTTGTTTTAAATTCACAGAATGACTCAGTGAACTTGAAATGTCATGCTGGATTCTAGCAAGAAAACTATGTGAGGCTTTAAAATTTATCACTGACATCTTAAATTAGTCCTGGAACTAATTAGGAAGCTTGCAGACAACTCAGAATCCAAGTGCTATCTTTTTCTATTGGCTTTTTTATACAGGAAGTGAGGGTTCAGAACTAAGAATGCGTCATACCACAACCTTTTGTTCTTGTAATTGTCAACTAAAAGCAGAAGACAGTTATGTGGGAGAGAACTAACATTTTATAATTTTCAATAACATTACGTTAGAATATGAGGGCAGACTTGGTTTTGGCTTTACTTTTTAGAATCATTATTCTTAAAGTAAAATAGAAACAGAACAAAGGTAGTAGTGAAAAATAAGGGGATTTTTTTCAAACATTCTACCAAAATTAGGGTGAAATGAAATACAAATTATCACAATCAACTCTGGGTCATAACAAAGCCATCTCCACAGTCAATTCAATTTTGCAGTCATTAATAACTAATTAGCTGAAGAAATCAGTCAGATTGGTTTTTGTTTGTATTTGACTGAATGTTATGACCCTTACACTTCTTATTCTAAGCTGTTTTTATCTCAAAATAATGAGGGATAAGTTTAAAATTCTGTAAAGTGACCTAACCTGCCAATTCTCTTTGTCAGAAATCATGAATTTTCCTCATGTTGTTGGAGACCACGTAGTAGAAAAGTAGTAGTCTTATAGTAGAATAGTCCAAAAGCTAATATTAATATCCCTTTCACCTATCTACTTACCTGTCACCTATTGTTTTTTTGGTTGTACACAAGGTTTTCAAAATGAAATGCTTAAATCTTACCCACCCTGGATTGTTTAGGCTGCTGAGCAGTGACCTGCTTTTCCAAGGTGCCATGCATCCAGTAGTTCCCTATGCTGATGGAAATGCATGACCAGGCTTTATATAAGTCAGTCCATGAATACAAGTGTAGAAGTCTAATTTTAAATGCATGTATTAGAAAAATCTGCACTTCTTTTTATAACTAACTAAGTTTCTGCTTTATTGATGTAGAAGTTGTTAGCATGTTTGATAGCCACTCTTTTCCTTTAGGGTGCTAATCACTATATTGAGCAGGGCTGTGCCTAAGTAAAATCACACAGCTGTGGTAGAAAGCTGCAGTAGGAAGGAAAGGAAGACAACTGAAACAGAACTATTTAGAGAAAGCCATTAAAGTGTTTTCAAGTGAGCATCAAATGGAACCATTAACATTCTGGATTATGTATTTTCAAACGATTTTTGTCCTAAAAGGTCCTTTTCAGTGTTTCTGTGAGAACACTACTATGACATTTTCAGGTACTCATTTTCAGGCTTTCAAGTTATTAAACTACAGATAGTCCATCCTCCTTGTCTAAAAAAACTGACAAGCAACACAAACAGTAAATCCACTTACTGTACTTGTGTCTAAGTGACCATGGGAAAAAAAAAAAAGTCTTTGTCTGAATGAGTCACATCTCTTTAAAATTTCAAGCTGAAATTGATGTTCCATACACAAGGAAACCAGAAGAAAGAAAAATTACTGAAGAAAACTGCAGGCACTGATATTATTGGTCATGGAGAGTACCATTCAGAAGAAAATGTTGTGGGGTTTTTTTCTCCTTTTTTCCTCTTGGCTGGATTACAATAGTGCTATAATCTGAAATAGCCATCAGGGTGGCTTAAGGAAAGTAGAAAAAAGTTTTAAACCCCTGTTTGTTCATTCTGTTCACTCTCTAGATTTCACTCTTACAACCATATAGTGTGCAGTCTTTCTCCTCCCACACCTTTACTTTACAGGGGAGACTGATTCTTCCCCTCTATAATACTATGATAAGTACAAAGATTTTAATAAGATATTTCACCACTTCATGTAAGATTAACAACTTCAACAATTTGTTAGTCACAGATGATGAGAATGGCTTTTTTTTTCCTTTTTTTTGTTAGATGACATTTTTGTTAAAGACATTTTCACCCCATTAAAGTAGTATTTTAGGCACCTGGCCTGGCTTGCAAAGCAATTAAGAAGCAGAGAAGCTGCAGCATGGCTAGCACCTAAAAAATTCAGTTGAGTCCAAGACTCAGCTATAAAATCAGATATTGCCCTTGCTAAATATAACTTAATGGACAGACTACTATGACACATAAGATATGTCTTTTCTCTTTGCAAATGTGAAAAATATCTTTGAACTTAATGAGAGCAGGATTGTATCCAATATCACAGGTACCTTTTATAGCACATTTTTGGCAATACTGAAGAACATGTCAAACCCTCCTCTGTCTGGGTCCAGTAATGCTATTTTGCACAGAAAGCATAAAGATTTGGTTGATGTTGAGCAGTAATATATTACAGGCACCCTGGCTCTAAGCCATGCTCAAAACCATGAACCAGAAAACATTCATTTATTTCAGAAGCTACAAATTGCTGCTGTGTTTTTCCACTGCTTCTTACAACCTTAAAGTGATCAGTAATAATCCACAAGGCAGACAAATAAATCTAGATATGGCAGATACTTATCTCTAGTACACGATGGTGAGGTAGATGCCAAGGTCCAGCCATTTATGACCCCAGAAACAGTTCAAGGACAAGAGAATGATCCTAAGACATATAAGCATGAAAAGTGTACCTGGTAAATCCCTGCAAACTGACCATGAAGCTGTGAGTCCTGTAGCTTGATTCTCATGACTTGATACTAATACAATAATCACTTTCAGTGGATGGATGGACTGACATGTACAGCCAAAGTAGAGAGCTATGAGACCTCTGGTGTCGATATCTTGTTCCTGTTAAGTAATATCACAATTTATGTTGATATCAGTGGAGTGGGAAGGGAGCTGCAAAATCTACATCTCATGTGGTACTGGTAAAACTAGTTATTAGTAAAACTAGATATTGGGAGGTTTGGCTGTAGGGATGGCATTGGGTGTATTGGCAGTTAGCTAAACTAGTTCATAAAATGTAATGTTCTGTTTAGAATGTGCTTTTGCAGCAAATCTTATTGCCCCGCTTAGCACACTTTGATTTGCTTTGTGGAGAAGTCTTGGAATGTGAAGAAACACTTCAAACTCTTGAATCTATCTGAAACACTAATAGGAGGTAAGGCCATTGGACTGGATTAGAGTTAGTCAGGAACAAACACATGCGCGCACACACACACACAAATATAACGTGTATATCACAGTTTTGCTCTGAGGATCTGCTGTTGTTGCATAGCACTGCTTGTGAATGTAGACAGCTGCTGTTGGCAAGCAAGGACACAGAAAAAAGGAGAGCACCTTCCAGGTGTGAAATTCCATGCAATCTCAGAGGATAGCAAAGGACATGGAACTGTTGGAGCGGGTCCAGAAGAGGGCTACAAAAATGATCCGAGGGCTGGAGCACCTCTCCTATGAGGACAGGCTGAGAGAGTTGGGCTTGTTCAGCCTGAAGAAGAGAAGGCTGCAGGGAGACCTGATTACGGCCTTTCAATACCTAAAGGGGGCCTATAGAATCATAGAATGTTTTGGGCTGGAAGGGACCACTAGAGGTCATCGAGTCCAACCCCCCTGCAGTGATCCATTCTTCAAACAACAGGAATACTTTAAAGAATCAGCTATGGCAAAATTATAGAAAACCATAGTAAGTGCCACCTAACTTTATCACTGTATTTTTACTTTTGTCTCCGTATTGCCTTTCTCCCCCCACTTTTGGGTGTAGTTATAAACACCTATTCAATGAAATCTTTTAAGCGGTTGTGCTCTCTTTCCTCAGCATCCTTTCTGTAAAAGACTCTTGTGTTGAGGTGACAGAAATTGGAGAGCGGAACAGATGAACTGACGTGGTCGATGCATAAGAGACGTTTCCTCTCCCCTACTGTTTAATAGTTAGACCTAACAGTTCATTGATCCTCTCTCTGTTATTATTAACTAAAAAGCTAAAGAAGCATACTCCTCTCGGATAAACTGAGCAATTCCTGCTGTTAGAGAGTGGACTCTCACAAAGCAGAACCAGACCCACTGACTGACTAGACTGTTGTAGAGATATTCTTAAAGAGATATAATCACATGCAAATTTTTTCTGTTCACTAGTCTGAAGCTTACACTATTAACATTTCTCTGTTTGATTTAAATATTTAATAACTATTTAAGATGTTAACCACTGTTTGGGACTGTATTAGCTTTCTACTTAAGTAATTATTTTGATACATTTTTAGGAAACCTTGTTATACCACTGTTAATATTCATTAAAATAATGAATACTTTCTATGTTGTCATTGCATCAAGAAGCAAGTATATCATGTTAACTAAGTGAGGCAATAGGCTTACGAAACTAAAGCAGCATATTGTGTGACTTGAGCATATTGTAAAATCAGAAATGTGTCTGAACCCTGAAGTTCAAATCCAAATCTGAATATTCTCCCACTTAGGAACATTTTAATGTCATTCTGCAGTGTGATATGTGTTCATAAGGCTCTTTGCTAAGACTGAAGCATCTCATTTTTCTGGAGAGATGATTCTTAAGGTTTTAGAGTTTGCTAGCAGATGTTCCATGCAAGCCCCTTCATGGATTAAAATGAAGTAGCTGAAGGATTCTTCTGATCCATTACCAGAGAGATAGCAGTGCACATGGACCCCAATTAGACCCTTCTTAGACCTAGACTTCAGTCCTAAGAATAAGATCATCCAAAAGATTGTTTGAATGCTGACATACTAAATGTGGATTCTATATTGCCTATTCAAGGTGACAATTGGTTGTCCTGTATTCCCCAAATTAGTGATTTATTTGTCTATATTAGCATGATGTTTTACTCTCATCTAATGGCAAGGAAGTGATGTTTGTGAAAAGTTACATAAAGGAAGAGGGTGTATGTCACCTCACACTGTTTATTTGTCTTGAAAGCAAAGTGTAAAGATTAGTAAGGTAGCACTGAATATTTTGAAGGAGATTCAGATCACAGCTATCTGTATTTGGAGGTATACAAGCAAAGCAGATAGTATTTCGTAGCTGACTTTAAAAGCACACTGACTAAAAAAAGGAGAAACAACAGGGGTTGGTACCACTTTTTTTTTTTTTCCACTTTGTATTTGCGTGAATATAAACAAACTTCTTCAGAAATACTGATCATCCTGGAGCTATAAATAGTTTATTGCTAAGTATATCAGATGCTTTTCATGTTACTGTTCCAATGCAGCAAATTCTAACCTACATTATATAAAGCACACATCCCTTTGGATGCTCAGGGTACTTCAGCTAGTGAAATGTAGAGAGAGGTTCAGAAGAATGAGTAGCAGCAGGATTCTTCACAAACTCTTCAGGTCTTGTAAGAAACCATTAATAAATAAGACCTTCTAATGCCAGTACTTCACACTCCTAATACACTCATCCATTTCCTTTTCAGTATCCTTTCAGTCCCACATAGGAATATAATGGTAAGAATGCTACTTTTTCTATATGAAAGTTATGACATTTGTTTGTTTTTTTGTATCAGTGACATTAGTAAATGTATTCTTATTATACTCAATGATACTTAATAAGCTAGTAGCCATTAGGAAAGTATTTTCATATATTTCAGTGGTGGGCCTTTCGTAAACAGTCTTGCCCCTTGCTTCTCTTGGTCTTTTGTTCTTCCTTTGCAACCCCTCAAAGACATGACACAACTGATTGTAAAAATATGCAAAAAAATGGGCAATTTTAAACATCACTGCTTTAAAAATAAACATTTTGTATAATAATTAACTCTGGTTCAGCATACAGTCTTATCCATCCCACAACCACACAAACAGTTGTACCATCACAGATGAAAAGGCAGCAATGGAAACTACAAATTCAGGTTCAGGAAACAGTATCTGCATAAGCTGGCACTGCTGCCAAAAGCAGTAGCATGGCCTAAGGCTAGTTATCTATATCTCTCAGGCACAGTATACTTGAGAGTCATTCAAATGGAAGCACCAACAGGATGGCTGCAGCTGGAGGGAAAGATACCCAGATTGTCGTCAAGATCTCAGCAGGCAATGAAAAATGATGGCAAAAAAAGACAAAAGGCAAAAAGACATTTGCTTACTGAGTTGCAAACATGATTTTGCATTGCCAAATCTGAAAAAGAAGTTTCAGATTAGTCTGCTTGAAGAGATGGAAGGGACTCCAGAGCCCGAAAGACATGAGAGCTATCAAACCTACCTCAGGGCCACAGGGGGAAGTCCAGGGAGAATCTGCCTGAAGAGCTGAGGGTCACCACTGACTTAGGTGTGTGGGATTGCATACATGCTAGGCAGAGGCTCTCTGCTCAAGGAGTTTTGACTAAACTTTCTGTCCAGCTCCTAGAGAAATGTGGCATTGTGAAAGATACAAAACAACTTTAAACTTCCTGTGAACTGAGAAGATATATGGAACATACCTACATTCTCACACCATCCACCAGGCCTGTGAAATGAAAGAAGTGGATAAGGAAGGTGGAAGATCTCGGGGTGGAGCATAGGGCAAGGGGGTGGTTTTTTTTTTTCTTTTCCGTTTACCCCAAAAGCTTCTTACGGATGCACCTGAATGTCTGCATAGAGCAGGATATGCTCTTCTTCCTCCAAAACTTTAGGGTCCAGGACAAACCATCATGCCTTGGAGCTCTTTGCCATCTGTCAGAGAGCCCAAACTCCACTTTTTTGGTAGAGGTATAGCCCAGAGTCAGTGGGACGAGTCAATGGTGCACAAGTGCATAACTATTCACTGTAGGAGAAGAATGTTTAATATTTGTGTCCATGCATACATGTATATGCATGTGTAATAAAACTCTAGGGGAAAACTGCTGCCTAAGGTGAAACACATTTCTTTCTTACTCATGCCTTCTTTTTACACATACAGACATCTGGCAAAGAGTGAGCCCTTACAGAGAGTTCCTACAGAATAGCACTTCCAGATTCTCCAAAAGAGTTATTCAAGGACAGAGGAATTTTTACTTTCTAGGTAGAAATCAGGAAACGTAAAAGGCAGCCAAGTTTAGGTTTCTACAATCCTGTAAGTAGAAGGATTAGTAGTGTCAAAAAAACCCCTCACCTACAGAGGCGCTCCTCAAAGCAGGATGTTTTTGCAAAGCACTTAAGAAAGGACAACTCTAAATTTGGCTTTCAAGTCAGTATTAATAACTGTTGGGGACCAAAGCAGCTGATGTGGAAGAAACATGGAAAAATCTACTCCAAAAAGAGAAATCTCAATATAAAAACAGTATACTTCAGCACTCTTGGATCTGTAATTTTTCATCTCTGTGTGAGTGGGTTTTTCCAGAGCTGGACTTCAAAGAAAATCTTGCTATGGTCCTACTTGCTGGCTTTGGAGAAGATCCATAACATTGATTCATTGATTGTTGATCACTGATCAAAGAATTTTCTCAAACATATTTGCATACAGAGTATACTAAAAAGCATTTGGATCATCCCCATAATCACTGAGTATTCATGGTGTCAAATAGAAAAGGTAAGACCAGATCAGGGCTCCATGCTACATTATGTTCCTTTCTATATGTGTGCATTTACTAGGAACAGGGCACATGGCAGTAGGCCATGGAAAGGACCATCTAACAATAGCATATTGATATAAGCAATGAAGGGAACCTGGCCTAGACAGCGTATGTGATAAGCAGAGGATGGAAGGACATTTAATGTGGCTTTCAAACATTATTATCTCCCTACAGAAAAACAGAAGGGATAAGAGAAATAATGCATCCCAGTATACCTAGACCAACTGTTGATGGCACTCAGGAAACTTTCTGCCATGATTCTCCAGCTTCCATAACCACTGGATGCATAATCCAGTATGCAAAATCTGAAAGAGATGGAAATTTATATGACACAAGAAGATACTGTGCGACTTCAGTGACAGGTGACTCTAACAGCTCCAGCCCCAGCTGAGTCATAAACATTTGGAAAGGTCCCATAGAACATTCTTCAGAAACTTTGGGCTATGATGAAAAGGTTGTTGCTTTAATATGTTTCAGATTTTAGTGGGAAAAGAAAAAAAGAAGAAAATGTAACATGAAGAGGTTATGCCTTTTTTGGTCAAATTTTCACAAGTTTGAAGAAGAGGGTACCATCAGTAAAGGCTGATAACATGACATAACAGTTGTAGAATCACAGAATGGCAAAGGTTGGAAGGGACCTCGGGAGATCATCAAGTCCAACCCCCCTGCTAAAGCAGGGTCACCTACAACATGTTGCACAGGACATCATCCAGGCAGGCTTTGAATATCTCCAGAGAAGGAGACTCCACAACTCCCCTGGGCAGCCTGTTCCAGTGCTGTCACCCTCAAAGTAAAGAAGTTCTTCTGCACATTCAACTGAAACCTCTTATGCTTCAGTTTGTACCCATTGCCCCTTGTCCTGTTTCTGGGCACCACTGAGAAGAGTCTGGCTCCGTCCTCGTGACATCCACCCTTAAGATATTTGTATGTGTTGATGAGGTCCTCTCTCAGTCTTCTCTTCTTCAGGCTGAACAAGCCCAACTCTCTCAGCCTTTCCTCATAGGGGACATGCTCCAGTCCCTTTATCATCCTAGTTGCTCTCCTCTGGACTCTCTCTAGGAGTTCCTCATCTTTCTTGAACTGGGGAGCCCGGAACTGGACACAGTACTCCAGGTGGGGTCTCACCAGGGCAGAGTAGAGGGGGAGGAGAACCTCCCTCGACCTGCTGGCCACACTCCTCTTAATGCACCCCAGGATACCATTGGCCTTCTTGGCAACAAGGGCACACTGCTTGCTCAGGGTCAGCTTGTCGTCCACCAGGACTCCCAGGTCCCTCTCGGCAGAGCTGCTTTCCAGCAGGTCAGCCCCCAGCCTGTACTGGTGCATGGGGTTCAGCCTCCCCTGGTGCAGCACTTGACACTTGCCCTTGTGGAACTTCACCAGGTTCCTCTCCGCCCAACTCTCCAGCCTGTCCAGGTCCTGCTGAATGGCAGCTCAGCCTTCCGGTGTATCAGCCACTCCTCCCAGTTTTGTGTCATCAGCGAACTTGCTGATGGTACACTCTCTCCCCTCGTCCAGGTCATTGATGAATAAGTTGAACAAGACCAGGATGAGTACTGAACCCTGGGGAAGTCCACTAGCTACTGGCCTCCAACTAACTAGAATAGAACAGCATAGGATAAAGATGACAGGGGGTCATCTATTTCCCCTTATGTCACAGTCCTTCAGATCGTAAATTATAAGGTTCATATTTTTTTAGTGGCAAAATATCCAGTTTTTCAGTGCGATATGGACAGTTTTAAGTGGCAAAACCTTTGGATCATTACTGGTATGCATGCACAATAGATAAAGATTGGGATTTAGATTAACTATGTAGTCAGTTGCATAACTTCATGGGTTTAAAATGAAATCTTCACGATCAATTCATAAATTAGTTTCTCCATAACTAACACAGAGCTAATGAGAGTGTGATGTGATTTTATTGATCTTCATATAGGATGGTTGGAGAGTTCACCTATGACTGACTGTCAAAATAAAAATTAGTGTGGGAGCCTTTATCTCACATTATATTACCATTAATTTTCTGCTGATTACAGAGTAAGAGGATGTATATTTAAACAATGTGCATTTAAGAAAATCTAAGCATAATGACTCACATTTAATATGTTTAATCTTTAATCACAGATACCACAGATGCCCAAACCTGCAGAGTTTCCTTATACTTAAGAAATAGTCTAAAGCAACTGATTACACTGTGGTGTTTTATGGAAGCTTTTGAAGGAAAAATAATTATCCCTTCCATCTACCTCAGAAGTGCCAGCTCAGATGAGACCAAAGCCACTTAATGTATAAGAAGAATCATGCACTGGCAATTTTATCCCACAACATAAAGGCAGTGTAAGCAAAAAGGTTATATATAGAGGACTATATTCTGTGCTTCTGAAATGGGTCCTCTCCTAAGGAGAAACTCTTTCAAGAAGTAGTTTTAAAAATAATGATTAGGGCAAGTTCATAACAATCAAGACACAGATTTCAACTCAGTACTTCTCTATGGATCTCAGTTTTTTTCCAACCTTCTGTCAACATTGTTCAGCCCAAATCTCTACAAGGAATTATTTGCAGTTTCCTTAGAATAATGAGCCCCCTGCAAAAGCAAGCTTGCAAAATCCTAAGTTGATTAATTTAGTTTCATATCGGATTAACTGCCCCATCTCCCCTGACTGATTATAAAGTGAACCTATAGAACAGAAAAGTTATTGTTTCCCAGACAGGTGAGTCTTACAAACTATTCCATGACAACTGTCATAGGAGAACAATCACTTACAAGGTTATGACCAAACGAAGTTCAAAGCCTTGAATTATCTACTAAATAATTCAATGCCAGCTGCAAATTCCAGATATGGAAGCAGTGACTGTGCAACCTTATATCCATCCAGTATTCCCTGGAGAAAAATACATGTGCCTATACTGCATACATGAGGGATCCAGTGCCTTTGGCCTGTTTCGAAATTAGCGTGTGTGAACTAACTGTACATTGCTTGAGCAGTAAAATTGACACTGGTGGGAATTCACACAGACACAGGGAAGCCATCTAGTGACTCCCAGAAGCTCCACATAGTCTATCTGATGCCCTGATATCTGGATAAATAGAAAAACATACTCATATTCCACCTGCATAAGCTAACATTAAAAAAAAAGTTAAAAAAACAAACCAAAACAAAACAAAAAACCCAACAAAACAAAGGATCAAAACTTAGAAATCCAGCTGCATGGTAATTTTGGTCTGTGATAACGATAATGCTGAGCTTGGGTATGATGTTGTTTAGCATTAAAATGGTACCAGAAAGATTGCCAGAAAAAGGATAAAAATCTTTAAAATGTTAAAAAAAATGCCTCCCTGGTCACCAAGGGGGAGATTTGGCAAAAATGCCAAGACTATTCCATAGAATGTTTTTACATTGGTAATAAGTGCCAGACTTGAATATACTTCCAGTGTTAATGCAAATTGCAGCACAGTGGACAGAGTTGTAATAGGTGCTTCTCTTTCTATAGCTCATGACTGTTTCTGCCTCCTCAGAGCAATTATAACTTACCCAGAAAAAAAAAAAAATGACAATGACTAGGGAATTCTGGTACCTTCTTTGTTCCTTTCCACCCTCCCAAAAAATGAAAATCAGATCTTTTCTTTTTAACATTTTCCATTAAACTATATCTAGATTCCTATATTAATATGTTACATTATTTGTGCTGGCTCACAAACCACCCAAACTATTTAATTCTGGATCAGGTCAGATTAATGTTAATCTCTGCATTTGATTTAGTGTCATTTCTGGTGGGAATTTTATGTGAATCTGTACTTGAATGGGGTACATTTTATCTAAATTTTTTATCATGACTGTCTATAACCACTACTTTTCTATTACTACTATTACTATTAATATTATTATTATATTTTGATAAAAGAAAGCATAACATATTCGTTCCTTGTTAGTTACATAGTAGAAATACTACTTTTCATAAATGCAAGAATTAAACTCGTTCATTTATACTGCTTTTGCAATAAGTAGCAGTTAAAAGGTTCTCAGAGTTAATAATGCTGAATTCTACTGCTATTTCAAGTGTGGCCTTGGGCATATCACTTCACCTCTCCAAGCCTTTCAATCTCTACCCAGAAAAAGGGGCTAATAATACTTATCTACCTCAGAGGTGATATTAGGCTTAATTCATTACTATTTATAAAAGAGCTGATAAACATCTAGTTTCCAGGATACACTATCCATTATCACTAATGGATTAGCTCCTATTCGATACACTATATGAGTTCAAGCTCTCTATGATATTTTCATTTAACTGGAGCTAAACAACTGTGACTCTCAACTGCAAAATGTCAGGAAAGGCTTTCCTTTTAATTTTTAGCCTGCAGGAAAAATATGAACTTTGAATGGATATCTCTCAAGCAAATGTTGTTCCTAACAAATAATTAATTCTTTTTTTCTACATGCTGATCCTCATAAACAAATAGCTCTTACATCCTCACTTTTATGAAGTTCAACATTGTTCATACTATGATCCATGTCAAACAGAGTAAATGAAACATACATTGTTGTCTTTACAAGTACAGACTGTCTTCTTGACAAGAAGAGATAAGGATACAAAAAAAAATTTTATTGAGTTGAAACTGTAGCACACAAATTAATCTTCTGTCTTCCAAAAATATAAAAATATAATATCAGTGCTTAGCAAGACAGAGACACTACCCTGCATCATTTCATTGGGATTTTTTGTACTTTCTAATTGCAATACTATATCATGACACCAAAATGAAAGAGTGTGACTCAACCACCCTATAAGGAATCCACATGCACAGGACTCAAAATGGAAAGGAAATGGGGGGGGGGGAGGGGGGGGGTGGGGGGGGGGGTGGGGGGGGGAAAGATG